>JAWNPK010000171.1:0-99844 GCA_035047565.1 Drosophila mulleri
ATGATAGAGGGAAGAATTTATTAACATTCAAATCGAACTGGTCGCAGTCATGTCACGTAGCAAAATTGAAATTGGGGAAAATGAATCTCAAATAGCGCGTAACTGAGGACTGCGCGATACGATAAGATTGAAGTATCAGCAAAAATAGTACTAGGACAACATTTGAATCTTTTAAAATATACTCTAGCATACAATATAACATTGTCAGAGAATGCAAGCTCTATAAAGCGACAAGTGCTATCTGTTACATTCGATTCAGATTTTGGATTGTCTCAGGATCACATTGAATTAAAAGCATTCTCAGAAGCTTCGCTTAAGGCGGTCGTCTACAGCTGAGTAGAATATAGTAATGACTCGATAGGAGTATCTTTCGTTGTTGCTAAATTTCGGGTCGCACCTATAAAGTTGAGAACGCTGCCACGCCTCAAACTGTATGTAACTCTTTTACTAACCAGACTTGTTAAAGACATGTCAGAGATGTTGCGGGGATCACAGTTTTCACTACTTCATCGTGCCGCCAGCTGTCAAGTAGGAATTCAAAGCAAATGTTATAAGTTATTACTTAGAAAACTCATATTTGCCCCCCCCCCCCCCCCCCCGCCAAGTAATGCCAAATCACAATCGACTAGTTGGACTCTTATTGAAGCATGAGCATCTGTCCAATCTTTTACCCTAGAATTTCGGCAATTTAGCCATAATTCGTCAGATATACTGGAATCCCGAAGCCTCTTCCGATGATTTAACTAACTACTAACTAACTACCTGACGCTCGTGTGCGACAGGCTTTTACATTCGAGTAAATTGATGTTAATTATGCCGAACCTATCGTACAAAGAACGCATTGTGAAAAGAGAAGGGTTACATTTGTGTTTTGTATGGATATATCAGTACTTAAGTACCTTAGAATGTTAACAGATCTAAGCATAGACACTTCCCTGGCGGCCCTGGTACGCCGTGGGAAGCCTGCAAAAATTGACAGCGCCAATGGAAGTAAATTTTTCGGGGCTACGCGTCTTTTTACAAATTATGAGTTGATATAAATTGTGAATTATAGCAAAACAAGTAAGACTGCTTTAGTCGAGACTGCTCAACTAGGAGATACACTGAACCCGGAAAAAGAAACGATATTCACACACACATACAAACACACACACACACAGACGCACGCAAGCACTCACACGCAAACATACAGTGACGAACTAAATTATTGGCACAGCAGGCTTTTTATACTTAATAGCTATTTTTTAAAGTGTTTTTTAACGCTTTTTTAATAAAAAAAAAAATGTACTCCATACAATAGGGTATTTATTAACGTATACAAAAAAAATATTGAAGAGTAAAACTTCAACGTACATTTTTTTTAAAATTCAATAATCAAGAAAATACCTCGATTTTGCTGAACAAAATTATTGGCACACCAACAAAAAAAATTTTGAAAACATAAAAATATTATGAAAAAAAAGGATAATAACTATAATTAACAATTGGTATGTAACCCTATACCTTTAATAAGAGGTTTGGCATCGAAAAAAATTATTTTTGAGTGACGTCTTCACTAATTTTTTGCCATTCTTCGATAAGAGCTTATTTTAGGTCGGTCTATTTGTTATTACTCGTTTTGAGATCCACCTACCCAATTCTTTCCAAAAGTGTTCGATTGGATTTAGGTCTTGAGATTGTAGTGGATACAGTAGCACATAGGCGGTATTATACACCAGCTACATTTTGACGATATGGGCAGAATGCTTGTGCTCGTTGTCATGTTGAAATGTGAACGAGCTCAATAGTTGCAGCTTTTCGACATTTTTATACCCTGAACCCATTGAAAATGGGAAATCAGGGTATAATGGTTTTGTTAAAAGTATGTAACAGGGAGAAGGAGGCGTGGCAGACCCCACAAAGTATATATATTCTTGATCAGGGCGACAAACTGAATCGATTTAGCCATGTCCGTCTGTCCGTCTGTCCGTCTGTCCGTATGTATGAACGCGTCGATTTCTGAAGATATAGAAGCTAGAGACTTCAACTTTTTTTTAAAATGCTCGTATATAGCGCGCGCATATCGAGTTTATCACTAAAAATCGATAACTCATCCCGTTATTTTTTTATCGATCAAAAACCTTATCGAAAACCAGTTATAAAATTATATCTCCTACACCTTTAGAGCTAAAGTCTCCAAATTTTAAATGTAGACTCGACTGCACGTGATAGAATTTCGGTTTTTGTTATAATTCACCCCCCACCCCTATATCCACCCCCTTACCCTCATCTCTGTAAAAGGCGTATTTCAAATACTAGAGACTTGAGCTTTGGCAAATATACGCATAGTAATGATAAAACAACATTCTGAAAGTTTCATGAAGAACGTACGTCCAGAAAAAAAGTTATTGAACAATTAAGTTCCCATAGTAAGCCCACACTGCAGCCCATGCCTGTTAATGCGTGCGTGCCTATGGGTGTCTATGTATATGTTTGCGTGTGTGTATGTGTTTGTTTAAGCTGAATGACACTAAAAATTATTGAAATGGCTGTTGCTCGGAGGGTTCAGGGTATCTCGTAGTCGAGCAGTCTCGACTAGAGCTTTCTTACTTGTTTTAAATGTTTTCTTTCTAAATATTTGGATACAAATGTTTGTCCATTATACCGTCTACAAATACCAACTCGCCCACATCTGCAGCAAGTATGCAGCCCCAGACCTACAACCACCATGCTTAATTCTTGGCGTAATACTGTTTTTGTGAAATGCAGTATTCGGCTTTCTCCAAACAGTTTTACGCCCACCCGAGCGAAATATATTGTATTTTCACTCATCACAGAACAAAACTTGACTCCAAATAATCAGATGACTTGCTAAAATATCCCTTAGCGTATTCCAAACGCTTCTTTTTATAGGCATCTTTGATGCACCAATTTTCGTCTAGCCACACGCACTATGTATTTGGCCTTGTGCAGTACTCTGCGTATTGTAATCGGGTGGATATCCCTCTCTATTTCTTTTGTAACTTCAGCAGCAATCTGTGTTGTTGTTATTTTTAGATTCACTTGCACCTTTCGAACGATTTTCCTGCATCCATGGCTGTTCAACAACTTAAGGCGACCTGTATGCTTATGAACTTTGCAGATTGCGGGCTTCCTTGGAGCGCTGCACGTAGCTTCGAATAGTGAATCGGCTTTTTTCCATTACCTCTATAATATCTGCATAAAATTTGCCTTGATCGTGCAAATGCAGGATAATTTTTTTCCTCTGAGCTACTGATGTTTCTTTTAGCTTAGGTGCCATTATTAAGATAAGTTAAAATATATGCTCAATTGTTATAATTTTATTTTTCTACATTTATATTTAAATTTGCGAAACTTTAGATAAAGGAACATAACATATTGTGAAATTGCCAAAATATTTTGTCTAATCGGTTGAATTCTTAAAAAAAAAACAAAAAAAAAATACTAAGTGTGCCAATAATTTTGTTCAGCAAAATCGAGGTCTTTTCTTGATTATTGAATTTTTAAAAAATGTACGTTGAAGTTTTTTGCAATATTTTTTTGGTATACGTTAATAAATACCCTATTCTATGGAGTACATTTTTTGTTTTATTAAAAAAGCGTTAAAAAACACTTTAAAAATAGCTATTAAGTATGAAAAGCCTGCTGTGCCAATAATTTAGTTCGTCACTGTACATACAGGGTAAACAAAAAAAAAATTATAGGCGTATTGGCTAAAGTATATGTCTCTAGTGTTTTAAATACGCTGTTCACAAGTTTATAATTGAATTTATAATTTACAGATGAAGACTCTAGCACTGAAGATGGAGGAGATAATTTTTAAAATTAATTTAATTTAATAATTTGATTTAATAATTTAATTTAATTTAATTTAATGTATGTATGTATGTATGTATGTATGTATGTATGTATGTATGTATGTATGTATGTATGTATGTATGTATGTATGCATGTATGTACGTACATACATACATTCATATGTTTTACAAAAACAAATGAGTTACCAATTGAAATTGTGAAAATGATATATTTTGAAACAATTAAAATATAAACATTAATTGGGCGCTCGGGAGTCGAGTCCGAGACTTTTCGATCGAGCGTCGCCCTGCTACTCACAACGCCACTTTACTTCTTAACAGTGTAATCGCAAAACAGAAATAAAACCACGGCTGCAACACCATCTAGCAAATCTAAGGTAAACTAACTGTTGAGAATTCTTAATTCTTTTCTTAAGAATATGCTAGAATAAGTTTGAATGTGTGTGTGTGTGTGCAAAACGCACTTAACATATTCCATTGAATAATCCAATTTTTAAAAATGCCAAATCATTCAAAATTAGCTATACTGGCATCTGACCTTCACTGGGGATTCTGGTGAATTTGGAGCCGGTATCCAAAATATAACAAAAGCCGAAATTGTATAAAATGCATTTGAATATATATTAAGCTCTAAGGATGTAGGAGATATAATTTTATAACAAATTTTCGATAAGGTTATTAATCGATCAAAAATAACGGGATGAGCTATCGATTTTTGGCGATAAACTCGATAAGCGCGCACAATGTACGGACATGCAGCCTCTAGCTCTTATATCTTCTGAAAACTACGCGTTCAAACATACGGACAGGCGGACATGGCTAATTCGACTCAGCTCGTCGCCCTGATCACAAATATATATATATATACTTTGTGGCGTCTGCCACGCCTCCTTCTATCTGTTATATACATTTCAAGAAAACCATTATACCCTGACTTTCCATTTCCTTCAGTGTATAACAAGTAAGAAAGCTCTAGTCGAGACGTCTCGACTACGAGATCCCTGAACACTTCGAGCAACTGATATTTCAATAATTATTCGCTTCTTTTCTATTTACACAAGAAGCAGCACATACACACACACACGCATAAACACGCATTGGCTGCAGTGTGGGCTTACTAAGAGAACTTAATTGATTAATAACTTTTCTTGTGGATGGACTATCTTCATGAAACTTTCAGGTCGTGATTACAATCATGAAATGCGTGCATTTGCCAAGTCATACGCCTGTGAGAATCTTACGGGTGGGGGGTGCATAGCAGAAAGGGGATAAATCATAATAAAAATACAAATTCTATAAAGTACATATAAGTCTACATTTTAAATTTGGCGTCTCCAGATCTAAAGATTTAGCAGATATTAATAATATCGATAACATAATAACAAGACAAGTTATCGATTTAAAAAAACTCGATATGCGCGTGGTATGCACAATTTGAAGTCTCTAGCTCTTGCAATTCCAATTGAAGACAAAAGTGCGAAAACAGTAGCAAAAGCTATATTTGAAAATTTTATTCTGGTATACGGTCCAATGAAGACGTTCATAACGGACATGGGTACAGAATATAAAAATTCAATAATTGAAGAAAGAAATTGTAAAAACCTTAAAATTAAAAACATAACTTCAACCGCACACCATTACCAGACAGTAGATACCGTGGAACGAAGCCACAGAACACTTAACGAGTTCATACGATCTTACATATCAGTCGATAAGACAGATTGGGACGTATGGTTAAGATACTTCGTATATTGTTTTAACACAATACCGTCTATGGCACATGACTATTGTCCATATGAGCTCGTGTTCGGCAAAACGTCAAACTTGCCAAAAGATTTTAATAGCATAGATACAATTCAGCCACTTTACTTTATAATGCTAAGGAATCAAAATTTAGACTAGAACAGGCATATAAGAGAGCTAGGCTAATGTTAGAAACAAATAAGAAAAAACAAAAAATTTATTACGATAGCAATAGTTTAATTTTGAATTAAAAATAGGAGATAGGGTTCTACTAAATAACGAAACAGGTCATAAGTTGGATTTTAAATATACAGGACCATGCAAAGTAGAAAGCATGGGAAAAAACGATAATATAACAATTTCAAATAATATAAATAAACAAGTAAGAAAACTCTAGTCGAGAGTGCTCGACTACGAGATCCCCCTGAACCCTTCAAGCAACAGCCATTTCAATCATTTTTAGCGTCTCTCTGCTTACACAAACACACACATAACACACGCAAACACACATACATAGACACCCATAGGCGCGCACGCATGGGCTGCAGTGTGGGCTTACTATGGGAACTTAATTGTTTAATAACTTTTTTTCTGGAAAACGTACGTTCTCCATGAAACTTTCAGATTGTGGTTTTATCATTACTATGCGTATAATTGCCAAAGCTCAAGTCTCTAGTATTTTAAATACGCCTTTTACAAACTTATGGGTGAGGGGGTGGATATAAGGGTGGGGGTGAAATTGAACCAAAATCGAAAATCTATAACGTACATATCAATCTACATTTAAAATTTGGATACTCTAGCTCTAAAGATGTAGGAGATATAATTTTATAACTGCATTTCGATAAGGTTTTTGATCGATAAAAAAATAACGGGATGAGTTATCGATTTTTAGTGATAAACTCGATATCCGCGTGCTATATACGAGCATTTTAAAAAAAAGTTGAAGTCTCCAGCTTCTATATCTTCTGAAATCGACGCGTTCAAACATACGGACAGACGGACAGGGCTAAATCGACTCAGTTCGTCGCCCTGATCAAGAATATATATACTTTATGGGGTCTGCCACGCCTCCTTCTGCCTGTTACATACATTTCAACAAAAACATTATACCCTGATTTCCCATTTTCAATGGGTTCAGGGTATAAAAACAAGTAGTACATAAAGATATATTAAAAATGTTTAATTCATAATCAATTAATTGCAAAAAAAAACAAGTAAGAAAACTCTAGTCGAGAGTGCTCGACTACGAGATCCCCTGAACCCTTCAAGCAACAGCCATTTCAATCATTTTTAGCGTCTCTCTGCTTACACAAAACACACACATACACACGCAAAAACACACATACATAGACACCCATAGGCGCGCACGCATGGGCTGCAGTGTGGGCTTACTATGGGAACTTAATTGTTTAATAACTTTTTTTCTGGACATACGTTCTCCATGAAACTTTCAGATTGTGGTTTTATCATTACTATGCGTATAATTGCCAAAGCTCAAGTCTCTAGTATTTGAAATACGCCTTTTACAAACTTATGGGTGAGGGGGTGGATATAAGGGTGGGGGGTGAAATTGAACAAAAATCGAAATTCTATAACGTACATATCAATCTACATTTAAAATTTGGATACTCTAGCTCTAAAGATGTAGGAGATATAATTTTATAACTGCATTTCGATAAGGTTTTTGATCGATAAAAAAATAACGGGATGAGTTATCGATTTTTAGTGATAAACTCGATATCCGCGTGCTATATACGAGCATTTTAAAAAAAAAAGTTGAAGTCTCTAGCTTCTATATCTTCTGAAATCGAAGCGTTTAAACATACGGACAGACGGACAGACGGACGGACGGACAGACGGACAGACAGACGGACAGGGCTAAATCGACTCAGTTCGTCGCCCTGATCAAGAATATATATACTTTATGGGGTCTGCCACGCCTCCTTCTGCCTGTTACATACATTTCAACAAAAACATTATACCCTGATTTCCCATTTTCAATGGGTTCAGGGTATAAAAAAAGAAGGTTACAAAAGTAAGCACTTTTCTTGTATTTTGTTGGTCCCCTTGAGCATTGAGCGCTTCTATCCAGCATTCTACAAGTATTCACACTTATTGTTGGAGTGGTGGCGTCGCCGATAAGTACAAAGATGGGCTTTCATCGTATTTATTTGTGGGATGGTAGCTGAGCTCGTACAAATTTTACTATGTATATGTAGTGGATATGAACCTAAGTATCAATACCAGGAGAGGCAAGCGACAAGTGAGCGGGACGTGTAAGGCTAAGTACTTCGCGGTACACTAAGTACTCACTTTCTGTTTTTCATAGTTTCAATAATATAACTGACCATATTACAAAAATGAGGCGAAAGGGGCGTGGTATCTTAAATCGTCGCCATGATCAAGAATATATATACTTCATTGAGTCTGCCACGTCTCCTTCTGCGAGTTACATACATTTTCAGAAAACCAATCAGTCAGAATGTTGCAATCGCGATATACCGATTGCAGAATACTCATTCACAGTCCATTTGCATAGTTTCAAGCTCTAATACTGTAGCAAATTCTGTTTTCCCGACTTGTCACGCCCATACTGAGCGTAGACACATCGTTTTTGGCCGGATCTTAGAACGAACAATAAGTAGCATAACTGAAAGCTTTAGATGCTTGGCTTCAACAATGTGGAAATTAGAGGGTATTTTTCGCTATGCCACACCCATACAGAGGCGTAACAAATATTTTTGGATAATCGATGAGGAGGTTACCAGTAACTCACGCTTTTAGGTCTTAAACTGTAGGAGATATAAACTTTGCGGTTTTCCACGCCCTCTTTGGGCGGACATATATCCACCATATATCCGCCATGAATGGGGTGGTCAACCCGAGTATTTATACCAAATTTCAGGTTTGTAATATCAATAGTGCTTAAAATATAGCAGAATTTGAAAAATCACTACATCTTCAGATCCGGTTTTCCAAGATCCGGTTTTCCACGCCCCTAATGGGCGTGGACATAATTTTTCCATCAATTGTAAAATTACCTCACGTGCAAAATTTCGGCGTTCTAGATTTAAACCTGTAGAAGATACAGTTTTAACCAATTTGTTACGCGAAGATATATCCGCCATAGCACTTTGATCTTCGGTGGTCGATATGGACCTATATTCCAAATTTCAGCTTTCTAGTTTTTCAACTAATATGATTTCTGGTATACCGGAAAATGCATTTTTCCCGGGCAGACAGACAGATGGTCATTCAGCAGAACCAATATACTCATTAGACTGAATGAGTATAATAAATCTTAATTTGCCCATATCAAAGGGTTCAGGGTAAACAAGTAAGAAGACTCTAGTCGAGACTGCTCGACTAGGAGATACCCTGAACCCTCCATGCTGATGTTCCAATCATTCTGCACACATACATACACATGCATACACCCGCACGCATAGGCTCTCGCTCTGCTAACTGCGCAGTAATCAGCGACTGCGCTTGGGCTGCGCAGCGGTATGGGCAATATTATGAGAATTTATTTGTTGAATAATTTCGGTTGTAGATGTACAATCTTAATGAACTTTCAGAACGTAATCATAATGTGTAAATCTGTGTACATTCCAAAGCACAAGTCTCTAGTACTGGATATACGTTTTTTATAAATTGTGGGCGAAGGGGGGTATCCAAAATCTGTAAATTACAAAATGTGTGTATCCATAAAATATATATATACACAGTTAATCTGAAGACTCTAGGTCTAATAGTGCTCAAATAAGGCTGAAAAAACAATATCAATTTATCCATTATCCTCGATAAAAGCGATATCGAATGAGTTATCGAAAAAATATGATAAACTCGTACTGCGTATGGTACACACGAGTATGCATACAAAATTTAAGCTCTCTAGCTCTTATAACTTCTGAGATCGACGTACTTATACGGACGGACAGACGGACAGGGCTACATCGACTCAGCTCGTCGCCCTGATCAAGAATATATATACTTTATGGGGTCTGGAATGATTCCTTCTGCCTGTTACATACTTTTCACAAAAGCATTATACCCTGATTTCCCATTTTCAATGGGTTCAGGGTATAAAAAATATGCCTCGGATAATCATGTGTATATGTGCGCATCACAATAATAACGCTGCCATTAGCGAATTCGCTTTACGATTATTACACAACGTTCAAAAGACTGCAGAAACGGTATTGTATGTAATATATTATGATATATATATACTTACTTTAAGTTCGTGTTTAATATCACGCAAGCTGCGACTCTCATCCTCTAATGAATCTTCACTACTACGTCGTGACGTAGTTGCACGCGCTACGTTAACAATACCGCTATATGCGTGGCGTACAGAATGTGCTGAGAGTGAGTCGGTAGTAACGTTTCCACTCGTACATTGCATATCAAATGCACGATCTGCATTTTGCTCTAATTCCTTTTGTTGCCGTTCTAATTCACGCATTCGTATATCTCGAGCTTCAGCGCGAGCCAGACGGCGAGCTGCTAGGCGAGCTTCAGCCTGCGTAAAAGACAATATTATTAAATAATTACCTTGTACGGAGTGTAAAAAACAAGTAAGAAAGCTCTAGTTGAGACTGCTCGACTACGAAATCCCCTGAACCCATCGAAGAATTGATATTTAACAATAAATCTTCGCATCTTTCTGCTTACACAAGAAACCACAGGAAAAAATAGGGATGCAAGGATAAACATGCGCATGTATGTGTTGAAGAACAAGTCTTTACAAAGGTGAGGGTGAAGGGGTGGATATAGGAGTTGGGGGTAAATTACAACATAAACCGAAATTCTAGGATATAGTAGTTGGGGGTAAATTACAACAAAAATCGAAATTCTATAAAGTATATAAGTATTTACATTTGGCGACTCTAGCTCCAATCATGAAGCAGATATAATTCTACTGCTGGTTAAAATGTTTAATCGATAACAAAATTACAGGATGTGTTGTCGATTTTTTGAAATAAACTCGATATGCACGTGATATGACTCGATATGCGCGTGATAAAAAAAATGTTAAGTCTCCAGTCTCTCATATCTTCTGAGATCGGCGCGTTAATACATACGGATCAAAAATAAACATACATATATATGTATACTTTACGGAGTTTGCGATGATTCCTTCTGCCTGTTACATACTTTTCAAAAATAATATACTAATATGTTATGCATCTGATGGCAAGCAAACTGTGTGGAGTACGGAGATAGATATAGTCAATATTCGCCCAACTGTCAAACATGGTAGTGTGTCCGTGATAGTCTAGGGATGTATGTCTGCTATTGGGGTCGCCAATTATGTTTTTATCAAGTTTGAACCAGTATGGTTACGTAATCATACTTGAAGAAAATTTGATTCTAAGTGTCGAAAGAATAAGGCATCAGGAGCATTTTTAAACTTTATGCGGACACAAAAACACAGATTTTCGGCGAACAAATATTTCAGTAATTCTTCGCGTCTTTCTGCTTACAAAACAAACACAAACACACACATTATAACGAAAATAGAAATTCTATAAAGTACATATGAGTCTACATTTAAAATTTGAAGACTCGTATATCTAAAGATGTAGGAGATATAATTATATAACTTGTGAGGAGCAATATAGGTATGCACGTATGAATGTATATGAACGTACGTATTTGCTGTGCGTTTATATGCATATACGTGCATATACATGCTTGCCCACACAGCGACGCGAATACTGTAGGAGCGACCCTCGCCACTGTAAGGGGGTCAATAGAGTCGGTCCGAATAGAGTCGGTCTCTTTCGCTCCTACAGATTCAGCAATGGGTTCGCGTTGCACGCACGACGATCATCGGTGGCCGTTAGCCGAGGTACTTCGGCCAATGAGAGGCGGCCACTTGATTTGGCGGGAAAGTGGCATCACCCAGATCACGCCACTTTACCGTTTTTAGGGATAAGAACGGTAGAAAGGCCCCGCTCCAGAGCCGAACAGGTCCCGTTACCACACGAAGCAGGGCCTGTGGTTGGGGTATAAAAGGCCACCAGCAGCTCCATACGGGCTGTCCAAACTATACTGGAGAGAAGATATAAAGTGAAAAGTCGAAGTGCGTAAAGAAAGTGCCAAAAGTCAAGTGAAAGGCAACGCGAGTGGTAAAGCAGGACTCCTAGGACATCGTGGGAACAGCAAGGACATCCAGAGCGAATCCTTGCGGATCATCAGCGACACCAATCAGGACATTGGTGCATATCAGCGGCTTAAGCGAGGCCTGCACATCTGAGTAAGTTCACGTAGCCGTGCGCAAGAGAAGTGGTTGTGAGTGAAACTAAGCTAGTGTTGTGCTGTAAGCGAGTAAGATAGTAGGAGAGGCCTGTATAGCTGAGCGAACCGCCAGAGTTTACAGATCCAAATCCTGGCATTTCTCGAATCACAGCGAACTAGCGTGTTTTAGCACAACACTCTGCCAGCCGGGGTGCGTTGAACCAGCGCTCAGTAGGTGTATTTCGCTAAAGCAAACCAGCGGCAGCATAAATTTAAGTGACGTGTACATTTCAAACTTATTTAAGAGAATATACATTTACGCTATAAAACCTAATTCACAAGTGGCTAATTATTATCGCAGGGGCTCCAACAAATAAATTTGTTGGCACGAATCCACAGTCAGCTGAAACTAGCCCAGCTTATATCTTCTTAGATCGACTTATTTAGACATACGGACGGAAGGACAGAGAGACAGACGGGTAGGGCTAAATCGACTCAGCTCGTCACCCTAATCAATAATATATGTACTTTGTGGGATCTGCCACGCCTCCTTCTGCCTGTTACATACTTTTAACAAAATCATTATACCTTGATTTCACATTTTCAATGGGTTCAGTTCAGGGTATAAAAATCGATAACTCATCTGTTATTTTTTGATCGACATTGTCGATTTCAACCTTTAACTGTTTCGTCATAGAATATCTTGGCATAATACGTATAATGGATATAATAATATCCACAATACAAGTCAATTACGATTTAATATGTAGCTAAAGTCTGCCTTAGATACACCCGTGTGGTCGCGGGCTTTAGAATACAACCACAGTGAGAGGACGCTTGTCGTAAAAGGCGACTAAGATTCTCAAACGGCCAAGACCAAAAATTTTATAAAAGTCCTCAAGTCACTATCAGTCACAAGTAAACAGAAAAATTCCTGCAGGATATGTTCAAGAAGATTTGCCTATGCAAACTCTTGACAAACGCTTCTAAGCCAAACGTAATTTGTAATGAAATATAAAAAGTAGTAGTAGTAGAAACATGAAGAATTATATCAAGAATTGATAGCGATTTTGTACTTCAATGGAATTCTCGACTTAGGTCAGATATTCCAAAGGCCTGAATGATCAGCATGATAATCAGCCAACACACAAAGTGACACCAAACAAACGATCTGTGAACTAGTTTCAATAGACTCTTTTAATAATATGGGCAATAATATATTTTAGTGTAACGATCGAGAAGCGATACTGTTTACATACAATGACGATTCTTCTTCAAATAAAAATGCAACAACTGTTACCAAAATTCAACAAGAACGTTGCAGTCGGGCGACTGCGGAATACTCATTCACATCCCATCAGCAATTTGGTAGTTAAGTTTAGCTCTAATACTGTAGAAAATGCAGTTTTTGCCACGCCCCTGTTTGGCCAGCTTTTAGAACGATCTAACGATAGCCTAATTGCAAAATTTGATAGCTTACGCTCCAAAAATGTGAAAATTATAGGGTATTTTTCGATATTTCGGGCATCGATAGAGGAGGTTACTAGTAACTCAACTATCAAAATTTGAATCTTCTACCTCTTATACTTTAGGATAAACTTTTACCACGCCCCCTTTGGGCGGAGAATTGTGCACCATAGCTCGTTGGACTTGGGCGGTCAATCCGCGTATATATATAAAATATAGCAAAATTTGAAAAATCACTATATCTTCAGGTTCGATTTTCCACGCCCCTAGTGGGCGTAGATATATATATGTTTTCATCAGCCTTTATAGAATCATAACGTTAGCTCGCGTGCGAAATTTTAACGTGCTAGCTTTAAAACTCTAAAAGATACAGTTTTATCCGATTTCCCACGCCCCCAATGGGCGTATATATATCCACCATACCTCGTTGGACTTAGGTGGTCGACGCGGATCCACATATCAAATTTCAAATTTCAGCTTTTTAGCTCTTCTAGCTCTGCGCTTGGCCTGCGCTGCAGTGTGGGTAATATTATGAGAAATTATTTGTTGAATAATTTCTTTTGTAAATGTACAATTTTAATGAAACTTTCAGATTTCCCATTTTCAATGGGTTCAGGGTAAAAAAATCTAGCTTGTTCCATTATTTTTTTTTTGGCGATTAAAACTTTATCGAAAATCAGTAATAAAATTATATCTACTACATCTTTGAAGCTAAACTCGCCAAACTTTAAATGTAGATTAACATATATTTTATATAATTTCGATTTTACCCACCCCTATGTCCACCCCCCTCACCCATAAATTATTTAGGGGAAGGGTATCAAAGCATACATAATTTCGCGACGACCATTCACACCCACATACTCACAGTGCCTTGTAAAGCTAAGCATTTGGAGTTGGTCAGCCTTGTGAAGTGCTCACAAACTTACATACTTTTGCATATTCGTGTGTATGGAATGCGATGAGAAAAATTGTCGAGTGCCCGCGATTTAGTACTCTTTTATATATGCATGTACATTTTTGCTACGAGCGATTTGTGCACAAGTTTTCCTGAGCAAAGAAAGAGAGAGAGCAAGAAAAATATTGAGCATGGCAGAACTTCGCTTAAGAGTCGACCATCGCATGAAGAGAAATGGTTTTGTTCGTAAGCCGAACCTAAAACTAAGAAGCCCGAGCAAATGCGAAGTGGTCAGGGAATTTATGCTTAAAATTTATTTTATAAAAAACTTTATACTAGCTGTCCCGGCTATGTATGGTTAGTAGGTTAGTAGTATATATATATCTATATATATACTAGCTGACCCAGCAAACGTTGCATTGCCCTATCCATTATTTCTAGGGAAAAAATTATTGAAAGCTATGTTGTTCAGTTAAGGTTGGGATACACTCTGATTAATTTATTCGTTGGATTTTCATGCAAGCAGCTTGTGGTAGACGACATTCTTCGTTTTTTGGTCTGGTTCAAGAACAAATAATGCGGAAGGTTTGCCAACACGTGAGCATTCCAATTGACCATGAGAAAAACACGCATTTTCTAGATTGAGGCCACAAAGTCAAGTATTGGCCCTCTAATTTGTTGATCGTCATGGCGACGGCAAGACGAATCGGGTATGGAATTCGTTTAAACTCAAAGGGATCATCGGAATCCTTGGAATAAGAACATCCTCACCTTTAAATTTTATTTTGAGTGAATCACATTGCTCATCTGTTTTCTTATCACCAAACACGTTCCATTGCACAGTTACAAATGTCATTTGTAAATTGTGCAGTGGTAAACCAGGCACATCCAAGGTGTTCAGAAATTTATTTGGATAATTAGTGGCTTCTTCTTCCTTTGCTACACAGTCGATAGATTTGAATGAATACAGAGTACCTACGAATTGATTTTGAATTATAAAATTGAGGTCATCTACATCTTTAATTTAAATTGGTCGCTCACTTAACCAGTATTTTTGTGGTTAGCAATGATATCCGTTCTTCGTCAGATAATTGACTAGCGATATTCCGGTGCCTAATTGCATTACGAGTCCGCTGGGAAAGATCAGATCTTCTAGGACGCGGCATTTTTATTAATAGTCATACTATAGTCATATACCCTCGCACAAAACCACATAAAACAATCGAGACAACCTATGAAAATACATTTACATTTTTGTTAAACTGTAGAATAAATCTTTAACTTAATAAATAATTTACACAAATTATTGTCTAAGACATATAAATATAACAGTACCAACCTGAACTTTCGAGATATTTTCTTCTTTTTTTATCAAATGTGCATTTTTTTTTTCTTTTATGAAAAGTCAGTTTCGCCTGAGGCTATGCCGAGTGACTACACTTGTTTATTTACTTCTATACTATTAAATAACGTGAGAGCAGGACCGAAAACTGTCACTGTTATCTTAAGCCTATTGGGTAAATTCTCAATGAAAATTTGACAGCTCAGAAATTAAAGTACCTTTAGAAGAAATAACGCGTTTTTCAAGTATTCGTCAAATTTTTTAGTATTTTTAAGATATATTTTATTACTCGGGGCGGAGACAAATCCAACAAATCAAAAACCATGAAAATTGGTCAAGCAGATCTCGAGCTATAAGTGTTGGAACACTTTACACAACTTTGTTTTATATATACTAGCTGGCCCGGTAAACCTTGCATTGTCCTATCCAAAGAGCTCCCGAATAACAGTTGACACTTTTACAATGTCTGCAAATAAGAGTTTTTTATAGACACAATCAAAAAGACTCAGACAGAAACTGATTTTGTCGCGACTGGCTTGGGTCTGCTCACGGTCCGACCGAGACTGTTATTTCTGTTTTCGTTTCGCTCAAGTCAGACACTGATCGTTTGCTTGAGTTAAATGAAGAAAACAGTCTTTTGCGTATGTATGGGTAATCACACGCGATCGTTGCGTTCTTTTATGTATGTATGTATGCATGTTACATGCACACGAAGGCAAAGATCATTTCTGTTGAGTCTCTCAGTCAAACAGTCTTTTGCTGAGAGTTTTTGTGTGAGCGAAAATCGTATTTGTCTTTACGCGACTGTTATTTGAGAGCTTCGCACGAATGCTTCATAGCAATGCGTTTGACCGAAACTGATTCAAAACAAAACAAAGAGTGCCGCTCAGAGCGAGATCGTGTCTGCACGATTTTTTCGGTTATGATGCGAAGCAGAGTATATACGAAAAAACGCTCAACTGTTATTCGGGAACTCTGCCTATCCATTATTTCCAGGGAAAAAATTTGGAGAGCTATTTTTTTCAGGTTGGGATACACTCTGATTAATTTATTTATCGGATTTTCATTCAAGCACCTTGTGGCATACGACATTCTTGGTTTTTTTGGTCAGGTGCAAAAACAAATAATGCGGATGGTTTGCCTCCACGTGAGCATGCCACGTACAATTGACCATGAGAAAAACACGCATTTTCAAGATTGAACCATTAAAACATCTCGAATCATTGCGCAGATCTTGTAATGTTCGGTCTAGTGCTTCCAATGCGCGTTTGTGAGCCAATGTGCATTCGACCTATAAGATAATTTTTGATGCTACTAAAACATTGGCCATTGCGGATTGTTTCGAAATGTTACATGTCGGTTGTTCAGTAGTTTGAAGATTTAATGGCAAATTTAACGCTGAGTGAGCTGTACTCAGCTGTACTTTTATTTTTATGAACAGTCAGGTTTGCCTTAGGCAGTGCCGTATACGGACTGACTACATTTGTTTATTTACTTTTATTCTATTGTATAACATGAGTGCAGGACCGAAAACTGTCACTGTTATCAAGCCTACTTCTCAATGAAAATTTGACCACTCCGAAATTAAAGAGCCTTTAGGGAAAATAAATCGTTTTCAAGTATTCGTCAAATTTTAATTTTTAAGATATATTCTCTTACTCGTGACGGAGACAAATCCAACAAATCAAAAACAATGAAAATCGGTCCAACAGATCTCGAGTTATAAGTTTTCGAACACTTTACACAACTTTCTTTTATATACAGCTGCAAAAAAAAGTAGCACTACTTGCAAATGCAAAGTTTAAAAGGCTCTCTTCGATACATTAATCAATGTATTGATCAATTTTTTTACACATGCAGAAAACAATTAATTATTGCAGCAAAAAATAATTATCACAAAAATATTCATAGTTTTTATATAATTCAAAAAATTATCAAAAAAATCCAAAAAACACTGAAAACAAGTAAGAAGACTCTAGTCGAGACTGCTCGACTAGGAGATACCCTGAACCCTCCATGCTGATGGTCCAATCATTCTGCAGTTCTTCTAATTATGTTGTGTACATACACATGCACCCACCCGCACGCATAGGCCCGTGCTCTGCTAACTGCGCAGCAGCGACTGCGCTTGGGCTGCGCTGCGGTATGGGCAATATTATTAGAATTTATTTGTTGAATAATTTCGTTTGTAGGCGTACAATCTTAATGAAACTTTCAGAACGTATTCATAATGTATAAATGTGTGTACATTCCAAAGCAGTACTTAATATACTCTAGTACTTAATATACGTTTTTTTGCGAATTGGGGGCGAAGGGGGCGTGGTATCCAAAATCTGTAAATTACAAAATGTGTGTATTCACCAAATGTATATACACAGTAAATCTGAAGTCTCTATGTTTAATAGTGTTCAAATTAGGCTGAAAAAAACAATATCAATTTATCGATTATCCTCGATAAAAAAGATATCGAATGAGTTATCGAAAAAATATGATAAACTCGTACTGCGTATGGTATACACGAGTATGCATACAAAATTTCAGCTCTCTAGCTCTTATAACTTCTGAGATCGACGCACTCATACGGACGGACAGACGGACAGGGCTAAATCGACTCAGCTCATCGTCCTGATCAAGAATATATATACTTTATGGGGTCTGCGATGATTCCTTCTGCCTGTTACATACTTCTCACAAAACCATTATACCCTGATTTCCCATTATCAATGGGTTCAGGGTATAAAAATAATAGCAACACTTTTTCAATTTGCACTCAAATTTTTTTTTTAAATAAAAGTAAGTAAAAATCTTTACCCTATGGCTAAAAACAAATGAAAATATAAATATTCCTTAAGTTTAGTAGTTGGTTGTGGTGCCTTTATTGGCAATTAAGGCTATACAGTGCCTGGGCATGGATTCACCCAAGTCCTGGCATCGTTTAAGGGGAATTTTAGCCCAGGACTCCTGAACAACTTCCCAGAACGTCTTTGCATTAGTTGGAGTAGATTTAGAAGCTATTTTTTTAACATTTGCCTACAAGTTTTCCATTGGATTTAGGTCCGAGACTGCGCAGGCCATGCCATAAGGTTGATTGAATTCTCCTGGTACCATTCCATCGGTCTCTTACAGCTGTGTTTTTGGGATCATTGTCTTGCTGGAAGACCCATTTTAGTGGCATAAAGTATTCAGTGTCACTTTTTTCAAAATATCAGCATAGTCATGTCGGTTCATTATGGTTTTGACCCATTGTATTGGGCCTACACCATAGTACGAAAAGCAGTCTCATACCATTACACTTAATCTGCCATGTTCAATGGATTTTTTATACATCTAGGGTTGAATTCCGAGTCCTGTGGACGTCTCACGTAGGACTTCGATCCTTTTCCACCAAATATTATCACCTGACTATCATCAGTCAAAAGAATGCTTCTCCATTCCTGCGTAGATTAATTTTTGTGTCCTTTGCGAACGCCACCCGTTTGGAAATGTGTTTTATATTCAAATATGGTACCTTTCTTGAACAGCGAGTATTCAAATCATGATGTCTTAAACATTTTCGTACTGTTTGGTCCATTGCTGATATGTTTAGGTCCTTCTTCAGTTGAGTAGCCCACTTACTTAAAAGGATCCTCTTTACTCTCGCGAATGAGTCGAGTGACATGATGTTGGGTCAGGGCTCAACGCCGTCTGCGCTTTTCATCACTTTTTCAACTTTTTTTAAAGGATTAATGCATTGAGGATCATTTTATGTCATCAAATATCAAATGACCAACTTTCCTGTGAGAATTTCCAGCCGAAATAAACATTTTGATGAGACTGCGTTGTTCGGAAGGGCAATGCTTTCCACGACCCATTTTTTTGCATATTTGAAATTTAAAAAAAAAAAATATTTAAACTAAATAGATATAAAAACAACAAATCTCATCAATATGCCCTTTTGAAAATATGCAACTGTGCGAAAAATAAGAGTTTTCACTCGAAAAGGCTTAGTGGTGCTATTATTTTTTCGGTATTTTTTTAACTTTTTTAAGAATTTTTTGAATTATATAAAAACTATGAATAGTTTTGTGATAATTCTTTTTTGCTGCAATAACTAATTGTTTTCTGCATATGTAAAAAAAATTAGATCAATACATTAATAAATGAATCGAAGAGAGCCTTTTAAACTTTGCATTTGCAAGTGGTGCTATTTTTGTTTTCGCAGCTGTATATAAAAGATACGATACGTTTAATGCAAATTTTTAGGTTTTTAGGCGATAACACTAAAACGTGAATAGTTCTGAGATCGACGCGTTCACGCAAACTGACAAACGTCAAAGCTATTCAAGGCAGCAGCGTTTGTTTACAGAAATGATGTAGGAAAATTACGCCTATGGATTATCTTGGTCTTTATATGGCGTTAATCTAGGAACCCCAACAAATTTGTAGTTTCAGTGGAGCCTGCCGAACAAACTAATTTAGATATCCCGTTTGGGGATGAATCGATAGGTTTTTCTAATAATAACGCGATGTAAAAAGAGATTTATTACATACCTCTTTTGTTATCTGATCGAGCGCGTTATCCTCGGCATTAACGCATATATTGTTTCTCCGTCGTCCGGTTGCGTTAGCACTGTCCATCGCTTATAAAATTGTTTACAGCATATAAATAGTTATCCGGTTTAGCCCACATCAACCATAAAACCAAGCTTAGCTGTGTGAATGGAGTTTAACTATAGAAAAGCCAAATCGAGAAATATATTCGCCCATTACCTAACGATAAATCTGAAAAATAAAAATCAATATATTTATATTTGTATATTAAACATGTAAGAACTTAGGTAAGAAAGAATACTCATTCACGGCACGTTTTCCGAATTGTATATTCTTTTTGTGCAAGCACTAACCATACAACACAGACTAGACATGTAGAGCAATTTTTTTCAACGGAGAACATTTGCTCTGGAAGCGACCAGACAGCTTCGTATTTGCTCGGCTCGGTCTTTTGAGGCTCAAGCAGTGAAATTAAGGCACGGCAAAATCAGTGCACTACGAGCGTTGGCACGAAATGAACAGATGCCCATATGCAGTACGGCTATGCGCTCTTTT
Source organism: Drosophila mulleri (assembly GCA_035047565.1). Taxonomy (NCBI): domain Eukaryota; kingdom Metazoa; phylum Arthropoda; class Insecta; order Diptera; family Drosophilidae; genus Drosophila; species Drosophila mulleri. The sequence continues at coordinate 20,603 of JAWNPK010000171.1, forward strand.
TCCCTCACTCTGTCTCTCCCTCTCTTTATGCTCTCTCTCCATGGTCTCACGAGTAGCAGCAGCGCACAAAAATTGAAAATTGTTCGCGACGATCCCAGCTCTTTCCTTTTGAGTGAAGGGTATACCGAAATCTTAAAAGCATTGGCCACGTTCATACAAAATGCTAGCATTTTCATAATTATATCCTGAACCCATTGAAAATGGGAAATCAGGGTATAATGGTTTTGTGAAAAGTATGTAACAGGCAGAAGGAATCATCGCAGACCCCATAAAGTATATATATTCTTGATCAGGACGATGAGCTGAGTCGATTTAGCCCTGTCCGTCTGTCCGTCCGTATGAGTGCGTCGATCTCAGAAGTTATAAGAGCTAGAGAGCTGAAATTTTGTATGCATACTCGTGTATACCATACGCAGTACGAGTTTATCATATTTTTTCGATAACTCATTCGATATCTTTTTTATCGAGGATAATCGATAAATTGATATTGTTTTTTTCAGCCTAATTTGAACACTATTAAACATAGAGACTTCAGATTTACTGTGTATATACATTTGGTGAATACACAGATTTTGTAATTTACAGATTTTGGATACCACGCCCCCTTCGTCCACAATTTGTAAAAAACGTATATCAAGTACTAGAGACTTGTGCTTTAGAATGTACACACATTTTTACATTATAATTACGTTCAGAAAGTTTCATTACGATTGTACGTCTACAAACGAAATTATTCAACAAATAAATTCTCATAATATTGCCCACAATGCAGCGCAGCCCAAGCGCAGTCGCTGCTTACTGCGCAGTTAGCAGAGGGCGGACTTATGCGTGGGGGTGGATGCATGTGTATGTATGTGTGCATAAAAGAAGTGCAGAATGATAAGAACATCAGCTTGGAGGGTTCAGGGTATCTCCTAGACGAGCAGTCTCGACTAGAGCCTGCTTACTTGTTTGTTGTTTGAGTGGGATGAAGAGGAAACAAGGAAACTCTAGTCGAGAGTGCTCGACTAGATACTACCACGAAACTAATAAAAATGTACATTTAGTGTGGTTAAATTTTCAATTTAAATGTATTTAAAAAATAAGAGAAATAGAAGACTCATTTAATTAAATACTTGAATATTTTAAAACAATTAAAAAAGTTAACATAAATTGCGCCCGCTCTGGGATTCGAACCCGAGAATTCTCGATCGTGCGACACTCTGCTTTCCATAACTCCACTTCACTTGTTGACAGACTAATGGCAAAACAGCAATACATTCACTGCTGCAGCGCCATCTAGCAAATCGAAACTAAACTAATAGTTTATTTTAATGTGTGTATGCACACGTATAGGAAAACTGCTGTGACTGTTTCACGTGCGTTTGTTAATTGGCCAAACATTTGATGATTTTTAAAAAATTGATAGAACTAACGGAATTTATTGAAAATTTCAGCATATGATCTACATATTCCATTGAATATGTGACAAATTTAAAAAAATGAAAAATCATTCACAATTGGCTATACTGGCGTCTGATTTGAACTTGAATGTTTTTATTCGATAAGAACATAACGGGATGATTTATCGATTTTTAGTGATAAACTCAACATTCGCGCTGTGTATACGGTCATTTAAAAAAAAATTCAAGTCTCTAGCTCTTATATCTTCTGAAATCGACGCGTTCAAGCATACGGACAGACAGACAGACGGACAGGGCTAAATCGACTCAGCTCGTCGCCTTGATCAAGAATATATATACTTTGTGGGGTCTGCTACGCCTCCTTCTGCCTGCTACATACATTTCAACAAAACCATTATACCCTGATTTCCCATTTTCAATGGGTTCAGGGTATAAAAATCATCTGCATAGGCACAGAATTGTAGCTCCCTATGTAGGCCGATAATGCTGGAGAGTTTGTTGAATGCTATTAGGAGTAAGATTACAGATATTGGGGATCCCTGGGGGATACCGTTATGGAGTGGATAGGGACGGGTTATTATGTTTTTTATTTTGGTTTTTATTTTGCGGGTTGCCATGAAATTTTGTATAGAGTTAATTATTTTTGGGCCGACTTTCCATTGTATCAACTGGTCTATGATGGTATGCACTCCAACTCTGTCGAACGGCCTTGAAAAATCAAGGGTAATGACTGAAATGTGCTCTTTGGACTGTAAGGATCCAGTTATCAGATCAGTGTTGGGTTTTAATATGGGGATGATTAGGCGGGATTGTAGGATTGAGGAATGAAGTTATTGAAAATAATGTTAAAGTGTTTTACTATTCTTGTTTTCAGTGTGTAGGAGGTGTTTTTAATAAGGGGATAGGATATTCTATTAAGCCGGGAGTTGTTCCTTGTTCCTGTAAGGCAGATATTAGTTCTATGTGTGTGATTTCTGTTTCTATCTCTTTCGCTTTCAAGTTGGGTATGTAATTGGTTGATTTGTCTGTGTATTTGTTGATGTTAAAGTTTGAGTTAAAGTTGGTGTCTTTGGAGAGATCGCACCAGTGTTGGGCAAAAAGGTAGGCTATTTGGGTTGTGTCGGTAGCGGCCGTTTTGTTGGTTGTGTCGATGACGGAATGTATTGATGGTTCAGTCCACAGAGGCGTCGAATATTTGTCCAGATTTTGTCGGAGGGGCTATTGGGATCTATTGTGGTTGTGAGTTCGGTCATGGCTCTTGCTTTGGATATTTTGAGCTCTCTCCGGAAGAGTGCATTGGCTCTTTTATATTTGAGAAGATTCTCAGTGCTGTTAATATTTTTAAAAACTTGCCATGGCTTGAATTTGTTTTTCCTAAGTTCAGTGAGAGTCTTATTTTTGTTGTAGTGGTGTGGGGTAGTTTGGGGTATGGCGTGATGGGCGGCTTGTAGGATTATCTTGTTTATGGATGCGGCTTCTTAATTAACGTTTGTGCTATAGGGTATAATATTGTTGATGTCACCGGTTAGTTTTTCAAAGAGTGGCCAGTTGGCTTCTTTTATTTTGAAAAGTGGACGGGAAAAGTTTGTTATTTGTGTTTGTGGGAATAAGGATTGGAAAGTGATCACTTCCATGTAGGTCGTTAAATATTTTCCAGTTGGCGAATGGGGTGAGTTGGGGGGAGCATAATAAGAGGTCTATGTGGGTGAATGTGTTGTGGGTAGAGAAATGAGCTTCTTCTGTTGTCCTGAGGTGAACCCCAGCTGTAATGTTGACTGTTAAAGTCTCCTACAATAATTTTATTGCTGTTGATGTTGTGTTTTTCAAATTGGTCATGTAGGCATTTGAGGGAAAAAGGTTTACTGGGAGGGATGTATGTGGATAGTATGTTTATTTTTATACCCTGAACCCATTGAATATGGGAAATCAGGGTATAATGGTTTTGTGAAAAGTATGTAACAGGCAGAAGGAGGCGTGGCAGACCCCATAAAGTATATATATTCTTGATTAGGACGACGAGCTGAGTCGATATAGCCCTGTCCGTCTGTCCGTCCGTCCGTATGAGTAACAGAATCTCAGAAGTTATAAGAGCTAGAGAGTTGAAATTTGGTATGCATATTTGTGTATACCATAGGCAGTACAAGTTTATCTTATTTTTTCGATAACTTATTCGATATCTTTTTTATCGAGGATAATCGATAAATTGATATTGTTTTTTCCGCGTTATTTGAACACTATTAGACCTAGAGTCTTCAGATTTACTGTGTATATACATTTGATAGATACACACATTTTGTAATTTACAGATTTTGGATACCATGCCCCCTTCGCCCACAATTTGTAAAAAACGTATATCAAGTACTAGAGACTTGTGCTTTGGAATGTACACAGATTTACACATTACGATTACGTTCTGAAGATTAAGATTGTACGTCTACAAACTAAATTATTCAACAAATAAATTGTTTAAAATACAGTTTTTCCCGATTTACGTAGATAAATCGATCATATTTCTCTATTGATTTTGCTGCCAACCTGGTTTTTTATCAATTTTTAGAGAATTGTAACATCACGTAGAAAATTACAGCTTTGTAGCTAAAAAACGATTCGATTTAAATAAAGCCCTTTGCTTAGTTTTTTCTAGTTTATCCTTTAACGCTTTTTATACCCTGAACCCATTGAAAATGGGTCATTAGGGTATAATGGTGTTGCCAAAAGTATGTAACAGACAGAAGGAAGCATAGCAGACCGCATTAAGTATTTATATTCTTGAGCTGATTCGACATAACTCTGTAAAAAGATATAAGCTAAACTTGAAATTTTGCATGATTACTTGTGTACAACGAGTCAGTACGAGGTCATCATATTCTTCAGTATCTCATCTGATTTCTTTTTTTTTAAGATAATTTGAATAATATTTTACTTCAGATTTACTGTATTTAAACATTTTATAAATACTCCGCCCTAAATTCTTTAAAACGTTGTTCAAGAACATGCATGAGCATAGAAGTATGATAAGTATGGGACAGTACGCTCTATGTACTCAACGGCTGGCATAAAATCGATAGCATATGTTTCAAGTGTGAACTGTCCAACTGGACATAAAATATAACCCTGGGCCTTAGTGACAGGAATACGTAAGAGACGAGCGCTAAGCTTTACAAACTCAGCGATAGGATAAGAATAACTAATAGACCAACGCGGAGCCTTACAAACTCTGCGATAATATAAAAATATGTAATTGACCAATGCTGAGCCTTACACACTCAGCAATAGACACACTAGATTTTAGGGTTTAAAATGCATGAGCCTGGGTATATAAGCCCAGGCTCAGAAAAATAAAGATCAATACGCAACTAAACACCATCAAAGTTAAGTGTATTCGTTCAACGTATTTCAAGTACAATGGAGTGCCTTGGAATGTACACACATTTGAACATTATTAGTTTTATTAAAATAGTCTCACTACAATAGAAATTATTCAACAAACAAATAATTATACTATTGCCCACACTGCAGCCAAAACGCTTACTGCGTAATTAGCAGAGCGCAAGGCAAGGGTTGTGTTGGCTAAAAATGACGATAGCTTAAATGAGTGTGAATATGTACATTTCTATAAGAGAAAGTGAGAGCCATTTGCATAGACTTTACGACTTGTGCAACTTTCGTTTGTGCGCACTAGGGTTGAATTGTACGCAGATTTATGTGGCCTCTTTTTATACTCGAAAGTGAATTAGTAGTCCGTCTGGCCGTATGAACGTAAACTTTTTGGAGCTATTGGTCCCAGAGACTTAAAATTTGGAGCACATATTCGTGTATAACTCCGATTAATAGTGTTACAATTTTCCGGATCCACCTACTAGGGCGTGGCAAATCGGAAAATACATTTTCCGATATACCAGAAATCATGTTATTTGAAGAGCTAGAAAGCTGAAATTTGGTATGTAGATCCGCGTCGACCACCCAAAATCAACGAGCTATGGTGGATATATCTAAATCGGATAAAACTGTATCTTCTAAAGTTGTAATTCTAGAAAGCTGAAATTTTGCACGTGAGTTAATGCTGCGATTCTATAAAGATTGATGAAAAACTTATATATCTACGCCCAATAGGGAATGGTAAATCGGACTTAAAGATATAGTGATTTTTCAAATTCTACCATATTTTAGGCGCTATTGATAATATTTGGTATATATACTCGGGTTGACCACCCAATATAGTTATAGTGGATATATCTCCGTTCAAAGGGGGTGTGGCAAACCGCAAAAGTTTAAATCTCCTGCAGTTTAAAAGCTAGAAGCTTCAAATTTGTATAGTTACTAGTAGCCTCCTCTATCAATGGCCCAAAAATAATTTAGGGGCGCGGGATAACGAAAAATACCCTGTAATTTCCAATTTTACAATTAAGGTACGGTTAGCTCGTTCCGAGAACTGGCGTGGCTATTGGCATTTATAATGCCCAAATCGTTTATTTATTTGCGTGAGCCATCCGTGTACGTATTTGTATATATAAATAGATTTATTAGGCCTTCAGGTAAGGAAACATGTTTATAAAATTAAAATAATATAAAAGAAATTATAAATATGTAAAAAAAAATTAATAACAAAAGGCGTGGCGAACCGGCATTTGTAGCGCCCAACTAAGAAATTTTTATGCGTATGTCACTAATATATATAAACTTAATAGATATTCATAAGACGAAATGAAACAAGTAAGAAGACTCTAGTCGAGACTGCTCGACTAGCAGATACCCTGAACCCTCCATGCTGATGTTCCAATCATTCTGCACACACACATACACATGCATCCACCCGCACGCATAGGCCCGCGCTCTGCTAACTGCGCAATAAGCAGCGACTGCGCTTGAGCTGCGCTGCGGTATGGGCAATATTATGAGAATTTATTTGTTGAATAATTTCGTTTGTAGACGTACAATCTTAATGAAACTTTCAGAACGTAATCATTATGTGTAAATGTGTGTACATTCCAAAGCACAAGTCTCTAGTACTTGATATACGTTTTTTACGAATTTGGGGCGAAGGGGGCGTGGTATCCAAAATCTGTAAATTACAAAATGTGTGTGCCCATCAAATGTATATACACAGTAAATCTGAAGTCTCTAGGTCTAATAGTGTTCAAATTAGGCTGAAAAAACAATATAAATTTATCGATTATCCTCGATAAAAAAGATATCGAATGAGTTATCGAAAAAATATGATAAACTCGTACTGCGTATGGTATACACGAGTATGCATACAAAATTTCAGCTCTCTAGCTCCTTTAACTTCTGAGATCGACGCACTCATACTGACGGACGGACAGACGGACGGACGGACGGACAGACGGACAGGGCTATATCGACTCAGCTCATCGTCCTGATCAAGAATATATATACTTTATGGGGTCTGCGATGATTCCTTCTGCCTGTTACATACTTTTCACAAAACCATTATACCCTGATTTCCCATTTTCAATGGGTTCAGGGTATAAAAATTTGTACATTTAAACAAGTAAGAAGGCTCTAGTCGAGACTGCTCGACTAGGAGATACCCTGAACCCTCAAAGCTGATATTCTAATCATCATGCATTTCTTTTTTACACACATACATACACATGCATCCACAAGCACGCATAAGCCCTCGCAGTAAGCCAGTAAGCAGCGACTGCGCTTGGGCTGCGCTGCAGTGTGGGCAATATTATGAGAATTTATTTGTTTGTTTGTAGACGTACAATCTTAATGAAACTTTCAGAACGTAATCATAATGTGTAAATGTGTGTACATTCCAAAGCATACATACAAATTTAAGGGTGAGGGGGTGAATATAGGAGTGGGGGGTGAATTATAAAAAAAATCGAAACTCTATAACATACTTTCGAGTCTACATTTTAAACTTGGAGACTCTTTAAAGATGTAGGATATATAATTTTATAACTGGTTTTCGGTAAGGGTTTTTATCGATACAAAATAACGGGATGAACTATCGATTTTTATTGTTAAACACGATATGCGCGTGCTATATACGGACATTTAAAAACAAGTAAGAAAGCTCTAGTCGATACTGCTCGACTACGAGATACCCTGAACCCTCCGAGCAACAGCCATTTCAATAATTTTTAGTGTCATTCAGCTTAAACAAACACACACACACACGCAAACATATACATAGACACCCACGCACGCATTAACAGGCATGGGCTGCAGTGTGGGCTTACTATGGGAACTTAATTGTTCAATAACTTTTTTTGTGGACGTACGTTCTTCATGAAACTTTCAGAATGTGGTTTTATCATTACTATGCGTATATTTGCCAAAGCTCAAGTCTCTAGTATTTGAAATACGCCTTTTACAGAGATGAGGGTAAGGGGGTGGATATAGGGGTGGGGGGTGAATTATAACAAAAATCGAAATTCAATCACGTGCAGTCGAGTCCACATTTAAAATTTGGAGACTTTAGCTCTAAAGGTGTAGGAGATATAATTTTATAACTGGTTTTCGATAAGGTTTTTGATCGATAAAAAAATAACGGGATGAGTTATCGATTTTTAATGATAAACTCGATATGCGCGCGCTATATACGAGCATTTAAAAAAAAGTTGAAGTCTCTAGCTTCTATATCTTCAGAAATCGACGCGTTCATACATACGGACAGACGGACAGACGGACGGACGGACAGACGGACAGACGGACATGGCTAAATCGATTCAGTTTGTCGCCCTGATCAAGAATATATATACTTTGTGGGGTCTGCCACGCCTCTTTTTCCCTGTTACATACTTTTAACAAAACCATTATACCCTGATTTCCCATTTTCAATGGGTTCAGGGTATAAAAAGTTGAAAGTCTCTAGCTATTATATCTTCTGAAATCGACGCGTTCAAGCATACGGACAGACGGACATGGCTAAATCGACTGAGCTCGTCGCCCTGATCAAGGATATATACTTTGTGGGGGTGGATATAGGGGTGGGGGTGAAATTGAAGAAAAATAAAAATTCTATAACGTATATATAAATCTACATTTAAAATTTGGATACTCTAGCTCTAAAGATGTAGGAGATATTATTTTATAATTAACTTTCGATAAGATTCTTTATCGATAAAAAAAGAACGGGACGACTTATCGATTTTTGGTGATAAACTCGATATCCGCGCTGTATATACGGTCGGGTTCAGGGTATAAATAGATAAAATAAGTTAAAATAGCAAATGTTTGAAATTTACGATAAAAGTTTTCCGCGGAATTTAAACTCGCATGCAAGACAAAAGCATGTTTGTCAAAATAACTAAAATATAGATCAGTGGCGCTTCTGCCAACAGCGCCACCCCGTCATTTTGAATAACAGGAATTGAAACGAAATGACATTTTTGTCGAAGCGCCATATAGCAAACAAGCAAGAAAGCTCTAGTCGATACTGCTCGACTAGGAAATCCCCTGAACCCTTCGGAGAACTGATATTTCAATAATTCTTCGCGTCTTGCTGCTTACAAAAGAAACAATACATGCATAGACACGCACACATAGGCGCGCACGCATAAACACGCATGGGCTGCAGTGTGGGCTTACCATGGGAACTTTATTATTAAAAAACTTTTCTTCTGGATGTACATTCTTCGTGAAACTTTTAGATTGTTGTTATATCATTACTATGTGTGTATTTGCCAAAGCTCAAGTCTCTAGTATTTGAAATACGCGTTTTACAAATTTAATGGTGAGGGGGTGGATATAGGGGTGGGGGTGAATTATAACAAAAATCGATATTTTATAAAGTACATTCGAGTCTACATTTAAAATTTGGATACTCTAGCTCAAATGATGTAGGAGATATAATTTTATAACTGACTATTACAATTTTTTCGCATGTCAGTCAGTGATTTCAATTTTTTATTAGAAAAAGAAAAAAGCTACATAACTAAGCAAGACACTGTAATGCGTGCTGCGATTCCGCCAAATGAGCGATTAGCCCTACATTGCGTTGCATATGATGAATTTTTTTTTATTTTATCATCACTTTTGTCGAATTTTTAAGCAGTTTTGCGATAAGTATTTTGTTTATTATACTTATTTTTATAGTCTGCTGACGAAACATCCCATAAAACTGAACATGTCTCGTACAATTCAATTAATTTAATCGTTTTCTCGCGATCCCACGTTATGCTTTGCTTGCTGCAATATTACGACTGAAAGCAAACAGCACATGCAAACAAGCAAGCAACTAACGCAACCAAGTTAACGTTAAACTTCTGTATTCAGACCACAAGCAAAATAAGTTGCCGCAAACAGTTATTGAAAATTTTGTATTTGCAGCAAAATGTTTGCACTCATGTTTAAACGTGCAAATTTGATTACAGCAATCAATTTGCTGCAAATTGTTTGCATTGTGTGTACCTTTCTTAAGGATACGGGAGGAAATATAAATTTTTAAAACAAAACCACGCAATCAAATTAATATTGGCATGCTTAGCTCAAATTAAATAAATATATATTGTAAAACTTTACAGATACGACTTGCGACTGCTGAAGATATGCTGTCATGATTGGCACTATGAAAGCCATTAAATTAAAGCAAAAGCAAGAACGTTGCAGTCGGGCGATACCGATTGCAGAATACTCATTCACAGCCCATAGGCTGTCAATTACAGTATATAGTGGAATATTAGTGCGCAACAAAAATAGGGCATGATCCCATTAAAATTAAAAAATCATCGATAGGTATTGCCTTTTATATCTAGTACATCTTTAGAGCAAGGATATTCAAATCAATTTTATAAAATTTTGATTTTTGTTATATTCTGGATATCGGTTGCAAGCTAGCAGCAGATCAGCGCAATTTTTTTATACATATGCACACACTCATCGTTTATTCTATGCGTACAGACAAAAACGCGTCTTTTCGCATATTCTAAGAGTTGCGATTGATTTCTGGATTTTCTAGCCGTTACTGTAGTTTTGTCAGATGACGCTCTGTTATTAGGTTATTGTATTTATAGTTATTATATTTTAGCTAACAGATGATCAAGCAAAGCAATAGCGTGGATACTAAGGGCAACGCAAGTTATTTTAGAGTAGCGTTATGTTTTTGTTTTTTGTTTTTTTTTTTTCAATATATTTCCTTGTTTGTAAAATAGATATTATATTGGGAAGGTGCTAGCTTGAATGAAGGGCACTTAATACTTTTCTTTTCCTTATTCGAACAATTTTTTAAGTTTAATATTGTTTCTTCTTAAAAAGCCCTCATATTTATATACATACAATATATACGAATATACAGCTTATTTCAACCAGCACCTCAAAAAAAGTTTGTTGGTCTATAAAATCTAAACTATTTGGGATATCAAAAAATTTAAACAGAGATTGTTAGTGTGATGTTTAAACTAATACAAAATTCATTTATTTTTAAAATATTTTTTTAATATTTAAGAATGCTTAAAAACTAAAAATGAGACCAAAACAGTTCGACAGCTTATTTCAACCACCAACTTTGCAACTGATCAAAGATCCGTTATTTTGCAATGCAACGATAGGGTGATGATATAAATTTATGTTTAATTTGGAGAGGTCAACTTGCAGAAAAGAGAATTTATCAAAGTGGGACCACGAACAACTATTGAGCAGCGGGAACTTGTACATACATAAGCCATCCCTCAGTATCACGCTTTCCAGCCTTTCTTAGTATGTGTGTATGTATGTACACATAAATGCGTACTCTAGCGTTTTGTAAGAATCTCAAATGCTACTGATTTGTTTTTTTTTTTCATTGTTCTTGAATTTTACAGCCGCTACTCTGGATTTTCTTTGCTATAAGGCGTCATAACAAGAATGCCACTTCAAACGAAATGGCAAATGAAATGAGGTCTGCCACGCCTCCTTCTGCCTGTTACATACATTTAACAAAACCATTATACCCTGATTTCCCATTTTCAATGAGTTCAGAGTATTAAAAGAGTTTTCCGTGGGATTTGAACTCGCACCCAAGCCAAATAGCATGTTTGTCAAAATAACTAAAATAAATTTATCCGGCGCCTTTGCCGACAGCGCTACCGTCCGCTTTCAACAACAGTAATTAGTTTTAATTATTAGTTTTAGTTTTAATTACTGTTGTTGAAAGCGGACGGTAGCGCTGTCGGCAAAGGCGCCGGATAAATTTATTTTAGTTATTTTGACAAACATGCTATTTGGCTTGGGTGCGAGTTCAAATCCCACGGAAAACTCTTTTAATACTCTGAACTCATTGAAAATGGGAAATCAGGGTATAATGGTTTTGTTAAATGTATGTAACAGGCAGCAGAAGGAGGCGTGGCAGACCTCACAAAGTATATATATTCTTGATCAGGGCGACGAGCTGAGTCGATTTAGCCGTCTGTATGTTTGAACGCGTCGATTTCAGAAGATATAAGAGCTAGAGACTTCAACTTTATTTAAATGTCCGTATATAGCATGCGGATATCGAGTTTATCACCAAAATCGATAACTCATCCCGTTATTTTTTTATCGATCAAAAACCTTATCGAAAACCAGTTATAAAATTATATCTCCTACATCTTTAGAGCTAGTCTCCAAATTTAAAATGTAGACTCAAAGTACGTTATAGAATTTCGATTTTTGTTATAATTGCAGCCCAAGCGCAGTCGCTGCTTACTGGCTTACTGCGAGGGCTTATGCGTGCTTGTGGATGCATGTGTATGTATGTGTGTATAAAAGAAATGCATGATGATTAGAATATCAGCTTTGAGGGTTCAGGGTATCTCCTAGTCGGGCAGTCTCGACTAGAGCCTTCTTACTTGTTTTTTTTTTTTAGTAAATTGCAAATTAATTAAAGTGAAACCAATTTGTATATATGTACATATTCATAGATATATATATATGAATATAAATGGCTCACGCATATAAATGTCGCAATTTGACACTACAAATGCCGATTGCCACGCCCCTAGTGACCGTAGACACCACATTCTTGGCCAGCTTTCAGAGCGAGCTAACGTAAATGCAAAATTTGAATACTTACGCCCAAAAAATGTGAAACATACAGGGTATTTTTCGATGTTCCACGCCTCTAAAGAGGCGTAACAATTATTTTTAGGACATCGATAGAGTAGGTTACCAGTAGCTGAAGCTTTTTGATCTTATACTGTAGGAGATATAAGCTTTTGCGGTTTCCCACGCTCCCTTTGGTCGAACATATCCGCCATGGTTTTTTGGACTTGGGTGATCAACCCGAGTATTTATACTAAATTTCTCTAGCATCAGTGCCTAAAATATAGCAGAATTAAAAATATCACAATATTTTCAGGTCTGATTTGCCACGCCCATAATGGCCGTAGACATAATATTTCTTCATCAGTCATTGTAGAATCATAACATTAGCTTCCGTGCACACTCTCAACGTTCTAGCTTCCGATTTACCACGCCCCCAATACATAAATCAATGTCATAGCATTCTGAAAGTTTGAAAGTCAATCAAAAAGAAAAGTTATTCGTGTATAAATCATACCACTAACAATAGACCACATAGATTGGACAAGTAGAGCAATTTTTTTCCACGGTAGAAAATCTACAGATGCAGAATCTCTCTCTACCTCTTTCTTATGCATGCTCACACAAATATTTACAGTCCCTTGCTTTATATATGTATGAGAATTACTGTGCCTATGAAATATCAAACTCTTAAAAAGGTTTGCCATTTCATTTTTTGTGGAAAGGGTATGAAAGCGCTAGTGCGCCTAATAAATACATATGTCTTAGTCAATCGTCTATTACAGTCCCGTGCTATATATATTGTAGAAGCATTTATGTGTCTGTGTGTGAATCTCTATTCTTTGTGCCTCTGGAATATTATTTGGGTTCACGTATGTGCATAATACTCAAACGTAGCTTGTTTCTACCAGGAGTTTTTAGTTATGCGGAAGATTTTGAATTATTTGAGTGTTTTATATTCACGACGATGGTTATAAGGAAATAAATGGTTGATGGGGAAAATATGTATAATGAAAATATATTGGTAAAATGTTTTATTAAAACGTGTGGTGAGAGCTTAAGAAAAAAAGAAAATTTCGACTGGAAAAGGGCTAAAATATGTAACAGGCATTACGAAGGGATAAATGTTGGTCAATGTAATTAAGCGCATCAACGCACTCCCATCTTCAAATTTGTGTGACTCAAATACAAATTCATTCAAAAATTATTCTTGCCTTCAATGATGAGATTTATTCAATATACATTAAAAATTAGGATATTGCCCCTCTTCGCTATCAAATACATATGCATAGACACACATAGGCGAGCACGCATAAACACGCATGGGCTGCAGGGTGGGCTTACTATGGGAACTTAATTGTTTAATAACTTTTTTTGAGGACGTACGTTCTTCATAAAACTTGCATATTGTATTTATATCATTAATATGCGTGTATGTACCGAAGCTCAAGTCTCTAGTATTTGAAATACGCCTTTTACAAACTTATGGGTGAGGGGGTGGAAATAGGGGTGGGGGTGAAATTAAACAAAAATCTAAATTCTATAACGTACATATAAATCTACATTTAAAATTTGGATACTCTAGCTCTAAAGATGTAGGATATATAATTATAATCAGTTATAAACTGACTTTCGATAAGGTTTTTTATCGATAAAAAATAACGGGATGAGTTATCGATTTTTAGTGATAAACTTGATATGCGCGCTGTATATACGGTCATTTTAAAAATAAGTTCAAGTCTCCAGCTCGTATATCTTCTTCTCTAAAATATTTGTTTTTATTCAGCTAGGGCATGTTACTATATTATGGATGTTCTTAATTTTAGGATGCCATGTAGGAAATCATTAGATCGATGGGCGAATTTTGAGTTCCATGATTTAATCCAGATTTATTAGAAAAGATTAGAAAATACGAGAGATACGGGAATATATGCAATATTTTTTTTTGCGATGTGGTCAAAGTAAAACAAGTAAGAACGTTGCAGTCGGGCGATACCGATTGCAGAATACTCATTCACAGCCCAAACGTTGATCCCATTATAATTTAAACAAGTAAGAAAGCTCTAGTTGAGATTGCTCGAATACGAGATCCCCTGAACCCTTCGAGCAATAATTATTTCAATAATTTTTAGCGTCTCTTTGCTTATACAAACACACACATACACACGCAAACACACATGCATAGACACACATAGGCGAGCACGCATAAACATGCATGGGCTGCAGTGTGGGCTTACTATGTGAACTTAATTGTTTAATAACTTTTTATGGACGTACGTTCTTCATGAAACTTTCAGATTGTATTTATATCATTAATGCGTGTATGTACCGAAGCTCACGTCTCTAGTATTTGAAATACGCCTTTTACAAACTTATGGGTGAGGAGGTGGATATAGATGTGAGGGGTGAACTTAAACAAAAATCGAAATTCTATAACGTACATATAAATCTACATTTAAAATTTGGATACTCTAGCTCTAAAGATGTAGGATATATAATTTTATAAATGACTTTCTTTATCGATAAAAAAATAATGGGATGAATTATCGATTTTTAGTGATAAACTTGATATGCGCGCTGTATATACGGTCATTTAAAAAAAAAAGTTCAAGTCTGTAGCTCTTATATCTTCTGAAATCGACGCGTTCATACATACGGACAGACGGACAGGGATAAATCGACTCAGCTCGTCGCCCTGATCAAGAATATATATACTTTGAGGGGTCTGCCACGCCTTCTTCTGTTTCACAAAACAATATTACGCCAAGAATTAAGCATGGTGGTTGTAGGGTGATGGTCTGGGGTTGCATACCTGCTGCAGATGTGGGCGAGTTGGTATTTGTAGACGGTATAATGGACAAACATTTGTATCCAAATATTTAGAAAGAAAACATTTAAAAAAATGTCGAAAAGCTGCAACTATTGAGCTCGTTCACATTTCAACATGACAACGAGCACAAGCATTCTGCCCATATCGTCAAAATGTAGCTGGTGTATAATACCGCCTATGTGCTACTGTATCCACTACAATCTCAAGACCTAAATCCAATCGAACACTTTTGGAAAGAATTGGGTAGGTGGATCTCAAAACGAGTAATAACAAATAGACCGACCTAAAATAAGCTCTTATCGAAGAATGGTAAAAAATTAGTGAAGACGTCAATCAAAAATAATTTTTTTTTCGATGCCAAACCTCTTATTAAAGGTATAGGGTTACATACCAATGGTTAATTATAGTTATTATCCTTTTTTTTCATAATATTTTTGTTTTTAAAATTTTTTTTGTTGGTGTGCCAATAATTTTGTTCAGCAAAATCGAGGTTTTTTTTTGGTTATTGCATTTTTAAAAAATGTACGTTGAAGTTTTTTGCAAAATTTTTTTGTATACGTTAATAAATACCCTTTTCTATGGAGTACACTTTTTGTTTTATTAAAAAAGCGTTAAAAAACACTAAAAATAGCTATTAAGTACACTTGCTCGCATAACTCTGCGTACACTTGCAAACAAACCCATATTTTCAAGTTTAAATGTATATTGTATTTAATATGGAAGACTTAGGGCAATACTTTTTTTTATAACAATTTTCATTTATTTATTAACATAATTATGTATTCATTTGATTATTAAAACTAAACCTAATATTTAAAAAAAATTAAAAACAAAAAACATAACCAAAAAATCACACCTCAAAAGTCTGCGTACACTTTAACTATTCTACATACAGTGCTGGATTTCACGATCACCGTTAGTTGTTGCATGTTTCTTTGATTCATCTTCGATTATTTGCGTAATTTTCTATCACTTTGAAAACAAATTTGACACGCGGTTCATCATGGAGCAAAGAGAAAAATAAATATCGGTAGGAGTTCTTAAGCTTCTTTTAAAATATAGGTTGGAAGGCAATCCTACCGAGAAATTGGTCAATTGGTAGGCAGAACTCATTCCTCGTGCCAAAGACTCTACGACAATCATGTTTCATCGAGATCCATATTGTCAAAGCCCTGTTCCGGTCGCCCACCCTTACTCGGGGAACGAGAGAAAAAACGTATTATCCAATTGGTACCTCAAAATCCAGTGATAACTGCTCATAAAGTACATCTGGAAGTTGAAGAACGTTTCTTCAAAACTGTTTCTGAGGAAAGCGTTCGACGCACTTGAAAAAAGGCGGGCTATCATGGCCGCGTTGCACGCAGGAAGCCCCATGTATCAGAGGTAACAGGAAAAAGAGTATAGACTTCGCCAATGAGCACATTTCCAAGCCTTCTAGCTTCTGAAAAAGGGTCATTTTCTCAGATGAGAGCAAGTTTTGCCTATTTGTCATAAAAGGAAAGAAGCTAGTATAGAGAAAAAGCGGAACAGTCATGGACAAGGAAAATTTATTACCTACAGTGAAGCATGGTGGAGGTGGTGTAATGGTGTGGGGATGTATGGAGAGAAGTGGTGTTGGAAATCTGTCTTTTATTGAGACAACAGTGGACCACAAGGATTATATACAAATTCTTTGTGCGAATCTACGGCAGAGTGCCCTAAAATTGCAGCTTGCGGACGACCTTTGCTTTTAACAGGACAATGATCCGAAGCATACAGCCCACAATGTAAAGCTCTGGTTAATTTACAATGTTTAAAATCAACTCCAATCGCCCCCCAGTCTCCAGACCGCAATCCTATCAAGCATCTATGGGACTCCCTCGAGCGTAGGATCCGGCAGCACACCATAAGGTCTAAGAACATGCTGAAGTTGGTCATGATGGAAGAATGGGGCAAAATAACTGCAAAGGACACTAGAAACCTAGTTAACTCAATGCTACGACGTTTGGCTGAGATGTTAAAACGAAAATGTCATCCTAGAATATACTAACAACTAACAAAATCCTGCCTTGTACGCAGAATAGTTAAAGTGTACGCAGACTTTTGAGGTGTCATTTTTTGGTTATGTTTTTTGTTTATAATTTTTTTAAATATTAGGTTCAGTTTTAATAACAAAATAAAAACATGATTATGTTAATAAATGAATGAGAAATGTATTAAAAAAAAGAAGTAATGCGATACGTGTTCTATATAAAATATAATACACATTTAAACATAAACATATGGGTTTGTTTGCAAGTGTACGCAGAGTTATGCGAGCAAGTGTATGTATGTATATACAGTGGCTCCCAGCTTATTTCGTGCAGCGGTTAGTACAATTTTAAAACCGTATTCCCACTAAACCAGTAATGATATCCAAAAAATTTAAATTTGGTCTTATTTATGAGTCATTCAGTATGTATTAAGGCACTTCATTATTTTTCTTTGCTAACAAATAACGTTTAAAACTAAAGAAAAATAAAATAACTGGCTATTTCCATATCACAGCTTATTTCGTTCACTTTCAATGACTTTATTGCCCAAAAATTCTTAAATTAATATTTGCTTTGAACTCATTTTTATTTAATCACCTCTTTTAAGCGTGATTCCATCGAGTTTAACAATTATCAGGTGACTTCGCTGGAAATTTTTGGCCATTGCTCCAATAGGGTTCATTGAGGTCATTTTTATTGGATATTGACCTATTCCTGTGACATAGAAAAAGTCGGTTTTTTTAGTTTTCCTTAGTTTTCAATGTTATTTGTTGGAACATACATATAATGAATTACTAATAAATAAAATCCCATTTAAATTTTGTGGATATCTTTACTGGTTTAGCGGGAATACGGCTTTAAAATTGTACTATACCGCTGCACGAAATAAGCTGTGAGCCACAGTATGTACATATGTAAGTAACTTACTGCTAAAGAAAAGACCCTTTGAAATATGTACATAAATACATACATAAGTCTTATCCGATTTTTCGTTGGAACCACTATACATATCAAATACTAATTTTCCCCCGAGTATTTTAATAACAAATTTTATAATACTGTGTGAGTGGATGAAACTGGTAAAGAGCAAAAGCTTAGTTCATTATGTTTCAGACTAGCACCTTGCATTTACAGTTCATTATTTTTAACTTAAGACATTACACTACCATCTTGCATTTACAGTTGGTAATATCTCTTTTAGTTTCGGTTTAATAAGGAGCTAGTTCAAATAAGTTAAGAGCCACTGTGTTTCACAGATACACTGCTGCCGCCTCATGCATACATTACATACATACACAATTCACAAAAACTTAATGATTTAATTTAGTATTACTTCACGGTAAGCTTACTCCCTTATTTTGCTCATTTGGTAGATGAATTACTAAAATTGTTTAGTACATGGAAAAAGAATAAATCACAAATCTCACCGTCAAACTACGTACCCGACCTATTTACTGTCACGATCATACATAATCAGTACAAGGTTATATAGACTTATGCTGAATAGATAGCGTAGATTTGTAAAGAAGAGGATTGGATCAGATCTGCGAGAATCTATACATAATTTTGGATGCGTGCTGTCACTAACCAGACAACACATAGACCGGACACGTAGTGTAAAGATTTTTGCACGCTTTTTCTGGAGGGTTGCGTCCCACACAACTTCGTATTTGCTCAGCCCCTCACATTTAGGGTCGGGCTACGAAAATACACGAAAGCACAATCATTTCGTTTCATGCGCTCGACCGAGATGGTCGACTGTTTAACAATAGATCCATCTATGCTCAATCCCAGTGGCGGAAAAGCCCATTATTTTGTCCATTATTCATGAATTACTTGTCGCCTAGGTGCTTGAAAACATCGATTACAAGCTCCATTACTTTCTTACCAAATGGCCGCGTTTTCTACCGAGTGTATGAAATTATTGAATTCTGTAATGCAGAAAGTAATGAAGTGACGAAGGTTCTTTCGGTTCTCCATTACCTAAGCGTATACTTTTTTAAATATTGTAATGCAGAAAGTAAAGAAGTGACGAAACTAGTCCATTACCAAAGCGTATACTTTTTAAATATTGTAATGCAGAAAGTAAAGAAGTGACGAAGTTTTTCCATTACCCAAGCGTATACTTTTTATTTTTAAATATTGTAATGCAGAAATTCCGCAGCCTGACGTTAACGCATCATACAATTTCAAATTCGCTTATGGGTTAGTAATGTGCGCACATTAAAACACAATATACCCGTAACCCATTTTCCCACTATACAATATGGCTTACTTCTTTGCAAATGTAATTGCAGAAATAATTGATTACTAAAGGAAATATAGAAACGATTCAGTGATGTAATTTTTTTGATTTAAATTTTGACTAATTATTATTTATTTTATAATATTAGCTAAATTATTTACATTCTTAAAATACAAATTCAGTCAGTTTATGCTACGTATTTATTATACCCTGAACCCATTGAAAATGGGAAATCAGGTATAATGGTTTTTGTTGAAATGTATGTAACAGGCAGAAGGAGGCGTGGCAGACCGCACAAAGTATATATATTCTTGATCAGGGCGACGAGCTGAGTCGATTTAGCCCTGTCCGTCTGTCCGTCTGTCCGTCCGTCTGTCTGTCCGTATGTTTGAACGCGTCGATTTCAGAAGATATAAGAGCTAGAGACTTGAATTTTTTTTTAAATGACCGTATACACAGCGCGAATGTCGAGTTTATCACTAAAAATCGATAAATCATCCCGTTATGTTTTTATCGTATAATAACATTCAAGTTCAAATCAGGCGCCAGTATAGCCAATTGTGAATGATTTTTCATATTTTTTAAATTTGTCACATATTCAATGGAATATGTAGATCATATGCTGAAAGTTTCATTAAATTCCGTTAGTTCTATCAATTTTTTAACAAGTAAGAAAGCTCTAGTCGAGACTGCTCGACTAGGAAATCCCCTGAACCCTTCGGAGAACTGATATTTCAATAATTCTTCCCGTCTTTCTGCTTACAAAAGAAACACACACACTCACACATGCACACGCGGACACACATACATAGACACTCATAGGCACGCACGCATAAACACACATGGGCTGCAGTGTGGACTTACCATGGGAAATTTATTGTTTAATAACTTTTTGTGGACGTACGTTCTTCATGAAACTTTCAGATTGTGGTTTTATCATTACTAAGCGTGTATTTGCCAAAGCTCAAGTCTCTAGTATTTGAAATACGCCTTTTACAAAGGTGAGGGTAAGGGGCTGGATATAGGGGTGGGGAGTGAATTATAACAAAAATCGAAATTCTATCACGTGCAGTCGAGTCTACGTTTAAAATTTGGAGACTCTAGCTCTAAAGGTGTAGGAGATATAATTTTATAACTGGTTTTCGATAAGGTTTTTTATCGATAAAAAATAACGGGATGAGTTATCGATTTTTAGTGATAAACTCGATATCCGCGTGCTATATACGAGCATTTTAAAAAAAAGTTGAAGTCTCTGGCTTCTATATCTTCTAAAATCGACGCGTTCAAACAGACGGACAGACGGACAGACGGACGGACGGACAGACGGACAGACGGACAGACGGACAGACAGACGGACAGGGCTAAAGCGACTCAGTTCGTCGCCCTGATCAAGAATATATATACTTTGTGGGGTCTGCCACGCCTCCTTCTGCCTGTTACATACATTTCAACAAAAACATTATACCCTGATTTCCCATTTTCAATGGGTTCAGGGTATAAAAATCATCAAATGTTTGGCCGATTAACAAACGCACGTGAAACAGTCACAGCAGTTTTCCTATACGTGTGCACACACACTTTAAAATAAACAATTAGTTTAGTTTAGATTTGCTAGATGGCACTGCAGCAGTGAATGTATTGCTGTTTTGCCGTTAGTCTGTCAACAAGTGAAGTGGAGTTATGGAAAGCAGCGTGTCGCACGATCGAGAAGTCTCGGGTTCGAATCCCAGAGCAATTTATGTTAACTTTTTTAATTGTTTTAAAATATTCAAGTATTTAATTAAATGAGTCTTCTATTTCTCTTATATTTTTAAATACATTTAAATTGAAAATTTAACCACACTAAATGTACATTTTTATTAGTTTGGTTCAGGGTAGTATCTAGTCGAGCACTCTCGACTAGAGTTTCCTTACTTGTTTATATATATATATATATATATATATATATATATATATATATATATATATATATATATATATATATATATATATATATATATATATATATATAAACAAGTAAGGAAACTCTATATATATATTTGATAAATTTGATACAAAATATTTGAAAATATATATATATATATATATATATATATATATATATATATATATATATGTTTTACGTTGAGAGTTTTATAAAAAAATATTTTATTTCACAACGGAGTACAATTTTATCTTAAAGTTCTTAATTGCGAATACAACTGGATGTTAAAGTGATTTTCAATTGAACTGCTCTAGCTAAATTTCGGGGGTCTTTTATATGGCTGGCTTGGAGCTTTTCGTTGCTTAGGCTATGCCGAGCTTTTGGTTTTCAAGCTTTGGACTTTGGATCTGTTAGTGAAGTAGGTGGCTTGATCGTTCCTGATTGGTCATTGCCAAATATGCTGAGTATGCAGTTCCCACGAGAAGGGTTCGATGCGTAAATGAGTGGCCTGATCGTTGGTGACTTCTAAATATGCTGAATATGCAGTTTCCACGAGAAGGGTTCGATGGGATGATTGTTGCTGAGGCGATTTGTTTATAAGTGGTCGCTAAGGCGGTTTGTTTATATTGAGTTTTGAAAGGGATCGTGGCTTTGGTGACGTGTTTAAGTGTGGGTGAGTGCTGATGGATATATTACTTCCCCATCCTAAAGAGATTAGCCTGTCCTCAGGCGGAAAATGTAGGGTACAATTGTGGTATGGTTTCTAATGGTGCATGAGTTTCGGGGAGTGGTTGCTCTTCTGGTGTTGAATTACTTGCTGTTATGGCTGTTTCATGTCTTATGATAATTTTCTTAGATATTGTCTTAAATTTAATGATTACAAATAGTATTAGACTTATAATAGTAATTATAAAAGTTGTAGTGGTTATAATATTGAATGTCTTATTATATTTAGTATTTTCTAAAATTATTTGCTTTGTTTGTAGTAATGATATTGGTTCTGTTTTTGTGATATTATTTGTTACATAGATAGTTTGTGTGTAGTCAGAAAGTGTGTTTACAATTGAGATGTTATTTATTTGAAGACTACAATCATATATTTTAATTATATTATTACCCTGAATATTAATGTTATTTTTATTACAGTTTTGAATGATTTCTGTTTTTGGGTAGTTCCAGGTTACAATAATGTTTGGTTCTATATAGTTGATTTGGTATGTTTTAAATGTTTTGGTGTATTTACATTCTGCTGATTTTTGAGTTATTATGCTACTTATACATTCATTTGTTTCTTGTTTCTTTGTGGTTTTTATATATGCTTTATTATTTAAGATGTAGTAAGTCTCAAAAGTATTTTCTATTAATGTATTATTTTGATTATCTGGGTATGGTAAGATCTTATAAAGTGGTATTTTGCTTATTTTTTTCGGTACATGCGAAATTATGAATATTTCGTTTGTGTCTGATTTAAACCAAGTAGAAGTCTTTATGTTTAAAATTTTTTCAGAATTTATATTTAACATATGCTGATGCTGTAAAAGTTTGGGGTTGAAAATACCTAGTCTTGTTAATTGCATGCCTAATTCAATATCTTCTATGTATTCTGTGAAATGTTCTATATTGAATATCAGATAATCTAGTTTCTTGTCCGCCTCTTGTGAAGTGGTTAAATTATTGAGCAATTCTATGTTTTTATTTACTGCGTTTATTAAGTAGCTTAAGTCATTGTTTTGTGTTAAATTGTTAATTTTTTGTTCTAATTCTTCTTTGTCGGTTTGGTCTAAAGTGCCAAAAAGGTATTTGTTTACTGTTCCTATTGCATTTATTAAACCTCTTTTGTTTCTTTTAATAATTTGTATGCCATTCATTTGGCGATTTAATTTGTCAATTAAGTATTTTATATGCGTAATGTCTTTAAACGATTCTGTCTCTTTAAGTAGGTTGTTATAAGTATTTTGTATTTTTGTTAAATTTACTGTTAGGTAATGATATTCGTAGTCAGATGGCAAGTCCATGGTTTCTGTTTTGAAAATTAAGTAGCCATTCGGTGCTTCTATTGGGTTGATTTCGATGCTTTGATTGAGGATGGGAGATGCCATTGATAAAACTGATAATAGTAATATGGTGATTTCTGAAATTAATTGTCGTATTTACTTTCGTTAGTCTTTTTCTTTCGTTTGAATTTTGATTTGTAATGTGTGGTTTGTCGTCCTCTATTAGTTTCTACGTAATGTTTTTCGTCAGTTTGTGTTATTTGTCCTGTTTTCTTAAATGGTGTCGTCGTTTTAGTTTTAACTAGTGGGGCATGTTTGTAGTCTGTGTCTATTTCGAAGTCGATTCGGTTTTTGTTGAGATTTTTGATTTGGTTTATCTTGTTTGCTTGTGTGTCATATTCGGGTGTACCTGCGTATATAAATATGTCTGCTGGGGTTCTGTTCGTTGTCAAGTGTTTTGTCTTATGGTTATAGATGTATAGAATGGTTTCGAATTTCGTCTGTTTGTTTTCTATGTCGGATTCTGTATTAATAATTCTAAGTTTTTCGTTAATCGTTCGGTGGAATCTTTCTATGTCTGAAATACCGTTTTTGCTAGTGGTGATATTGATTTTTACTTTTTCGGATTGTAGCCAAGCTTGGAGAGCTGCGCATATAAATGCTGAATCTTTGTCTGCTTTTATTTCGATGGGCTTTCCCATGTCATTGAAAATTTTTATGATTGCTCTTTTGGTTTCGAGCCAATCACGACTGTTTACTTCTACTAAGTTTCCGAATTTTGAATATATGTCAATGCAAGATAAAAATTGTTTGTTGTCAATTAAATAAAAGTCCATGACGTATCTGTCTCTGGGATTGTATACTTCTGGGGTGATTTCAAAGGTCAGTTTTGTGTTTCTATTTTCAGTTTTAGATAGATTGCAGATTTCGCACTCGTTAATGATGTTTTGTATTAGATTTTGGTGGTCTGGAAAGTAATATTTTTCTCTGAACCAGTTGGTCGTTTTTGTAATACCGGGGTGGAGTAATTTCTTATGATTTGAAAGGATTATTTCTTTAAATTCTACAAAAGTGAGGATATCTTGTAATTTTGTTGAAGTTCTTAATGTTTTCGTTTTACTATCGGGGTTTATAATTTCAGCGTAAGCTTTCTGGAATATTGGGAAGTCTGAGAAGTGATGAAAATATAAGGCATTATTTTTTAAACAAAGATATTCTTTAATTATGTTTTTGGCAAATGTATCTGTCATTTCTATGTATGTTATTTTTATTTTTGTTTTATGGAAATAATGTATTATGTCGATTTTGTCTTCGTTACCTTTTATGAATTCGATTTGTCTATTATATAAGTTTAAAGGTCTTTCTGAAATAGGTATTAAGTCTTGATTGTCTTCTTGAGCACTATGAATGGTTGCTCGGGAACTGTTAATTTCTTCTCCTAAAAGATTTTCTTCTAGTTTAATTCTAGAGAGGGCATCTGCTACGTGGTTTTCTTTTCCTGGTAGATATTTAATAGTATAGTCGTATTCGTTTAATTTAATCTTCCATCTTTGTAATTTCATGTTTGGTTCTTTAATATTGTGTAACCATACTAGTGGCTTATGATCGCTAAGGATTTGGAATTTTCGACCGAAGAGATATGGTCTGAAATATTTGGTAGCCCATACGATGGCTAATAGTTCTTTTTCTATTGCTGAGTAATTAAGTTCGTGATCATTTAAAGTTCTACTTGCGAAACAGATTGCTTTGTGGTCCTGTGAGAGGACTGCTCCTATAGCCACATTACTTGCGTCTGTGGTTAGAGAGAAAGTTTTGTTGAAATCTGGATAGATTAGTATTGGGTCATTTGTTATAAGTACTTTCATTTTCTCGAAGGCTGAGATGAAATCTTGGTTAGTTATATCAATTTTGGATTCCTTTTTCAATCCTAGAGTCAGTGGTTTTGCTATTTTGGCAAAATTTGGAATAAACTTGCGGTAAAATCCGCAAAGACCTAGAAAAGATTTAATTTCTTTAGGTGTCTTGGGAATTGGAAAATTTATTATAGCTGCTACTTTATCGGGATTAGGTTTGATTCCTTCTGTTGTTATTATATGTCCTAGGAATTGTGTTTCCTTTTTTAGAAATTCGCATTTGTCTAATTGGAGTTTTAAGTTGGCTTTGCGTAATCTGTCGAATACTTTTTTTATGGAAGTTAAGTGTTCATCTAGTGAAGTTGAGAATATGATTATGTCATCGAGGTAAACTAGACAGTCTTTGAAGATTAAGTCTTCTAAAAGGTTATTCATACATCTTTGGAAGGTTGCAGGGGCGTTTTTTAACCCGAAAGGCATGCGAGTGAATTCATAATGCCCTTGTTTTGTTGAGAATGCAGTTTTTGCGATTGATTGAGGGTCCATTTGAATTTGATGGAAGCCCTTTGCTAGATCAATAGTGGTAAAATATTGGCATTTGCCAAGTTTATCTAGGATTTCGTCCATGACGGGTATTGGATATTTATCATCTATTGTGACTTCATTAAGTCCACGATAGTCAATGACTAAACGATATTTTTTTTCTTTGGAAGCGTCCTCTTTTTTAGGTACGATCCATATGGGTGAACAGTAGGGTGAATTAGATTTTCTAATGATTCCCTGTTCTAACATTTCATTAATTTGTTTGTTGACTTCTTGGTCAAGAATTTGAGGGTGCCTATAAGGGTATTTATAGATGGGGTCCTCATGTTTAGTTATTATTTTATGTTTGATTGTACTAGTAAAGGTCAAATTTTCACCTTTTCTATACTGAATGTCACTATAGTCGTGAAGTATTTTTTTCAGTTTATTTGTTTCCTCTGGATTTAGATGATCCAGTCTATATTCGTGTTTTTCTTCAATATTATTATTTATTTCGTACGAAAATAAGTCGTACTCGAATTCTGTTGGGGGGTAAGGGGTTTCATTGGAAATTTCTTTATTGTATTTGAATTTAAACGTGTAGTTCCCTATGGTTATATTATCTTTTGCGTAGTTAATGATGGCTTTGGATGCCGAGAGGTAATTTCTACCTAATAGTATATCGTAACTGTCTGAGAAGTTGTGACAATAAAATTTTTGTTTAGTGGGGCAAAGTTTGCTGCTTGCGAATGAAACGCTTTTATTGAGTTCTATTATACCTTTTATGGTTTGGACTTTTAGATGTTCTTTAGTTTCTGGGAAGTTGAAAAAGTTTTTATTAATAAGGTTTATGGAAGAACCTGTGTCTATTATGCATTTAAGGGGTGTATTATTTAACATGAGTCTGATGTAGGGGTTTGTTCGATTGGTGTTATCGGTCTGGTTTGATCCGAGGCAGATTGATGAAAATTTTCTGACCAATCCATTTTAGTCTGTCCGCTATTGCTTTCTCTAATTCGTTTCATTGGTTGGTTAGGGAAAGGATTTTGAGTTTGAGTAGTCTGTCGATAGTTTAGAGGATTTTGTTGCGTTTCGTGATTTAATTTGTTACGGAACTCAGTATAAAGTTGTTGGTTAGTAGGATTATTCTGTCCTGCTGAAGTGGATTGATAGTTATTTTGTCTGTAATTCACTTGATTTTGGGTTGGTTTATAATTTGTTTGAGTTTGGTTTTGTTTAGAATAAGTTTGGGAATCGGTTGACTTCGAAGAGTACTTGGGTTTGTCTGCGAAACTATTTTCATATAACCCCTCTCTTTGGGCTACTTGTTTTAAATTAGACACTGTTGAAATATCGAACTTCGCTAAGGTCATATAGAGCCTATCTGGTAACTTTCTAGTAATAACTTCCTTTACAGTATTGTTCATTGCATTTATATAGAGTGTAGCATTGGCTTGATCACCTTCTAACGTTAACTTGTTTACAATTATGAATGTCTTATGTTCTAATTCTTCAATAAACTTACGGAGGCTTCCATTGAAATTGGTGTTGTACAAACGTCGTAGAAGTTCCTCGTAAGGTGTATGAGTTTTGAACTCACTAATCAAGGCGGATCGAAGACCAAGCCAACCTGTGGCTTGTGTGAGTTGGGACACTCGATGTGCTGCTCCAGTTAGTAGCATCTCGATGGTTCCATACATTAAGCTATGCTGACGGAGGTCCTTTGTTGGATATAGTTGCATTATGTTATCGATACGTCTGATGAAGCCACTTAATCCATTGGTGTCGCCGTCGAATGTAGGCACCTGCCTTAGAAGAGTTAGGGCCTGATTGAGATGGGTCTCCGACAATTCCAGAGTCATGGTAGGGCCGTTTAATTGGTTCTCAAGTACTTGTTTGTTTGAGAGTTTTTTTTTTTTATATAGTTAACTCACTATTAAGTTACACACAGTTGGCACTTAATTGTGAGTGGGTTTCTTTTGTTAATTCACTTTTAACTTGCACACAGTTGGCATTTAATTGTGATTGAATTGTTCGTTCACTCGATTATTTCACTTAGTTGGATTAATTGTTTATAGTTGAACGGGTTGTTAAATTATAGTTTTTTTTTTATATATAACACTTATGACTTTTTTGGGATCGAGAGATATGTAACTCCCGGACACAAATGTTATGTAGTGGTTGATGTCCACTACGCAGAACTTCTAAATAGTCCAGCGGGTCTATATTTTAACTAGAAGTCTGGTTGCACACGCGAGAGGTCACGTAGTACTTTAGCGGATTAGTAATGATGATCTTAATTATTCACCAAACTAATCCTACCGGCTGCGCCAATAATATGTTTTACGTTGAGAGTTTTATAAAAAAATATTTTATTTCACAACGGAGTACAATTTTATCTTAAAGTTCTTAATTGCGAATACAACTGGATGTTAAAGTGATTTTCAATTGAACTGCTCTAGCTAAATTTCGGGGGTCTTTTATATGGCTGGCTTGGAGCTTTTCGTTGCTTAGGCTATGCAGAGCTTTTGGTTTTCAAGCTTTGGACTTTGGATCTGTTAGTGAAGTAGGTGGCTTGATCGTTCCTGATTGGTCATTGCCAAATATGCTGAGTATGCAGTTCCCACGAGAAGGGTTCGATGCGTAAATGAGTGGCCTGATCGTTGGTGACTTCTAAATATGCTGAATATGCAGTTCCCACGAGAAGGGTTCGATGGGATGATTGTTGCTGAGGCGATTTGTTTATAAGTGGTCGCTAAGGCGGTTTGTTTATATTGAGTTTTGAAAGGGATCGTGGCTTTGGTGACGTGTTTAAGTGTGGGTGAGTGCTGATGGATATATTACTATATATATATATATATATTTCAAATATTTTGTATCAAATTTCTGCTTCGCCAGTCGACTCTTGTGAACCCGAAAGCAGTTCCTGATAGCTGTGACATTGGTCCTCGCTGTCCACCCTTCTGTTTTAATGGCATCTGTTTATTAAACATTTGTCATTAGGAATAATATTACGATGATTTATACATTCCAGACAGAGCATCGTTCACATATTTGAACTGCTTAAACGGCTCTTTTCCGTTTAGACCGTCGTAGTTCAAATTCGGAATGAAGTTGCTTCCTATTATGATCGAAATTCTTCACAACATTCCCTTTAGAAATTTTGTGAAGAATTCGCACCTGTATATATAAATTAAAGAAGAAATCCTTAAGTTTATTTAGATTACACAAAGACATAAGGTACTTACAAAAGTTTCTTTGTCCTCTTTGACCAGTTCGTAAACATATAAACATATTTGACGCTGAAGGCATGTCATCGTTAGTAAATTTTTTTAAAATTGTTAAAATTTAAATTTTTCTCCAACTTTGCATAGCGGTCGTATTTCTCATCGACTTCGAAGTCCGAAGAATTCACAGTAAACTGTTTCTTAAATATATCTTAAACACAAATTAAATTAAATTAATTTAAAATCACGTCCGCACGGCTCGACAAAATCAGAAAAGTGACGCGTCGCGGCGGGTAAAACGAAAGCAAAAATCATCACACTGCACTTGTATTTACACTCATTAACACTATACACGAGCCGAAGGCCCAAGCAGCCAGCGCTTTAAAAATTAAGTTAGTTTTAATTTTAATTAACTTTAACTCTAAGATAAATAAATAAATAAACACTATACACACAAAAGGAATAGGCATAGACAAAAAAACCAAACGAACGATGGCACGCATTCCATACACAAAACGGTAAAATCCAAAATGAAATTCGGTAGACGTAGCGGCGTCGACGCGACGCAACGAAAGATGAAAATCGTTTGTTGATTAGAGGGGAATTGGCATACAAAAGCGAAGTTGACCACAGCTCGATTCGTTCGTACGAGTAGTCGTTTTTATTTTTTGCATTACAAAAATCTCGTATGTAATGCATTACATTTTTCTTGTATGTAATGCATTATTTCGACCGACCTCATTCAGGTCGTCGCCACTGGCATGTTTCCCTACTCTCTCTCTCTCTCGATGCTCTCTGCTCTCTCAAATGAGTATATTTATGTGAGCACAAGCAGCAGCTCACAAAAATTGAAATTTCTTCGCAGCAAAAACCCATGTCTTCCCTTCTGTGTGAAGAGTATACCGAACTCTTCAAACAGTTTGCCAAGCTCGTACAAAATATCTGCGATTTCGTTATTATTTGTGGGAAGGGTATGAAAGCGTTGGTGCGCATAATGTAAATGTTTTCGCGACGAGCGTGCACACACACACTACAGCTCCTTGCTACATGAGCATTTGTATACCTGTGTGTGAAGCTCTTGCTGCCTGTAGCAATGTTAGAGTCCCACATTTGCATTTGGTACATCTTGTGAGCTGCCCACACTTACATACATATGTTTGATTGTGTGTACGTAGGGACGCGATGCTCACAATTATGGGATATCACTTGTAGAAGCATTTGTATGCCTATATTTGCGTGTTTGTATGTGCATGTGTGTATGCTTGGGACATAAGCATTGGCATGTATTTATAAAAAGTATTGGCAACTGCACTTGTCACTTTAGTTAGCCAGCTACTTAAATATAAGCGCGCCTCTGCAATTCGAGCCCAAAATCGTTAATACAATTCTAAGTTGCGGTAGGCACATGCCAATGTCCAAACCAACATCGTATTCGCTCGGCTCGGTATTTCTTGGCTCGGGTAATGAAAGATAGCACGACGAAATCAGTACGCTGCAAGTGCACGGCTAAGCGTTATTTGTCCTACTCTCTCTCTCTCTCTTCTCTCTCTCAATGGTCTCTCAAATCATCAAGCCCAGCAGTGCACAAAAATTTTTTCGCGACGACTCCAGCTCTTTCCTTTTGAGTGAAGAGTATACCCAAATTTCAAAAGGTTTTCGGTGATTATTAGTGTGAAGGGTATGAAAGTGTTGATGCGTATAAATAATATGATTTCGTGACGGACATGCACACATATACCTGCAGTCCCTTCATGTAAATTTTTTGCGTTTTTCGATCGTTTTAGATCTTGATTTTTTGGAAGCATGCACATGCAGTGCTGCTGCTGCTGAGCCAGAAATGAGCTAGATTGTGGACGACATTAGGCTAAATTATACTAAAATTTACTATTTTTAATATATTTATAGAATATTCCATTTCCAAATATGCCAGATCTAGCCTGAAACAGGCAAAGGTGGCAACAGACTCTGCACTGATATGCATGCATTTTGCATATTGGTTGTTTCCGCTAAGCAGATTAATAGCCTTCTTGAATTTGTGTAAAAATATAATAATTTTGCTTCGTGTGTAAGCCCTCAAAGTGTACATACGCGTTCTGTAAAAGCAAAGTGAAGTTAAAGAAATTTAGTTATAAATATAGCACAAAAGTCACAACATTGTTGAAGTGCTGCTGTGTGTCTTCTCCAAGACATGGTGAACGTTGGAACGGCGAAAGTCGTCAAAACTACTTTTGTATGAGCTAAATTGCCAAGTGGAGCCCCGGCCACAGACCGGCGGCCACGATCAATCAGCTGAGCAAATTAGTTGGGCTTTCTCAAGATTCCACTGATACCAGCTGAAGGAAGATAAGCCCTACCGGGTCTGCATAAACGGACTGCACTCAAGCACGGACGTGTAACAGATAAAGTCTGATATTGGTTTGAGGGGCATACAGTTGTAAATATATTTAACCCGCCCAGCCGGATCGATAAAACGCCATTAAACATATTTTTTGTTGATCTGGGCCAGGCCACTAACAACAAGCAAGTCCACGACCCTCGCATTATTGCTCGTCAAAGATGCACGGTGGAGCTACCGAGAAAATTCAATGATCTCACGCAATGCCATCGTTTCCAGGAATTTGGGCACATACAGCGCTACTGCCACAAGGCTCCCAGATGCGTGCGTTGCGCTGGAAAGCATTCTTCTAAGGATATTCTGCGAGCAAGGGACCAACCTCCAATCTGTGCTCATTGCGAAGAACAACAACCGGCAAACTACATAGGTTGCAATGTCTACAAGCGACTCCTAAAGGCACAGGGTTCAGCGCAAAAACGTAACCCGGCACAAACCCTCAACGCTTCCCCGTGCTGGGCTGATAAAGGCTACTTAACATCGCCCACTGCATTGCCTACTAGTGGACTATCATACGCCCAAGCTGCTAGAGGAGAAAAAGCCAAGTCAGCTCCTTATAAGCCTGATCCAGGTATTATTGAGCTTCTTCAACAACAGCAGCGACAATTTGACATCATTAATGCTGAAATCAAAGCAATGCGAGAGCTGCAAGCCCAGCAAGTAAACGTCATGACCAGCCTTATGGCTCTCATAGCAAAACTCAGCTCCAAATAATGGAGCTTGGCGTGGGCATATGGAACGCTAATGGCCTGAGAAGCAAAGCTCAAAAATTATCCGTCTTCTTATCACGGAAAAACATCGATGTCATGCTAATTGCAGAAACATGTGAATGCCCTACGCTAAAAATCTTCGGATTCTAAGACTATCATGCTCATGGTGGTGAAGCAAACAGCTCTGAGGATCCTCGCTGCTTATCTGCTCAACTCTGGCACACACACCATCGATTCAATTCTCCGACGCCACACTTCAATTCTCTGCTATTAGCCTTCCAACATCAATTGGTGTTAAAGCGTTAAATAAAAACAACTCCACATTTGCCGAATTCAAGATCGAAACTGAACTGAACTGTTTATTGCTTAAAATCCTAGCACTTATGAACCTAACAGAGACTCTTAATATTCTTCCAGTCACTGGAAGTGTGCATTTTCCCATACAAAGAAGTGCACAGATGTTTACTCAAGAGTCCCTTTTTTAGATCGCTGAGCCCAGGCTCACGTTACATTTATATTAGTCGCTGCATTGGTCGCTGCAACTAAGGGATGACATATTTATTATTTTGTGTTGGATAACGCGCAGGCTATTGAGTATTGTCTCTATTTTTATGTATGTAACATGTTCATGTTTGAGCAATTAGCAGAATTGAAATTGTATCGATATACTGCCCACCAACCGCAGACCTTCGCGTTCAAGACATCGCACAGCTCATCAGCCGAACAAAACTAAAAACGCTTATTGGTGGCGACCCATTTTGGGGTTCGCAGAGCGAACCAACGTGGAGAGATAATATTTGATGCAATTCAAAGCGCACAGTACTCCATCCTGGCCACGGGAGCCCCCACACGCTACCCAATAAATGGACACCATTCCTCTGCAATCGATTTCGCTATCTACAGAGGAATCGGTGACAGACTCTTGAGCATTGAAGAATGTCTCGATCTGTCTTCGGATCATCTTCCGCTGATAGTCACCGTCCACGCTCACCCACAACCTTTCCCGATCAGACAACGCCTTCTTCCCGCTGGGTCGGATCTAGCAATATTCAAAGTCACTCTACACTCCTCACTGCACCCGGAAATAGAACTCCGCACTGCAGAAGACATCGAGCATGCAGCAAACTGAATGCAAGATGCTATAGCAGAGGCAGCGCTGCTAGCTGCACCGGCTGCTCAAAATCAAAAGCACTCGCACTAGAGCATTCCTCTCACCCCGCACGCTCAAAATCTGCTTGAGTACAAACGATGGACAAGGAGCCGTTGGATCAGAGAACGTATAGCCAGCGACAAAAGAAGATATAAAGAAGCCACCAGACAGCTCAAAGTTGCCCTGGCACAGATGCAATGTACGCGTATTAGAGAGGCGCTTGAAAGAGCAGATACTCCAGCTGGGGCGGAATTTCAGCTATGGCGATATACGCGTTAAAAGGCCTCTGCGTCGTCACCCCATCCTGAGCGCCACGGGTGAGTGGATTACCAGAGATGAAGGGCAGGCCGAAGCCTTTGCTGACCACCTGTTCGAGCAATTCTCGCCGCTGCAAACAACCGAGCTATCAAACCTTGAGAACATCAGAAGAACCGTGGACTATCCTATCCCAGAAGGTATCCACATAGAAGCATGCACAAAGGCAGAGGTTCTCAAGCTAATGAAAGCTGTAAAAGCTAAAAAGGCACCGGAACATGACCGAATAGATGGAAAAGTACTCAGGGCACTGCCCGAATCAACTATTGACAATTTTGTAGTACTATTCAACGCCATTTTTCGCATTCAGCACTTTCCGTCCTGCTGGAAACGTGCTGAGATAATGATCCATGATCCTGAAACCTGGACAACCCAAAAGCAAATTGCTTCCTGCAGACCCATCAGCTTGCTACCGGTACTCTCCAAAGTATTCGAAAGAGTACTGCTGTGAAGATTGCTTAACGAGCTGAGTCAAAGAAACACAATACCAGAGCATCAGTTCGGTTTCAGGAGACAGCACGAGTTTTCAACCACATTCTCTGTGCTGTTCTGCAGTCATTACAGTCATCTGGGTCTCCTTAACAAGACAAGAAAAGCCTTATCTGTCTCCCTCTTCAACATGCTGGCCTCCTATCTGTCAGGAAGAAGCTTCCAGGTTCTAAAAGGACAGGAAAAATCGTCGAGTCGACCAGTCAGAGCAGGCGTGCCCCAAGGTAGTGTGCTTGGCCCAACGCTGTACACACTATACACCGCTGACATGCCGCTGCCTCCTCGTAACAGCGATATGCTCATAGCGATGTACGCAGACGATACCACCGTACTGAGTCGCAATAAGTCGCCCGAGGTAGACTCTACTCAAATGCAAGCATACTTGCACGATCTCAATCGGTGACTAACTCGCTGGAGCATCGGTATTAACGCCCAAAAGTCTACGCATATCACCTTTGCAACTAGAAGGGGAGTCAGCCCTGAATTGACTCTAAGAGCGCCAATACCACCAGCAAACAAGGTGAAATATCTGGGAGTCACACTGGATAAGAGATTGACCTATGTCCCGCACATAAGCGAGACAGTCAAAAACTGCAAGCTTAAATTTAAACAAGTAAGAACGTTGCAGTCGGGTGTTACCGACTGCGTAATACTCATTCACATCCCATCAGCTATTCAGTAGCTAAGTTTAGTTCTAATAATGTAGAAAATGCAGATTTTGCCACGCCCCTACTGAGCGTAGACGCCTCATTTTTGGCCAGTTCTTAGAACGACCTAACGGTAACCTAATTGCGAAATTTGGATGCTTACGCTCCAAAAATGTGAAAATTACAGGGTATTTTTCGTATGCCACGCCCCTGAAAAGACGTAACAATTATTTTTAGGGCATCGATAGAGGAGGTTACCAGTAACTCAACTATCTAAATTTGAAGCTTCTTGCTCTTATACTTTAGGAGATATAAAGTTTTGCGGTTTGCCACGCCCCCTTTGGGCGCAAATAAATCAACCATAGCTCGTTGACCTTAGGTGGTCAACCCGCTTATACATACCAAATTTCAGATATCTAGCATTCACTTCGTGAATGAGTATAAAAACTTGACTGGATGCTAAGAAGCGATAGCACATTGTCACTACGCAGCAAAAGACATATATAAGTTATTTTATTTTGTAATGTGGAGGCTTTATTTAGCGATCCACAAAAGATTTGTATCAGCTCGACTTTATTCTAATTAATAGCTATTAGCAACAGCTTGTGCGTGTTGCTCTTAGGTGAGTTCTTTTTGATACTGCCGGCCACGCGATCTGCTCCAAGAGATAAAGCTTGCCCATCATAAAGCTTTTGCATTTCCGCCAATAATCGGACGCCACGTCAGCAACCACATGGATATTTGACGTTTGTGCTATCAGCTGAGAATAGCTTTGTGGGGACAAAGCTTTGAGTGATAACCACAGGGAGATTCGATGATAGTGCTATCAACTGAGAATAGCTTTGTGGGAACAAAGCTTCGAGTGATAGCTTTTAAGCCTCTGTATCGAATGAAACTTTGGATTTACAAAGCTTTACATGATAACTACTCCCCCCCTCAATCGGGGTCGTCCTCGATTCCGTAGAGTATGATCAGCTTCCAATTGCCACCCGCCATTCTGCACAAAGCCATGAGAAGGTGGGCTTTTTTTTTCATGTCTGGCCAAATCGCTGATCCAGGCGACATAGTATCGGTGGTGGTTTTCCTTGTGAAATGCATAACAATTGTTGCTTAGACTATTTTATAACTAACAAAATTAATATGCAAAAAATATGAAATGCTCAATTTGCATGAAATATTTTTAAATTTTATTCTATTTTGATTTTTTTTGTTTTATTTTATTTTTTCCTTTTTGCTTTGTATATTTATTTGATATTATCTTTATGCACGACTCTTCCGTTAATCTTAACAGCTGATCCTAAGTCCTCTTCGATTATGGCTTCTTTATATAAGGGAGTTAATTTATTACCAAGTCGTTTATTGGATTTCACCATAACCTTATCCCCTTTTATATATTTGCGATCAACAGTTTTCTTATTATGATTTAATAATTCAGTTTCTTGAGCTTTTCTAACCTGATTCATAGCCGCTTCAGACTCTTCTACATTTGAATTAAATAAATCGATTGGTTTCCGCCCTGTTACCGAATGAACAGTTCTATTGTACTCTATAGTAGCTAGTAAAATAATGTCCGCTGTGTCCTCGATTCCTTTTGCTAACTTTAAACATCTACCGATTTCGCTTAAGGTGCTGTGAAATCTCTCGACCTGCCCGTTCGATGTACTGTGCATAGGTGGAGCACTTGCAATTGTTATACCGAAATGGTCACGAAGACATGATACAACAGTATTAGAGATTAGAGACCGCTCGTTGTCACAATAAATAGTTTTTGTTCGAGAAAATATATTTAACAGCTGCAGAAGGTGTATTTTTACATCCAATATTGTACGAGATGCTATTTTTTGCACTACTGCAAACTTAGATAACTTGTCCACGCATGTCAGGAAATAGTTTGAGTCCGTAGAGTAAATGTCAACGTGCAGAAGTTCCCCGACATAAGTTGGAATAGGGGTCTCGCAGATTGGATGCTTCGTTGGGTGTCTAGCATACTTTGCCTGCAAACAAATCCTACAGTTTAAAGCAACTTCCTTAGCCTTTTTCTCCATTTTGGGAAAAAAATAATCTCGAATAATTTGTTTTACGTTTTCTTGTGGAGCTCTATGAGCTCTATTATGTTCCTGGTTAATAATTTCGAGCTGCTCGTTGGGGTTAAAAACGTCAGTAACCATATTTTCGGTGTGTCGGAAACAAGTTTTAGGGAAAAGCTCAACCAGACGATCTTGAATTTTACCAAGAACTGACAATTCACACTTAATTGCATTAACTACTCCCAATTTAACGCAGTCATGCACCGTGTTAATTAAGCTCTGGAAATCGGTAAAAACTATAATATGCCGTATTTTCTTGCCAAACAAAATGGTAGTTCGCTTAGAAGGTGTTTTTCCCTGTTCAAGAATTATTTGGTTGGCGTAGCAGTTGACTGGTCTGGTAACGGATTCTATAGCATTTGAATAAGATTCCTCGCTATGAATTGTTGCCATGTCCGAACTATTATCTTCTTCAGTATAGTTTAAGTATTGGCGAGATAATGCATCTGCAACTTGATTCTCTTTTCCGGGCTTATAGAGAAGTGTGGCATCGTACTCCTCAATGAACGCTTTCCATCTTTGGATTTTTGAATTCGGATTTCGATCCGATACGGCATAGGTGAGGGGCTTATGATCCGTATAGATCTTAAGGCCCTTTACTCCATAAAGATAATTTCTTAACGTTTTAATAGCCCAAACAATAGCAAGCAACTCTCTCTCGTTGGTCGCATAATGTTCTTCGGCTTTTTGAAGAGTTCTTGAAATCATTGTGACGGGACGACCATCTTGAGACAAGACTGCACCCAACGCATTTGAAGAAGCGTCGGTTGTAAGCTCAAAAGGCTTGCGAAAATTTGGATACGCGAGCATAACCTCTTCTGAGACCAAAATTTGTTTTAGTTTATTAAACGCTTCTCGTTGACTCTCATCTAATGAAATTACTATCTTTTTGGACTGTGACCCTGGGACACTACCATTTTCGCCTCTAAGAATACTGGTCAATGGTTTCGCAATCTTTGAGTAATCCCTTATAAATCGCCTATAGTAACCAGACAATCCTAAGAAGGATCGCAGAGCTTTTAACGTACATGGCTCCGGAAATACTTTGATTGCTTCAACTTTTTTGGGACAAGTTTTAATTCCACTGCGACTAACCACGAAACCCAGATACTCAACTTCGTCTTCAAAAAATGTTGATTTCTCAGCCGATACCCTCATATTTGATGCATAAAGGCTTGATAGTATCAACTCTATATGTTTTAGGTGCTCCTCCATAGTTTTAGAAAAAATGATGACGTCGTCAATATAAACAAAGCAATATTTCCCAATATGTTCTCGCAGAACATCATCAATCGCTCTTTGAAACACACTGGGAGCATTTTTTAGTCCAAAAGGGAGGCGACAAAACTCATATTTTCCACTGCTAACCGAAAAGGCTGTTTTTTCTCGGTCTCGCTCTGAAAGCTCGATTTGGTGGAACCCTGATTTAAGGTCAAGCGTCGTGAAGAAATTGGAATCGCCCAGATTGGACATAATAACTTCGATGTTTGGAATGGGATATGAGTCCTCAATAGTTTTTGCATTTAACTTTCTAAAGTCTATAACCATTCTCTTTTTCCTAACTCCATTTTCGTCAATACCTTTTTTATCTACGACCCATATGGGATTATTGTATGGAGATCTCGACGGTCTAATAATGCCGTTGTCGAGCAGCAATTGTATTTCATTATTTACAAACGATGTAACACTCATAGGGTACGGATATAGTTTAGAGTGTGTTGGCTCCTCATCACGTGTTCGAATTGTTGCCACGATATTGGTATTGTATGGGAGCTTTTCATTGGGATCTGCAAAAACGCCGGATTTCTCCTTCATCATTTCATCGAAAAGCTCCTTAATGGCCAACGGCACTGCCTCAGATCGAACCTGCAAATGACTAACATCCTGGCCTGCCAGAAACTGTATAGTTTCACTACCATAGTCATGAGTGATAAGTTTAGTTTTGAAATTCAAAGTCGCATTAACTTTTTCCAATAAATCGAGCCCTATAACGCCATCAAACGATATAAGATTTGGGAGAATAAAAAAATCGGAAGTTACACCAAATACGTTAATTCTACATTTACGGGTTATAAATGTAGTTCCATGTATGGATTTTACAGAAAATTTCTTATCAGTCTGCCGAATACCTTTTAGCATAGGCAATGGTTTAATATAGCTTCTCGATGCTCCCGTATCGAGTAGCAGTTTTACTTCTTTCCCCCCTACATATCTAGATATCCACGGCAGGAGGGAACTGCCACTAAAAAATTAACCTGATCTTCTTCAATATCTGCTACTTCTTGTTCGCCACGATCGTTGTATACCTCATCAAGATCAGACTTTTCTTCACTCAGATGATTAATTCTTAAATGATTAGTTTTTAAACTTTGACGATCAGGTGGATTATTAACCCATTGCTGAAAATTAGAATGTTGCCTGCCCGATTGGCCTCGTATTGGGTACGACGTGTTTTGTCTAAAACGAGACGTAGAAGGGTCAACATCCATTGGTTCGCCCAAAGACTGAGTAACAACCGGCGTGATGTTACCTTTTAGCAATTTCTGGTTGTCATTGGTCTGTGCTACAGCGTTTGAGTCACTAACTGAAGTCGTTTGCCTGTTAGATAAATGTGGATTGCGAATGCCTGTCACCGATTCTGAGTTAGTGATTCTTTGAGTTGGTTGCCTACTCCTCGTAAACGTTTCAGACGAACCTTTTGCAAAATGCGAGGCAAAAGTATAACGTTCATGGTTTGCACCAACTTCTTCTGCTAGTGCAAGTGCGCATGGTAGATCAGAGGGCCTAGATGCAAATACTATATCGCATAGGGGTTTTTTTAATCCAGATATAAATACCCTCAATGCGTCGCCCCTATACTTTTCATTAATTGCGTTAGCAATATCTGCTTCGTAAGTCATAATAGTCTTATTAGTTAACAGCGTAAGTTTTTTCTCTATTTCGTCGTAAAACTCGAGGATTGTCTTTGTTCCCTGTCTCAATGTTGACAATTCCTGTTCAATAAGGTAAGCCGGACGCTTATCCGAGTAAGTAAAATCCAACCTAGCAATTATCGCATCGAAATTGAGCACTGTACTAAAAGATGATAATACACCGTCAGCAGCACCTCTAATTTTATTTCTTATAATTGTTACAGCTTGAAAGTGGCGTGAACTCCCATTAAACTCTTTAAAAATCTCATACACATTATGCGCTGCGTCGCGCCAAGACACGTATGTACCGGGTTGCCCAGAAAAATCGGGAAGAGATTTTACAGCATCAAGCGTTTCTTCACATTTTATTCCCGGCACAATTTTAACTTTTTCCCACGTTTTTGCAGCCGGTTTATTAGATATACCACTAATTTGGCTTTTTATATTATTTAATTCGGCCTCAAACTCTCTTCGTGTATTTTCAACAGCTTCGTCTACCAAAAATTTTACTTGATCTGCATTCATTTTTAATCTTGTCTCATTTAAAGTTAATTTTTCAAAAAAGTTTTCTAATTCAAGCAAAGAAGAGTCGCACATAAAGAGCACTTATTCTTACTTTAAATGCCAGCATAGAAAAAAAGTTTTTTTTTTTTTTTTTTTTTTTTTTTTTTTTTTTTTTGTTTTTAAACACGTGTTTGAGAAAATTCATACAAATGAGCAGATCACTTACATTGGTTTTAGAGTTATTTAATGTATTTGCAAAATTCTTTTCGCCGCGTTGATGTTTTTCGTCTATATTCGTCCAGTGTTCTCAATGCCTGTAGGTCGGTCCTCTGGATTTTTCTTGTAGTACAGGTTTTTGTTGGGCGCCAGTTATTTTATTTTGTAATGTGGAGGCTTTATTTAGCGATCCACAAAAGATTTGTATCAGCTCGACTTTATTCTAATTAATAGCTATTAGCAACAGCTTGTGCGTGTTGCTCTTAGGTGAGTTCTTTTTGATACTGCCGGCCACGCGATCTGCTCCAAGAGATAAAGCTTGCCCATCATAAAGCTTTTGCATTTCCGCCAATAATCGGACGCCACGTCAGCAACCACATGGATATTTGACGTTTGTGCTATCAGCTGAGAATAGCTTTGTGGGGACAAAGCTTTGAGTGATAACCACAGGGAGATTCGATGATAGTGCTATCAACTGAGAATAGCTTTGTGGGAACAAAGCTTCGAGTGATAGCTTTTAAGCCTCTGTATCGAATGAAACTTTGGATTTACAAAGCTTTACATGATAACTTATACAACACAATAGTGCCACCTGTCTTCACGTATGCAATGCCTTTATGGGGGTCTGCTGCAAGAGCTCACATTAACACGCAAAACAAAGCTCTAAGGATATGGACCGGAGCCAAATGGTTCGTCAGAAACGAGACCCTGCACACTGACTTCGAGTTGCCGACAATTGCTGAGCTCATGGCCGACACAGCACAAGGTACGCGGACGGATTAAATTAAACTTGTAGCAATAAAGGCATTTAGCCACATCAATAGCTAAGGTATACTTATAAATGCGCTGTAGAGTTTAAGACAAAAGCTGCAATAAAATTATATTATATATAAAAAAAATAAATAAATAATTTGGAGGACATTACGTAAAACTTTTTCAGTTATCCGTCTTTTACTGAGACCTATTGTCACGAGCACATCTCCAAATGAGCTTTATCCCCTTCAAGTCTGGCTTTTTATGATAGTATGGAGTGTTAAAGTGGAATGCGTATTTTGGCTTTACTCTATTTCAAGGGCTTGGTAGGCACTTTATTGCTGGTGGCGACTATAATGCTAAACACCCCTGGTGGGGATTAAGGCTGGTAAACCCAAAAGGTGCCGAGCTATATAAATGTATACAAAATAACAACTATTCAACATTATCTACCGGAAAGCCAACATACTGGCCTAGTGATCTCAATAAAATCCCAGATTTACTGGATTTTATTGTATACTCTGGACTACCGCAGAATAATTTCAAAATAGCGGAGAATTTCGATCTGAGCTCTGATCATTTACCAATTATAGTGACCTACGGCTCTACAGTTTGTTTCAAGCAGAGACCTTATAGGACCATTAATGCAAAAACAAACATAGATGCATTTCAGAATTGGCTTGAAGAGCGAACTAGTCTAGACATATCACTAAAGTCAGGGGATGAAGTTGAATCTGTGATTGAAAAACTCACTAACTCAATTCACGTGGCTGGATGCATGTTCACACCACCACCAAAAGCAAATGTTCATCAGCAAACTTTTCTGCCACTAGAACTGAGAGCACAAATAGCTGCAAAAAGAAGACTTCGGAAAATATGGCAATCAACTCGAAGCCCGGTTGACAGGAACAGATTCAACAAGGCTGCCAAAGACCTAAACAGGAGACTTTGGGAAATAAAAAATGAAGCGACATCAGAATATCTAAGGAATCTTGATCCATATACGAGTGACCTAGATTATAGTCTCTGGAAAGCGACGAAATATTTGAAGAGACCGGCCAGAAGAATGACCACAATTGTCGACAGCAGGGGCCAACGCTGCAGACATAATGCTGAGAAGGCTGAAGCATTCGCAGAACACTTAAGCTCGGTTTTTAAGCCCAATGATGTACATGATACTCAAACTGTAGAAATGGTAGAACATTTTTTAGAATCACCTTGTCAAATGAGTCTACCGATATACCAAACGACTCTTTCTGAAGTAGAAGAGAATATAAAAAACCTAAATAGAAAAAAGTCCCTAGGATACGACAAAATTTGCGCGACTACAATTAGGTATCTCCCGAGAATATGCATTCGTCTGCTCACATATATATTTAATGCGATGCTCAGATTGGAATACTTTCCAAGTCAGTGGAAATGCGCGGAAGTAGTAATGATTGCTAAGACCAACAAGCCGGAAGGCTGCACATCGTCCTACCGTCCCATTAGTTTGCTGGTGACGTTCTCTAAAGTATTCGAAAGGATACTCTTAAGAAGAATGTTACCAGTGCTAAACATCATACCCGAACACCAGTTTGGGTTCAGAAGAGGACACGGTACGATAGAGCAATGCCATCGCATCACAAATATACTTATAAATGCTTTGAATCAAAAAAGTATTGCACAGGAGTATTCCTAGATGTCAAACAGGCCTTCGACAAAGTGTGGCATGCAGGTCTACTGTATAAAATTAAGAAATGGTTGCCTGCACCATACTTTTTGATTATCAAGTCCTATCTGGCAAACAGGAGTTTTTATGTCCAAGAGCAGGATGAATCGTCTAGTATACGCACTGCAAACGCTGGAGTCCCTCAAAGCAGTGTATTAGGCCCAGTCCTCTATACTGTTTTTACAGCCGACTTGCCTTCTACCTTCTGACGACACTGCAGTCGTTGCTACCAGCAATGACCCAACAGTTGCATCGAATCTTATTCAAGAGGAACTTGGTCTGATTGAAGCTTGGCTGAACAAATGGAGAATTGTGGTGAACGCCCAAAAGTCTGTGCAAGTAACATTCGCTCTCAGACCCGGGAACTGTCCTACAGTCTCACTCAATGGAATCACCATTCCAGTTAGCGAAACGGTTAAATACCTGGGAGTGCATATGGATCGGGGGCTTACCTGGAGACAGCATATAAATGCAAAGAAATTGCAACTAAAAATCAAGACAACAAAAATGTACTGGCTATTAGGACCGCGCTCGCAGCTAAGCCTTGAAAACAAAATACGGTTATATAAGGCTGTTTTAAAACCAATATGGACCTACGCGCTGCACCTTTGGGGAACAGCCAGTAAATCAAACATAGAAATTCTTCAGCGTTACCAGTCTAAAACACTGAGAACAATAACAGGTGCTCCATGGTATATGACAAATTTTGACATCCATAAAGACCTCAAACTTCCTCTTATCAAAGAGGAAATACAAAAAACCGCAGAGAGGTATTTAAATAGGCTACATAACCACTGCAATGCTCTAGCTTCTGGACTCCTCGATAACACAGTGAAAGGCGCTTAAAAAGATTCCACGTATTAGATTTGCCAAATAGAGAATAGACTAGTAGAGAGCTAAACTAGTAGATAAGCTATAAATATGTAAATATGTAAATATATGGATTGATCTCGTTGGAGTTCAAACCATCCGGTTATTTATAGTTATAGTTTAAAGATTTGCTTATTGTTTTGTACAAGACAGATTGCAAATAAAATATATATATATATATAAAAAAGTATATTGGCTTTGTGCGATTTCCGTCTGTCTGTCCGTATGAATGCAACTTTTTTCAGCGGCATTGAAGTTAAAGATTTGAAATTTGGAACACATCCTCGTGTATATCTTCGATTTATAAAGTGATAAAATTTTCTGGATCCGCGGAAAATACATTTTCCGATATACCAGAAATCATGTTAGTGTAAGGACTAGAAAGCTGAAGCCGACTACCCAAGATCACAAGATATGGCGGTTACATCTACACCTATTGGGGGCGTGGCAAATCGGATAAAACTGTATCTTGTAAGGCGGCTCGCCGATCGCAGCCTTCAATTAATAGTAAGTTAGAGTTAAGATCGTTGTAAGTTAGAATGAATAATGAATATTGTCTTGATTTCTCAACTTAGTAATAAGCTAAAGTTAAGATAGTTGTAAGTTGTAATGAAGAGTGAATATTGTTTTGATTTCTCAAATTATTGATAGGTTGAATTTAAGATAGTGAAAAATGGTAGTGTGTAAGTAATA
The DNA here is from genome assembly GCA_035047565.1 of Drosophila mulleri. Taxonomy (NCBI): domain Eukaryota; kingdom Metazoa; phylum Arthropoda; class Insecta; order Diptera; family Drosophilidae; genus Drosophila; species Drosophila mulleri. Next base: position 65,036 of record JAWNPK010000171.1, read on the forward strand.
TCGTTTTGTTCTTTGATTTAGTTAGGATTAAGATAGTGATAAGTGGTAGCGAAGAGGTCAGTTTGAATTTGTATTTGAAAAGGCCGCCCAAAGCGCAGACGATTTATCGGCGATCGGCGGCGCAACCCTGTGCGGAGAGCCCTTTTGTGGAGAGTTTCGTCGCCGACGTCGAGCGTTTTGGGCGAGCGGAGAAAATGATTTTTAGGGAGTTAATGAGCGACCACCAGGCAGAGCGATCAAGTTTAAGTGTCTCTTAAGGTCAGCGAGTGGCCACCAAGCGATTGTAATCTAGCATATAAGTCCTTAATTTGGTTTGTGAAACTGAAATAAAAGGCGAAGAACGCGGAAAGACTGTGTTTAGTGGAAGCGGGCGACATATTCGCAGGATCGACAGAAGACGGTGGAGGACACAAGGCTAAGCGGTGGTGAAACGGTACACGTGAGTGGTGGTTAATTATCATTTCCCCCTTTCCCCCTATCCCTGGCCCTATTACTAAAACATCCGCCCTGGTGTCTCACGTATGTATATACAAATAAATTTCTTGTAAGATAAAGCAGGGTGGACTGAGCCTATCCCAAGCTGGAAATTTACTACTTTACAAGTGGCGCCCGAGCAGGGACACAGGGCGGTGTGCGGTGCATCTTATGGTCGGCAATTAGCTAGCGAAAATTGCGAAATTATAATATATATAACCCCTCCCCCGCAGCCTAGTCGAGAAATCGCGAACATTCCAGAGTTCGCGAGTTCTAACTTTTTGGCGCGTGCTGTACCAAAAACCCGCCGAAATTATAGCGTGGGTTAGCCGGCACCGTTGTAACGGCCGGCGCGTAAGGATGTATCGGCGGAATAGCGGATTAGCGAAAAGAAGAGAGAATAGAAAACGATCAAATGAACGCGCATATGCGTATATATGTAAGTAGATGAAAGTAGGTGGCTGCGCATGCATGAATAAATGCAAGCATGTAAGTGTGCGAGCGAGAAGGAAAGTGAATAGTAGAGTGAACGAATGAACGCGTGTGTATGGATGTATGAAAATGAGAGTGAATAATTGCGCATACACGCAGATATGTTAGTGAATATCGCTGGCTTAGAAAAGAAAAGGAAAGGAGAATAATTTGCGCGAAAATAGTATATGTGTACATATATATGCATGCGCACTTTTGTGTACACAAAGTTTAAAAGGTTTGAGTGCAGATATATATATATGAATATATGTGGGCTAACTGTGCGATTTGTCTCTTACGCGAGGATAAGTGAGTATATATATGAATGAGCAAAATTGTACATATACATATATACAAGAGTAGGTGTAAATATGTCAGGGTACGAGGATATGTATGTACGAGGGGATAAGCGTGTATATATATAAACGAATATAGGTGTTTATATTTGTGTGATGTTGGGTGTGTATATATAAGCGAGAGGCAGCGCATGAATATACGCGAGAAGAAGGGCGTATAGACATATGATCGTTGGTCTATGTAAGTATGCGAGCGTAGGCGCATATATATGCACGAAGAAAAGTGGACATATATTTACGCACAGTGGTGTGCGTTGGATTAACCGTTTGGCCAGAGAGCGGCTTAACGGCGCGAGGGCCATAAAATCTGAACGCACAGTGGGTCGAGTGTGGTATATACCAAGGTGAAAACATAGTTGCATGAGAAAGCACAGTGGGTCGAATGCAGGGGGCATCGAGGTGAAAATAAAATAAAATGAAATAAATAACATTATAAATAAATAAAATTATAAATAAATAAAAGTATCAATAAATAAAACTATAAATGAATACAATTATAAAAGAATAAAATTATAAGTAAATACAGGTACAAATAAATAAAATGATTAATGAATAAAATTATAAATAAATAAAACTATAAATAAATATAATTATAAATAAATAAAATTATAAATAAATAAAATTATAAATAAATAAAATTGTGTAATTAAATAAAATTATAAACAAATAAAGGTATAAACAAATAAAATTATAATTAAATAAAATTATAATTAAATGAGATTATGATTAAATAAATAACGTAAAATGAAATAACAGGTAATAAAATAAAAAAGGAAGGCAAAACAGAATAAGGGAAGGGAAAGTAAAGAGAACGTGGCAAAAAAAATAATAGAGAGGAAAAGGCGAATGAATAAAAGTAAAGAAACAAATAAATAGAGCAAACGGTAACGGAATAAGACTAGAATAAACTGAGAGAAATAAAGAAACATTCAAGATGGAAGACACCGTATATCATAACCCAGGATTGAGCGTCGGGTGGATCTACCAGCGGTGCAAGGAGGAGCTAATCACAATAGCTCGAGAGCTCGGCCTGGATGGTGAAGGGCGAGTAGAGCATCTGAGGAAAAGACTCTCTACGTTCATACAAAGCAACAACTATTCGGCGGAGGCCAAAGCGAGATTGGCCGAGATCGAGGAGCGTTTCTCGAAGGGATCTGAGCTCGTTCTGGAAGGCGCTGCGCCGAGCATGGGCATCCGAGCCCACCAGAAATCGGAGCCGGATTTGCGAAAAGTTCAGGAGCATGAGCGTATGAGAACGCTGCCCCGGACTACCGGCTCTATGTAAGGCGACACGACTTCACCACACTGACGCAGCTCACGCAGATGGCGGCTGAGTACGAAAATGTTCAAGGACAGAGGAGGGAGCAGGACCGAGAGGTTGTCTCAAGCAGGACGAAGGCCGCGTGGCCGAAGCCTGCTAAAAATCGACCGAAAAACCCTTTCCGCGCACAGACGCTGAGATCCCAAGCTAGAGGGCAGGCGGCAGGAGCAGCGACGACGCCCTCGTCTTAAGACGTCCACCGGATGATGGCACAAGAGATTGAGCCCAGGGTAGGAATACGACGAGCATGTTATCGGTGCGGACAAGTAGGCCATTTCGCGCGCGAATGTCAGAGCGGACAGACGCCGTCCTGCGGCCGATGCGGAAAGAAAGGGAAGAACACGCGAGAATGCTGTGAGCGCGACGAGGCGGGAAACGACTAAACAGCAATGAGGAGGCAAGGAATCCCCTTTCAGTGGTGGAGGGGAGAATCGTCGCCGCGGTGGTGGATGGGAGTCGAGCGATGACGGCCACAATCGACACCGGCGCCACACGCAGTTGCATAAGCGAGGACTGTTTGCGCCGGCAGACGATTCGAGGCGAGATCCAGGAGATGAAGTCAAGGATCAGATTGGCTGATGGGTCCGCGCTGGAGATAACCAAGAGGATGAACGTAGAAGTGGGTCTCGCAGGAAAAGTTGTGAAAATGACGGTGCTCGTCATGCCGGCGATGCTGGACCAGCTCATCCTGGGGATGGATTTCTTATGCGCTATAAACACCACGTTGTACTGCGGCAATGCGGCACTCACCATGAGGATGAAGGAGAAGCCGAACGAGGAGACGTCCCTGAGAAGCGGGTCAGGTATATCGATACAGAGCGACCGGTCTGGAGGTCCGAAACAGGACAGGAACGGAAGAGAGGCCCGAGGCACCGAGTTGGTCCCCGACGCAAAAGGGGGACGCGGTGTTAGCGGGCGGAAGATTGTCGATCGCCCAGTCGATCAAGAAGTGTCGCAATACGCCGGAAGAAGAACTCGGAGAGCGTCTTCAGTAGCGAGGACGAAGGATATGGTGGAAGGGCCTGAGGAGCGTTCCCCAGAAGTTAAGTTGGTGGAATTGGAGGCGGAGGGCGAATTTCAGAGTAGCCCGGCTACGCGGGAAGCGCGAAAATTAGCGAAAGCGGAGGGCGTTGGCGAAATTCGGAACAGCTCGTCACCGCGGAGGCCAATAGGCGGAGGAGAATGCGGAGTCTTCCCCCGACGGCACAGGGTGCCGGAGGACCTGGAGGACGAGCTGCAGGAGTTCCTGGAAGCGAAGCTTGCGCTTTTTGAGGGCATAAGGTTGCGAGATGATAACCCCCTTAAGCAATGGTATTATCCCAAGAATCCGGCTATGAGGAGAGCGACCAACAGGTATACGAGTTGATTCAAGCTGGGGCTATCGAGCCGTCGCGGAGTCCGTATAGTGCGCTCATCTTCTTAGTAAAAAAAAAGACAGGAGATTGGCGCATGTGTGTAGATTACCGACAGCTAAATGCACACTCAGTGCCGGACGTCTACCCCGTTCCGCGGATCAATCACATCCTCGAGAGGCTGAGACATGCGCGGTACATATCCACCCTGGATTTAAAGAGTGGATACTGGCAGATCCCCATTGCGGCGGACAGCAGGAAATGCACGGCGTTTACGGTGCCAGGGAAGGGATTATCCCAATGGCGAGTGATGCCATTCGGATTACATTCGGCTGGCGCTACGTTCCAGAGAGCGTTGAACACAGTCATAGGACCGGATATGGAGCCGCACGCTTTTGCATATTTAGATGACATTGTGGTGATCGGCGCCACGAAAGCGCAACATGCGAAGAACTTGAGGGAGGTCTTCTGCCGATTAAGGAAGGCTAGCCTTCGAATAAACCGGAAGAAGTGCAGTTTCTTCAGAAAAAGGTTGGTTTATCTCGGACACGTCATCAGCGAAGAAGGGATTTGTACTGATAGATTTAAGGTAGTCATAGACCACTTGGCGTTAAAGTGGCTCAATTCTATAAAGAGCCCCACGGAGAGGATCGCGAGATGGGCGCTGGAGTTACAACAGTTTCAGTTCGACATCCGTTATCTCTCTACTCACCAGCGGAAGAGAGTACTGCAAGAATGCTATGATGCTCCCACGGCGGGACACCAAGTCGTGAGGAAAACGGTCGTGAGACTAGCACAAAGATACTACTGGCCAGGGATGTTCCGATGCGGCCAGGTACGTGAGGCGATGCGAGGAATGTCAGAAGTTTAAGAGCGAGTGCTGAGTAGGCAGGTAGCAGAGCCCATGGCGATTCTGTGCGCGGAGCTGGTGCCACTGAGGAGGGTCACCACAGCGTTGCTACAGGTGGCGTTTAAAGAGCGTATCCTGAGCCAATTCGGTGTACCCAAGATGTTCGTCTGCGACAATGGCGCGCAATTTGCGAGCAAGGGTTTTCGGTCGTTCATGGAATCCTTAGGGGTGCGGTTACAGTTCACTGCACCGTATTCTCCGCAGGAAAATCCTACCGAGAGGACGAACCGCAGCGTGAAGACGATGATTGCCCAGTACATCGAGGGACACCAGAGCTCGTGGGACGTACTGTTGCCGGAGATATCACTAGCGATCAACTCCAGTGTCGCGGATTCAACCGGATTCACGCCTGCGTTCTTGATGATGGGTAGAGACCCTCGCCTCCCGTCTGCTCTCTATGACGAGGTCACGTCCGGGTCAGCAACGAGGGAAATCGACATAACAACGAGAAAAGAAATAATGAAAGAAGTTTTCGAGGTGGTCCGTAGCAACCTACAAAAGACATCGAAGGACCAGAGCAGGCATTATAACCTACGTCGGCGCGAGTGGAGGCCCGCGCTAGGGTCGATGGTCATGCTTTGCGGCGAAATTGGCGCCCAAATTTGATTGATCCTATAAAGTGATCCACTTCCTATCTCCCAATGTGATGCGGCTCGCACGAGCCTTTTTACGTTGCGGAGGAAGAGATCAGCGGAACGGCGTTGAGAAACGATGCAGAGGAGGGGGGAGGACTCGTACGGCCCAAATCGACCACGAACGTGTCGCTCGACGGATAGAAAAAACTCGATTGCTTTGAACCCCCCTATCCCCTTTTTTTCTACCCTGTTGAGAAACCTCACTAATCTCATACTAACGCATTAACTGGAGAGACCGTTTGTTCAAGAGGAGAATAAAAAGAGAACGAGTACTAATGTTCTGATTTACACAGATAAACGGAATAGAAGACGAGGCAGTGGTAATCAGCAGCGACGAGGAGTGGGAAGAAGCACAGACCACACCGGTGCGCGTGCAGGGTGGCAGCGAGGGAGGGGATGCATTCCCCCAAAGGTCGTCGCGGGAGGACCAGCCGCATACCGACCGCGTCCACTCCGTCCACTACTCCACGGTGGATGTTGCGGTGGCCTTGGACGATATGGTAATGGTGCTGAGAGGCAACTGCAAATGCCCGGAGTGCAGCGAACTCCACCACATGTGGAAGAACCAGCCTCCTCCCCCGGATCACCGGTCCCGTCGAAAACGAAGAGCCGTGACAGGTCGGCAGACGGGGAACCAGAGAGATGGGCTAGCCCGACGCCATGGACTGTTAGCGAGGGGGAAGATGAGGTCGCTACGAGGGGTAGCGGAAGCTGAACGATTTCCGCATGGGCAGGTCAGCCCATAGGAGGGAGCTCGACAACGTCCTCAGAGGATGGCCATCTGATAAATCGTCTCAGTCTATCGCCGAAGATGGGGCGGAGCGAGAGGCGCTCCCCTTCATTCCACGGAATCGGACGGTGCGTCCGAGCGGTGCTATATTGACGAAGGCGGCTGTCGCACTATTAGAGAGGGAAACCGGCGCCTCCAACCGACGACATCGCCGCACACGTTTCAAGGTGTCGTCGGCGAGCAACACCTACAACGTTACGGTGACGGCCACAGGAGTCGTGGTCGTCTCCTTGTTAAGTAAGGGGGGGGGGGGGGGGTGTAAAGCGGGTCGCCGATCGCCGCGTTCAATTAATAGTTAAGATAGTTGTAAGTTAGAATGAATAATGAATATTGTCTTGATTTCTCAACTTAGTAATAAGCTAAAGTTAAGATAGTTGTAAGTTGTAATGAAGAGTGAATATTGTTTTGATTTCTCAAATTATTGATAGGTTGAATTTAAGATAGTGAAAAATGGTAGTGTGTAAGTAATATCGTTTTGTTCTTTGATTTAGTTAGGATTAGTGATAAGTGGTAGCGAAGAGGTCAGTTTGAATTTGTATTTGAAAAGGCCGCCCAAAGCGCAGACGATTTATCGGCGATCGGCGGCGCAACCCTGTGTGGAGAGCCCTTTTGTGGAGAGTTGCTTCGCCGACGTCGAGCGTTTTGGGCAGATCGGTCAAGTTTAAGTGTCTCTTAAGGTCAGCGAGTGGCCACCAAGCGATTGTAATCTAGCATATAAGTCCTTAATTTGGTTTGTGAAAGTGAAAAAATGGCGAAGAACGCGGAAAGACTGTGTTTAGTGGAAGCGGGCGACATATTCGGAGGATCGACAGAAGAAGGTGGAGGACACAAGGCTAAGCGGTGGTGAAACGGTACACGTGAGTGGTGGTTAATTATCATTTCCCCCTTTCCCCCTATCCCCGGCCCTATCACAAAAACATCCCCCCCCTGGTGTCTCACATTTCAAATAAATTTTCTTATGAGTATACCCTGGGTGGAAATTTACTACTTTACAATCTTCTAAAGTTGTCAATCTAGAAAGATGAAATTTTTCACGTAAAGCTTGTGATTTTATGAAGATTGATATAGTGATTTTTCAAATTCTTCTATATTTTAGGCAGTATTTATGCTAGAGACCTGAAATTTACAGCTGCGAAAAAAAAAATAGCACCACTTGCAAATGCAAAGTTTAAAAGGGTCTCTTTGATACATTTATCAATGTATTGATCTAATTTTTTTTACATAAGCAGAAAACAATTAGTTATTGCAGCAAAAAGAAAAAAGGGCTCATCAAATGATCAACTTTCCTGTGAGAATTTCCAGCCGAAATCAACATTTTGATGAGACTGCGTTGTTCGGAAGGGCAATACTTTCCACGACCCAAAACAAAATAAATATAAAAACAACAAGTCTCATCAATATACCCTTTTGAAAATATGCAACTCTGCCAAAAAAAGAGTTTTCACTCGAAAAGGCTAAGTTGTGCTATTATTTTTTCGGTATTATTTCAACTTTTTTGAGAAGTTTTTAAATTATAGAAAACCTATTAATATTTTTGTGATAATTCTTTTTTGTTGCAATAACTAATTGTTTTCTGCATATGTAAAAAAAAAAAAATCAATACATTGATAAATGTATCGAAGATGCTATTTTTTGTTTTCGCAGCTGTATACTCGGGTTGACCACCGAAGTCCAAAAAGTTATGGTGGATATAAGTTAATTTTATTATTTAATTTATTAAAAAAAAAAAAAAAAATAAATTCCGATATATTTTGTGAACGGCTTTATTCAAAATCTTATTTGGGGCAGAACTTAACAGAACTTATTTCATTATCTTATACTATGCGATGTCCGCTGCAGATTGTTGTTAACTCTTCCCGCGTAAGTCCAAGCTTGTCCTCAAGCGTCCTCAAGCGTTTTGCTCGCTGTTGTAACAACTTGAGGTATTCATCCCGTCAACGAGTCCAGAACACCTGCTGGAGATAGCTTACGCGCTACCAAGCATCCAACCGACTAAAATTCAGCCGTCAGGTTGGATTCGCTGAAGGACGAAGGAGGACCACCGTTCAGACCAGTGTGCGAAGGCCATCGTAAGTTAGGACGGAGGACTCAACACATCTATAGAAATTATGTTTTGCTGTCTTCACTGCAGCCTACCACAAGCCACCAAAGTGAAAAGATCGTGGAGGGACGAAATGCCATTCGATTGAGTCCACCAGACAAAAGTCCTTCACAGCTTTCAGGTGGGCGTCCGACAGAAATAGACACTTCAACTCTTGAAGCTGGTTGCGGGCGCCAAGTTTGTGGCGTTGTCAGACTGGATTTGACTTGGCCTTTCTCTGGTGCATATAAACCGTTGGAGCGTATGCTGTGGTAGTTAAATCCTTGAGTAGCTCCAACCAGATAGTCTTCGTAGCAAAACAAATAAACACACAGACGTAGCATTTCACAGACGCCATTTCGTGCCATTATGTTCTCAAAAAGTCGAGGTTTTGCGCGAAAGCATATGACGCATTTCTGAATTACACTGGATACAGTTTTTCTACCTCCAAATGGCCAATATTGGAAACGAACAAAAGCTAGCACTGCTCGGGGACCAACGTCCAAGTTTCGCTGATGGTAATGCATGATGATGGCTCGAGTTACTGGATGAGCTTTGGGCAAAATAATTGGATGGTGACTATCGAAGTTTAAAGTCAAGTTTTTGAGACGACCATCGACGCGTAGCAGTCCAACTTTCTCAAGGAACGGTGACAGGGAGGCAAGACTTCACATACTTGCAGTCCATAGAGGCATCATGGCCTGGGTCTGGACACATTGAGACTGGCCACTGACATCTGGGCTTACAGAGGAAGCTGGGACCGTTGAACCAAAGTGATGATGCGTTTAACTCCGAAGGCAATGAACCCTGAGATAAAATATCCGCGGGATTCAGCAGTGTGGGTACATTGCTGATGTGAGATCTTGTATCGTGACGATGCGATTTGAAACAAAAACGTTAAGTCGTACGGGATCGTCATAGATCCAAGAAAGTGCTACAGTAGAGTCAGACCAACAATGAAATTCGCCAGTGAAAATGCCTAAGCGAGCCACTTCATCCATTTGACGCGCACCCCTGTCCCGCATAGTTACAGTTTGGGAACCGTGAGCGTTTTTAAAGGATAAACTCGAGATTTGGAACAAAGTAAGCTGCTGATGATATGCTGCCCTTGTGAGGCGGCTCCCTAATTACCGCCTCACGAGGTTTTGATATGAAGAAAATGTTTAATGTTTATTTGCGAATTTGAATTAATGAAATGTTCAGTCAGCATCAGAATGGAAGAAATGTTTATTTACAAATTTGAAATATTTAGTTTATTTGAATATTTAGTTTGATGAAATATTTAGTTTATTTTGTAGCCATTAAGATTTAGAGTTAAGCTAGTAAATTAAGTGGGTTTAATGAGGGTTAGTTTTGTAGTTGGTAAGATTTAGCCGTAGTAGTTAGGGATTACGTAAAAAATAGTTTGATATATTTTTAAGATTTGAATTCATATTTGAAAATGCCGCCCAAAGCGCTGATTTATCGGCGATCGGCGGCGCAACCCTGCGTGGAGAGTTGTGAGCGGAGAGTTGCGTCGCCGACGCCGAGCGCTTTGGGCGAGCGCAAGAAAGATAGACGAATTGAGTCGTTAGTTAGTCGTTGGCGAGTCGTTGGCGGGTCGTTTTTAAGGAGAGTCGTTGCCAAGTCGTTGGCGAGTCGGTTTTGAAGAAAAGTGGTTGCCGAGTCACTGGCGAGTGGAGTCTGGATCGAGGAGTAAAAAAGTCGGGTTTAAGTCGTTTTTAGAGAGTTAATTTTTAAGCGCGTGGTGAATTGTAAAAGCGCGATTAGAGTAAGCGGCACCTCGAGTGAAAATTAAAGAAACTGAAAGAACAGGCGAATTGACAATTTTTATTAAATTAAACGGCGGCCAGAGCGGGCAGCGAGGGAAAGAGAAGACCCAGAGACGAGGAAAGAAAAAGGAGGTGGTACACGTGAGTGACGGTCCCCGTATTAGATTCCCCCCCCCCCCTCTCCCAGTTCCCGGCTAATAACGTTAGATATTACCCCCCCCCCCCCCTGGTGACTCACTATTTCAAAATTAAATAAATTTCTTGTGAGAACACCCTGGATAGACTGTGTCTACCCCAGCTGGAAAATTCACTACCTTACAAGCGCCCGAGCAGGGACACAGGGCGGTGCGCGGTGCATCTTATGGTCGGCAATTAGCGAGCGAAAATTGCGAAATTATAACATACTATATAAGCCTAGCCGAGAAATCGCGAACATTCTAGAGTTCGCGAATTCTAATTTTTTGGCGCGTGCTGTACCGAAAGCGCGCCGAAATTATAGCGTGGGTTAGCCGGCACCGTTGTAACGGCCGGCGTGTAAGTATGTATCGGCAGATTAGCGGATTAGCGAAAAGAAGAGAATAGTTTGCGTGAAAATAGTGAACGCGTACGTATATATGTATGTACATTTATATGTGCGCATTTTCATATGGGCGTATATAAATTGACGACCTTACAAGTGGCCGAGGGGAAACGGCGGAAATTATAATAAATATATGAAAGTGCTATATTTTGATATATAAAACCTTAAAATTTTGATCGAGAAAAGTAGAAAATTTGTAAGTGTATATATATATATATGTGCATATGCGTTTAGCGATTTTGGCGCGCGCTGTACTTTTCGGCGCCATAATTGTTTTACCGTTGGTTTTCTTTTCTCGTCGCTTTTGAATCTTTATACCCTGGACAGCGCGGTCGCTGTGCGGTATATCCGTTTGGTTGCTTGTATTTCCTCATTGCTTCAATGTTTGGTTTTGGTGGTAATTAGATATATAGATATATATGTATAATTGCATGAGTGAACGTTGGTGCTTAAATGTGCGCATATATGGGGGTGTATATTGGAATGAATACATATATGTGGTGCATGTAAGCGTACGTGTGTAAAGGAATATAATGGTATATGGGTATGTACATACAAGTGAAGAAACGAGAATATTGTTATATATTCGAGTAGTGGCCTATTTTGACGTTTGAATATCTTCTCTAAATGGCAAGTCGAGTATACCTTGCGAGCGAGAGAAGAAAAGTAGGGTATATCGGTAACGGCAAAAGACAAATTGCGCGTCTAATTCGAGTTTTGGCGCATTAATTTTGTGCATGCCTTTTTCGCTAATATATGTATGAGTATACGCATTTGCGTATATGTATGTCTGTTTGTATGCATGTCGGTGATCATATGCAAGCATATATACATGTATGTAGGTTAGAGCGCGCATACATTTATACGCGTTTTGTTTCTCCCATTATTCGCTATGTGCATATAAGCATATGAGAGCGCACAGGCGAGCGAGAGAAAGAGAGTGAGGGTAAATTTTGGCTACTTGTTGCATGGTTGCGCTGCACTCTGCATAGGGTATATCCGACGTGTTGGTACGAATATGTGTCTCGCTAAGATTTGTCCGGTTTTGGCGGCATGAGACCCGTTGAGCAGCTCGGCTATTATAGTCCATGTGCCCCTTGCATGATTTCGCGATACCCTACCTAGGGCATATCCGACCCAATAAAATAAAACAAAATAAAATATAACAAAATAACATATAACAAAATAAAATATAACAAAATAAAATATAACAAAATAAAATATAACAAAATAAAATATAACAAAATAAAATAAAAAGTAAAGTAAAGTAAAGTAAAGTAAAGTAAAGTAAAGTAAAGTAAAGTAAAGTAAAGTAAAGTAAAGTAAAGTAAAGTAAAGTAAAGTAAAGTAAAGTAAAGTAAAGTAAAGTAAAGTAAAGTAAAGTAAAGTAAAGTAAAGTAAAGTAAAGTAAAGTAAAGTAAAGTAAAGTAAAGTAAAGTAAAGTAAAGTAAAGTAAAGTAAAGTAAAGTAAAGTAAAGTAAAGTAAAGTAAAGTAAAGTAAAGTAAAGTAAAGTAAAGTAAAGTAAAGTAAAGTAAAGTAAAGTAAAGTAAAGTAAAGTAAAGTAAAGTAAAGTAAAGTAAAGTAAAGTAAAGTAAAGTAAAGTAAAGTAAAGTAAAGTAAAGTAAAGTAAAGTAAAGTAAAGTAAAGTAAAGTAAAGTAAAGTAAAGTAAAGTAAAGTAAAGTAAAGTAAAGTAAAGTAAAGTAAAGTAAAGTAAAGTAAAGTAAAGTAAAGTAAAGTAAAGTAAAGTAAAGTAAAGTAAAGTAAAGTAAAGTAAAGTAAAGTAAAGTAAAGTAAAGTAAAGTAAAGTAAAGTAAAGTAAAGTAAAGTAAAGTAAAGTAAAGTAAAGTAAAGTAAAGTAAAGTAAAGTAAAGTAAAGTAAAGTAAAGTAAAGTAAAGTAAAGTAAAGTAAAGTAAAGTAAAGTAAAGTAAAGTAAAGTAAAGTAAAGTAAAGTAAAGTAAAGTAAAGTAAAGTAAAGTAAAGTAAAGTAAAGTAAAGTAAAGTAAAGTAAAGTGAATCAAAATAAAATGAAGTAAAAATAAAAATGAAAGGGCGGAGCGAATTGGAATAAAGCAGAGCGAGGTGAGAGGAATACAAGAAGTGAGGAGAGGGATAACGCGAGGAGAAAACAAAAGGAGATAAGATCCGATAGCGAAGACGGAGTAGAGTAACGAAGGAAACTGAATAAAAGCGTCAAAAGAGATTGGTCAAGAAAAGTGAAAGTGAGATGAAGGTGAAATGAAACAGGAGTGAACCGAAGTACAATTAAAGCGTATAAAGAGAAGCGAAAAGGGATGAATCAGGTTAAGAGAGAACGGAAAATAAATTAAAAGCGTATAAAGAGAGAGCGAAAAGGAACGAAATGGGTTAAGGGTAAACGAAGAGAAATTAATTAAAAAGGAATGAGATAAGTTAAGAGGGAATAATGAAAATAATCGAAAGGTGAATAGAGTAAGAAGAAATAAAGAGAAACGAGAGAGAATAACGAAACAGGTTAAGAGGAAACAAAGAAAATAAAATAAAGTTAGAATAAGTGAGCAAAGATTAGATTAAGAAGGTAAGAGGAAACGAAATAAATGGAATGAAATGGAATAAGATAGTAAATGTAAGCAAAATTGTATAAGATAAGTAACAAAGGAAAAAAAAAAATAAAGTAAAGTAAAGTAGAGTAAAGTTAAATAAAATAAAATAAAAGTAAAGAAAACAAAATAAAATAAAATAGATTAAGAAGAGAAATAAAGAAAAGAAAAATAAAACAAAACAGATTAAGGGAAAAAAAAAAAAGAGAGAGAGAGACAGAAACAAATAAATAGAATAACAATAGAGGAATAAGAGCTAAAAAAAAAAAAAAAAAAAAAAAATATATATATATATATATCGTTTCACGAAGGTGTCCGAGTCCGCTCCGGGAGGCAATGCGCCAAGCATGGGCAGCCGAGCTTATCAGAAATCGGAGCCGGATTTACGGAAGGTGCAAGAACAAGGTCCCGTCCAAGCAGAGTCCCTGAGACTTAGGGTGCCCATGGCGAATAGTGCGGCGGCGCGACGGCGTGAAGAGCAGAAGGAAGAAGTGGAGGCCTTAGCGACGATTCCGAAGACTGGCCGGCGAGTTCCCACGCCCGCGATCCCATTAGAGAGGTCCCTGCCCTGGGGAGTTGCCGAACAAGTTCGTAAATGGGGCATGCGGTACGATGGCCGAACGGACCCGTTGGGCTTCGTGGAAATCGTGGAAGAGAGAGCGATCACGTACGGCATTGGATTGGATCAAATGCCACGAGCGATGAGCGAGGTATTCGCGGATAAGGCGGCGAAGTGGTTCCTGACCAGCGGTTTGAGGGATTCGTCGTGGGTCGATTTCAGGAGGGAATTCTTGGATTTCTTCCTCCCCCCGCAGTACTTCGAACGCCGGAAGGAACAAATAAGGTCGCGTCATCAGAGAGAAGGAGAAAGTTTCAAGGACTACCTAATCGAGCTTAGGTTGTTGATGCGGCAGGCACGATACAGCGCGGCACAGGAATTATATCGAGCATATGAGAACGCTGCCCCGGACTATCGGTTGTACGTGAGGCGTCATGACTTTGCCACGCTGACGCAACTCACGCAGATGGCGACCGAGTATGAAAATGTCCAAGGGCAGAGGAGGGAACAAGGCAGAGAGGCTGTGGCAGATAAAACGAAGACAGCATGGTCGAGGCCGGCGGAAAGTCGACCAAACAACCCTTTCCGCACACAGGCGCCGGGATCCCAAGTCAGAGGCCAAGCAGCAGGAGCAGCGATGGCGTCCACGGCGGCATCCCGAGAGGCTGCTCATCGTATGATGGTGCAGGAAGGCGAGTCTGGAACGGCGACACGACGAACTTGCTATCGGTGTGGGCAAGTAGGTCATTTCGCGCGCGAATGTCAAAGCGGGCAAGCACCGTCCTGCCAGCGATGCGGGAGGAAGGGGAAAAGCACGAGGGAATGCTGCGAGCGCGACGGCGCGGGAAACGGAATGGGGCGCCCCCCGCTGGAGCGGGGCGGCGCCGCTTAGACAGCAAAGATGAGGCGAAGAATCCACTTTCGGTGGAAGAGGGAAGGATCGTCGCGGCGGTGGTGATTGGGGGTCGAGCGATGACGGCCACAATCGACACTGGAGCCACACGCAGTTGCATAAGCGAAGACTGTGTGCGCAGGCAGGCGATCCGAGGCGAGATCCAGGAGATGCAGTCACGGATTAGATTGGCTGATGGATCCACGCTGGAGATAACGAAGAGGATAAGTGTGGAGGTGAGTCTCGCGGGAAAGGCTGCAAGGATGACATTGCTCGTCATGCCGGCGATGCTGGACCACCTTATCCTGGGGATGGATTTCTTGTGCGCTATGGTCACCACAATGTGTTGTGGTAATGCAGCGCTCACCATGAGAATGAAGGAGAAGCCGAACGAAGAGACGTCCCTGAGAAGCGGGCCACATGAATCGAAAGAGAGCGATCGGCCTGGAGGGCCACAATCGCTTGCTCGATCAAGGATTCGCGAGGAGGAACGGGAGAGACGCCCCGAGACACCACGTTGGTCCCCGACGCAGAGAGGGGGCGCGGCGTCGGCGGACGGAGGATTGCCGATCGATGGGCAGGGCACGTCGCAGGGCGACGGACCACCTGATCAGCCAATCAAGAAATGTCGCACGATCCCGAAAAGAGAACTCGGGAGGTGTCCTCAGCTGGCGAGGACAAAGGATCTGGAGGACGAGCCAGAGGAGCATCCCCCAGAAGTTAGGTTGGTGGGGTTCGAGGCGGAGGATGTAGACGAAATTCGGAGTAGTCAGTCACCGCAGAGCCCGACGGACCAAGAAGAGGATGAGGAGAATGCAGAGTCTTCCCCCGACGACACAGGGTGGCCGGAAGACCTGGAAGACGAGCTGAAGGAGTTCCTAGAAGCAGAGCTGGCGCTTTTCGAGGGACTGGAGGGAGTGTCAAACATCGCCGAGCATAGCATAAGGATGCGGGATAATAAGCCTCTTAAGCAAAGATATTATCCCAAGAATCCGGCTATGAGGAAAGTAATTGACGAACAGGTAGACGAATTGATTAGAGTTGGAGCCATCGAGCCGTCGCGGAGTCCGCATAGTGCCCCTATCGTTCTGGTAAAGAAGAAGACCGGAGATTGGCGTATGTGTGTGGACTACAGGCAGCTGAATGCACACTCAATCCCAGACGCCTACCCAGTTCCACGTATCAATCACATTCTCGAGCGGCTGCGACACGCACGATACATATCCACCCTGGATTTGAAGAGTGGATATTGGCAGATCCCCATGGCAGCAGATAGTAGAGAATGCACGGCGTTCACGGTTCCGGGGAGAGGATTATTTCAATGGCGAGTAATGCCATTTGGCTTGCATTCAGCAGGCGCTACGTTCCAGAGGGCGTTGGACACGGTGATAGGACCGGACATGGAGCCGCATGCTTTTGCATACTTAGACGACATCGTGGTGATCGGCGCCACGAAAGCGCAGCATATAGAGAACTTGAGGGAAGTTTTCCGCCGATTGAGGAAAGCCAACCTTCGAGTAAACCGGAAGAAATGCAGCTTCTTCTGGAAAAGGTTGGTCTATCTCGGGCATGTCATCAGCGGAGAGGGGATACGCACAGATCCCGCAAAGGTCGAGGCGATCCGCCGCTTCCCGACACCATCGACTCTCAAGGAATTGCGGCAGTGTTTGGGAATGGCGTCGTGGTACAGGCGATTCGTGCCGAACTTTGCATCGATGGTGGAACCAATGACGAGACTCCTTAAGAAAGGCCACAAATGGGAATGGAACGACGAGCAAGAGGAGTCACTGAAGCAATTGAAAGAGAGTCTTACGACCGTGGCGTGTCCCGATTTTTCGGAGAGGTTCATACTACAGACGGATACCAGCGACTACGGCTTGGGCGCAGTGCTCACACAAGAGGTCGAAGGCGAGGAAAAGGTGATTGCGTACGCTAGTCGGAAGATGTTGAAAGCGGAGCTCAACTATTCAGCTACAGAAAAGGAGTGCCTAGCAATTGTCTGGGCTATCAGGAAGATGCGTTGCTACCTCGAAGGCTATCGATTTGAGGTAGTTACAGATCACTTGGCATTGAAGTGGCTTAATTCGATAGAGAGTCCCACGGGGAGGATCGCGAGGTGGGCATTGGAGCTACAGCAGTTTCAATTCGACGTCCGCTATCGACGAGGGAAGCTGAATGTTGTGGCCGACGCACTCTCTCGACAACCTGTGGAAAGCTGCCAGCGAATGATGGAGGACAATCCCCCTTGCAAATGGATAGCGAGGATGCGTGGGAGGATCAAGGAGGATCCAGAGAAGTTCAAAGATTACGTTGAGGAGAACGGGCAGCTGTACCGTAATCTTGGCCACCGGGTGGACGACGAAGACTACATTCCCTGGAAATTGTGCGTCCCAACTCACCAGCGGACAAAAGTGCTGCAAGAATGTCATGACGCTCCCACAGCGGGGCATCAAGGCGTGAGGAAGACGGTTATGAGGTTGGCGCCAAGATACTACTGGCCGGGGATGTTCCGGGAAGCGGCTCAGATGCTAACCAGGCAAGTAGCGGAGCCCATGTCGATTCTGTGCGCGGACTTCGTAGGCCCCATGCCTCGATCGAAGCGCGGGAACACCATGTTGCTTGTGTTCCATGATGCGTTCGCCAAATGGGTGGAACTGGTGCCGTTGAAGAGGGCAACCACGGCGTTGCTGCAAGCGGCTTTTAGGGAGCGCATTTTGGCTCGATTCGGAGTCCCCAAGATGTTCGTCTGTGACAACGGCGCGCAGTTTGCAAGTAAGGGATTTCGGTCATACATGGAGTCTCTGGGGGTACGGCTACAGTTCACTGCCCCGTACTCCCCGCAAGAAAACCCGACTGAGAGGACCAATCGCACCGTAAAAACGATGATCGCCCAGTACATCGAGGGACATCAGAGTTCGTGGGATGTGCTACTACCAGAGATATCGTTAGCGATCAACTCTAGTGTCGCGGACTCTACTGGATTCACGCCTGCGTTCCTGATGATGGGTAGGGAGCCTCGCCTCCCGTCTACACTTTACGACGAGGTCACTCCTGGGTCGGCAACAAGGGAAGTCGACTTAGAAGCAAGGAAAGAGATGATGAAAGAAATCTTCGAAGTAGCCCGTAATAATTTGCAAAAGGCGTCAAAGAACCAAGGCAGGTATTACAATCTGCGCCGACGAGAGTGGAGACCCGCGCTAGGGTCGATGGTTCTGCTGCGGCAGCACCAGCTGTCCAGCGCAGCGGAGGGCTTCGCGGCGAAATTGGCGCCCAAGTTCGAGGGCCCCTACAGGGTCGTCCACTTTATCTCCCCCAACGTGGTGCGACTCGCTCGAGCGGGCGAACGAAGGAAGAGGGTGGCCAACCTTTCCCAGCTTAAGCCTTTCTACACTGAGGAGGAGGAGACCGGCGAGACGATGCTAAGAGAGGAAATAGGAGAGGAGGGAAGATTCGATCGGCCTAGATCGAGCGTTGGCACGTCACTCGAAGAATGAAAGAGACTCGATTGCATGAAACCCCGCTACTCCCTCTATCATCTCTTTGAAAAAACCTCACTAATCTCACACTAACGCACTAACTGTTTTGGGTCAAGGAGAGATCCGAGAAAGAGCGAATATTAATGTTCTAATTCACACAGATGAGCGAAATGGAAGACGACGTGATCACCATCAGCAGCGACGAGGAGCGGGAGGAGGCATTTCCTCATGGGTCGTCGTGGGAGAGTCAGCCGCGCACCGGTCCTGTCCCTTCTGTCCACCACTCCACGGTTGACATTTTAGTGGCTTTGGAAGACACGATTATGGTATTGAAGGGAAGCTTCACCACAATGTACATACCGGCGCCTGGAGTGCAGCGGACTCCACCGCACGTGGAAGAACCGATGTCCACTCCCGGTTCGCCGACTCCATCCCAGCCGGAGAGCCATAGTGTCTCGTCGGACGAGGAGTTGGAATGTTGGGCCAGCCCGATGCCGTGGGCTGCAGGAGAGAGCGAAGAGGAGAATGCCGCAGAAGAGGCCCCCGACCGGCTCCCGCCACGCGAGGTAGGAGGCGGCAGGGAGCGCTGTCCCTCCGCCTCAAATCCTGCCTCGAGGGTGGCGTCGCGAGCGGAAGTCGGAGAGCCGCAGGAGTTTTGGACGAGGAGGAGCGAACGGCGAGAATATGTGGAGCCGATGCCGACTCCACGGCGCCGATTGGAAGTCGATCGAGGCGATAACCGACACCGCGACTCCGCGCGGGTCGCGTTTCGCTATGTTCCGGGGGCCGTCGAGAACAGGCGTGGATTGGCCCAGCCGGTCTATCGTCCGGAGCGCACGAGTCGACGGTCTAGTGCAGGTCGCCGGGATCGAGGTGCCAGATCCCCGAACGCCGATGGAGCGTCGAGCAACGGCAGGGCAGACCGACGGAGACGACCAGCAAGCGACGCCGAGCCGCGGCCAAAATGGTGAAAACTAGATGATCCCCGTCTGGCAGGGTCGAGCCATCGGAGAGAGCTAGATGACGTCCTCGATGGATGGCAAGCAGGAGAGGCGTCCCAGTCAAGCGCAGAGGATAGTGCGAGACAACAGGGCTTCGTGTCCATCCCGCGAGACTGGACAGTGCGCCCGGAGGGCACGGTTCTGGCCGAAGAAATAGTGGAGCTGGTGAGGAGAGAAGCGGAGTTTTGTAGTCGCCGACATCGCCGCACACGGTTCAAGGTGACGTCGGGCGCCGGATTCTATAATGTCACGGTGGCGGCCACAGGAGCCGTGGTCGTCTCCTTCATTAAGTAAGGGGGGGGGGTGTGAGGCGGCTCCCTAATTACCGCCTCACGAGGTTTTGATATGAAGAAAATGTTTAATGTTTATTTGCGAATTTGAATTAATGAAATGTTCAGTCAGCATCAGAATGGAAGAAATGTTTATTTACAAATTTGAAATATTTAGTTTATTTGAATATTTAGTTTGATGAAATATTTAGTTTATTTTGTAGCCATTAAGATTTAGAGTTAAGCTAGTAAATTAAGTGGGTTTAATGAGGGTTAGTTTTGTAGTTGGTAAGATTTAGCCGTAGTAGTTAGGGATTAAGTAAAAACTAGTTTGATATATTTTTAAGATTTGAATTCATATTTGAAAATGCCGCCCAAAGCGCTGATTTATCGGCGATCGGCGGCGCAACCCTGCGTGGAGAGTTGTGAGCGGAGAGTTGCGTCGCCGACGCCGAGCGCTTTGGGCGAGCGCAAGAAAGATAGACGAATTGAGTCGTTAGTTAGTCGTTGGCGAGTCGTTGGCGGGTCGTTTTTAAGGAGAGTCGTTGCCAAGTCGTTGGCGAGTCGGTTTTGAAGAAAAGTGGTTGCCGAGTCACTGGCGAGTGGAGTCTGGATCGAGGAGTAAAAAAGTCGGGTTTAAGTCGTTTTTAGAGAGTTAATTTTTAAGCGCGTGGTGAATTGTAAAAGCGCGATTAGAGTAAGCGGCACCTCGAGTGAAAATTAAAGAAACTGAAAGAAAAGGCGAATTGACAATTTTTATTAAATTAAACGGCGGCCAGAGTAAAGTTCGACGGCAGCGAGGGAAAGAGAAGACCCAGAGACGAGGAAAGAAAAAGGAGGTGGTACACGTGAGTGACGGTCCCCGTATTAGATTTCCCCCCCCCCCTCTCCCAGTTCCCGGCCAATAACGTTAGATATTCCCCCCCCCCCCCCTGGTGTCTCTCTATTTCAAAATTAAATAAATTTCTTGTGAGAACACCCTGGATAGACTGTGTCTACCCCAGCTGGAAAATTCACTACCTTACACCCTTTAGATACAATATAAATGCAGGCTCCTTATGCCTCCATAGACCTCAACCTTCGTTCCTGGTACTAGTGATAGCCTGGGAAATGTACTCCTAAGACCGCTGCCAAAGTTACTGCAGATGTCCACCCATGCAGTGCGACATGCCGACGGAAGACTCTCGTCCCAATCAATTTTATGCCTCCAATGTTGTTGCAAGAAATTTTTATCCATCGTTATTACTGGCTAACCGGGCTGAGGGGATCGTAGAACCGTGCAATAAACGAGGGAACATAGCGCCTGGAAGGCTTATATAAACGTTTGCGGTCTGCCACGCTCCCTTTGGGCGGAGTTCACTATATCTTCAGGTCCGGTTTACCACTCCCCTAGTGGGCGTAGATACATAATTTTCATTTTCTTTATATTTAAAGAATCGTAAAATTAGCTCACGTTCAAAATTTCAGCATTCTAGCTTTTCAATTTTATGAGATACAGTTTTATCTGATTTGCCACTTCCCTAATGGACGTACAATATCCACTATAGTTCGTTGATCTTGGGTGGTCGACGCGGATCTACATACCAAATTTCAGCTTTCTATCTCTTCAACTAACATGTTTTCTAGTATATCGGAAAATGCAATTTCCAACTAGCCACGCCCCTAGTGACCGGATCGGGAAAATTTTATATATACACGATATACAGATATACACGATTATCTGTTTTAAATTTCAAGTCTCTAGGTTCAATAGCGCCGAAATAGACTGCGTTCATACGGACTGCAAGATGGACATTGCACAAAACCAATATACTAAATCACTTTCGTGAATGAGGCTAACTCCGATAAGCAGATCTAGTTGATGTAGATGTAGTTGAGAGCTTGAATCTAAAAGTTCACGACAAGGAACAAGTTCGCCGAGCTGATTCCTTGCCAGAATCACAGCGGTAGCCAGAAGCACAAAATCGCTGTGTCAAACCTTGGATAAGAAAGTAGTGGATAGCGCTGACGCTGAGGGATAACCTGCACTACTGATGTCGAAGATCACTGATGGAGCGGAATTTCTGTTTGCGATGTGCTGGGGTGACCGAGATGAAGAAGCGTATGATGCTTGACTCCATAAGCAAGACAACTGCGCGAGCCACATTGTCGCACCTGATGTGCGCCCGCCCATCAGGCAATTTAAACTTCATTCAGGTGAAGACTAGGAGACAAGTCTACGAATCTTGAGCATTTGCAGATTGTATGCTCAGGATCATTACAACCTTGCTGCTAGAATTCATTGGCTTACTTGACGAATAGTTTGTTAGAGCAAATTCCATCGATTCCAATGTGCGGCAACGAAGCTCAAGAAACGGGGAGACTTCTTCATATGTAGGTATATGAGAGCCATCTCTGAGTTGAACTCAGTGAGTTCTCTAATTTCTCTTCTCATTTAGCTTGTGAGGCCACATCAAGCTTTTGTAGCTATATCTGATCAATCATGGCACTGACTATCTACTCTGTTGTGCCCAGACTACTGAGCGCATGCATATAGACATTGAAGTAGTCGGATATCTCTCACAGTTTGGTTATAGATCCATTTTCTATCTTTTTAGACCTAAAATCTTTACGATGTGTGCCTGGAAGATTAAACGTCGGTTATCATATCGCTATTTCAATAACTTTATGGCAATCGTATAAATATCATTGGAAATTTCCAAAGAGCGAACTGTATCCAACACTGAGCCATCTAGACAGGACCGGAGGTGCTGAAGTTTTTCAATATTGCTAATTTCTGATCGGCTATCAATGAGTAGAAATCAGCCCAATTCGCATATCCATCGCTGAACGTAAGTAGTACGACCTTGAATTTCGGACATTATTGTTGACTGCATGACCATTATTAAATAATCGAAGTCAATGTGCAAGTCACTGCCCATCTCAGTAAAATCGAGCTCGAGAAGAACATTTAACGCGCTGTCACTGTAATCGACAAGGGCATATAAATCAACTATGGCTTACAGCCTTTTTACGCGTTTAAGCCCCGATTGTACTTTGAGCTTATAAAGCCGCGCTCGCTCTGCGGGAGCAACTGTACTAACATCTAAATTTGCTATAACGAGTAAAGGACAAGAGTAACACGATAGAGCTCAAGGTTGTTGGAGTATGCACGATTATTATGGACGCGATAGTATTGCAGACGTGGCGAAAGAATGCAATGGCAACGAAAGGATTAACGGCAATCATGTAATTACACTGTGCTCATACAAGCTTAATGGACGTATAGTTTGAAGCTATAGAGCACCACAGTTCAGAAATTAGCTGCCGTTAATTGATTATTAACACTCTTCATTAACATGTCACTTATTACTTGCACAATGCCATTAGCTTGCAATTAGTAGATGTTTTTCACACGCGCACTGTTTTTATGGACGCCAGTGTATTGCAAGCCGAAACCACTAACCAGAGAACACATAGACTAGACATGCAGAAAAATTTGTTTCCACGACGAAAAAATGTTCCGAAGAGACCAGACAGCTTCGTATTTGCTCGGTTCGGTCTTTTGAGGCTCAAGCAGTGAAAATAAGGCTCGACAAAATCAGTGTGCTGCATACAGTGTGTGTGTATGCTCGTCGCGAAAATGTATTCTTTCTATGCACAACAGGCTGTGCAAATTGTAAAGCCCAAAACTTGCCGTTGGTCGGCCTTGTGTATGTTTGTATGGGATGATAATTGTCTCTGGATTTAGTAGTTTGTAAATTTTGTATGATTTGAATCGTAGGGTGACTGTCAAATGGGCCTTTATGACTTAATTAAAAATTTTTGGCAATAATGAGTATAATATGATATGTGTATTTCATATATTGCAAAGCATTTAGTAAACTTATAGTGTTTCACGATAATTTTGTCGGTTGAAAATGTGTATAAAATAATTTAAATGATATTTAATAACTGTATTTTATGGATATACACACATTTTGAAACACGATTAGTTATAATAATAGATAAATGTACTCATATACATACATAGTAAATCTCTGTGAAGTGGTTATGACAGTCCGCAAGACTGACCAAATGTAAATGCTGGGCTTAAAAATTTCTACAGGCAGCAAGAGCTTCGCACACTGGCATGCAAATGCTCACACACGTAGTAAGGGACTGTAAATGTGTGTGTGCATGCTTGTCGCCAAATCATATTCTTTATGCGCCTCAACGCTTCCATACCCTTCCTAGAAATATTCTTGAAAACGCCAATATTTTGTATGAGCGTGGCCAACGCTTTTAAGATTTCTGTATACCCTTCACTCAAAAGGAAAGAGCTGAGATCGTCGCGAACAGAAATTTCAATTTTTGTGAGCTGCTGAGGGTGATGATTTCAGAGACCATAGAGAGCGAGAGAGAGGGACTGAGAGAGAGAGTGTAGGACAAATAACACATAGCTGTGCTTCATATGAGAACGGGACCATTTCGGTTGAGCGCTCGCAGCGCACTGTTTTTGTCGCGCAGTATTTTCTCTGCTCGAACCTCCAGCGACCGAGCCGAGCAAATACGAAGTATAGTGGTCGACCAACTTAACAGTTTCGAGCTGTAGAAAATTTTGTTCTACATGTCTAGTCTATGGGTTGTTTGGTCAGTGGCTATATCGAGTAAAAAAAATACGCGGGATCACGTCAAGCTCGCCAGTCAATTTGCGCTTAATTTGAGACTCCGCTAGTTGAATCATTAAAAAAAGTTAAAACAGTGAATTATTATCGAAGTAAACTTGATTGATAGTTAAAGTAAGTAATAAAGCAATTATTATATGCAGTTTATTGAAATATATGTCTTTAAAAGAATGCCACCAAGCCGCAGCAGTGTTTGGCAGTATTTCACCAGAATACGCAACGACGAGGTGAAGTGCAAAATTTGCTTTAAAACTCTTAAATCATCAGGAAACACCTCAAACATGCATAAGCATATAAAGAGCCACCCCGAAGTGAGGTAAGTAAATATTGTCATAGATATATATTTAAATTTATAAAATTATGTTATGCTCCATATATTTTAGTGCAAAAGAAACTGGAAAAAAACAATCAACTTTTACAAGAGATCTTGATCTAATAAGTTCATCAAGTCATGAAACTGAGCCGCAGCCATCAACAAGTTCATCTGCAGTGGTAAAATTTGTAAAAGCTTATACACCACATGATACTGAATATGAAAGCGATGTGGAAAATATATATGACTCACCTAAAACATCAAGACAACTGTCCATTATACAATCAATGGAACGCAAATTTTCTTATTCTGATGGCGGAAAAGATCATGCAATACTCTGCAAGTGCTTGCTTTACTTTATTTGTGCCGACAAAAGACCATTTGATATTGTTAAAGGGCGTGGATTTCAGAAATTGATGAAGAGAGCCTTCCCATCATTTAAAATTCCAACCGTTGATACGCTAAAAACTCAAATGGATAATTTTTACACTGTAATGCATTGTAAAATGCAATGCACATTTGAAAATATAGCACAGGTGGCTCTAACATGTGATGTTTGGACTGAAATGATGACCCTTACAAGCTATTTAGGAGTTACTGCTCATTATTTATGTAAGGATGGTCTTATCTCGCGTTGCATAGCCACCGTTGCTCTAAATGAAAGGCATACTGGAGAAAATATAGCTGCAAATTTAATCGAAATTTGTGCAAACATGCACATAAATACCGAAAAAATAACTGCGGTAGTGACAGACAACGGACATGACAGCAGCTATAAAAATGTTTGTTGGGGAAAGCAAACACTTGTCTTGCTTTGCCCATACAATCAATCTTATTGCTACATCCGCTTTGTCAGTTAACGACTTCAATGTATTAATAAGCAAAGTCCGAGAAATTGTAAAATTCTTCAAGAGCAGTGTAATTGCCAGCGATGCGTTACGAGAAAGGCAAGCTTGCTCTCAACCTCTTAAACTGATTTTGGATGTAAAGACATGGTGGAATTCCATTTATTATATGCTCCAGAGATTTATTGAGCTAGCGCCTATGGTGTATCAAGTTTTATTGCTGAATGTTAAAGCACCGCCCACACTCTCAACTGATGAAATTCAAAAAATTAAAACATTGATAAGTATTTTGAGATCACTAGAGAATGTCGGGCGAACAATACGTGACAATAAGTAAAATAATACCGATGGTGAATACCCTGAAGAACCAGATTAACCAGAGCATGCATACACATTTACAGTCCCTTGCTACATGTATGTGCTTTTGTGTGTGCGAGTGGCGAAATTCAATTCTTTCTCAATATTTTCGTCAGTCATCAGTTAGAGTCCCGTTTCACATGTATGAGACATTATGTGTTAGTATGGGAAACTATTCTTGCTGCCTGTGGAATATTGTAAGTGTGTATATTCATATTACGTGAACATTGGCTTGTGCCTGCCTGCGCTTTCACACCCTTCCTAGAAATAATCATGAGAACGCTAACATTTTGTATTAACGTGGCCAACGCTTTTAAGATTTCGGTATACTCTTCACGCAAAAGAAAAGAGCTGAGATCGTTGCGCTCAAATTTCAACTTTTGTGCGTTGCTGCTATTTGAGAAACCATAGAGAGAGCATAAAGAGAGGGAAAGAGAGAGTGAAGGAAAAAGAGCGCATAGCTGCACTACATATGAGAATCTGTTCATTTTGTGCCAGCGCTTGCAGCATACTGATTTTGTTGTGCCTTATTTTCACTGCTTGAGCCTCAAAAGACCGAGCCGAGCAAATACGAAGTTGTGTGGTCTCTTCAGAACATTTTTTCGTCGTTGAAAAAATTGTTCCTCATGTCTATTCTATGTGATCTCTGGTTAGTGTTGCTATATACACTGCTTATGTTCACGGGTGTATGTATGCATGTATTTTACAATGTTAACATTCATATGTGCAAATATATAAATTAAATATTCGAATATAAATTAAATATGAAAGCTGCCGCTGCTGCTATTGGCGTCGCTGCCGCCGTGGTCACTGCTGTTGCTGCTGATAGGTGTCTTATGACACGATGGCTCTCACGGTGGTGCTGATCGGTGCGCTGACTCGACGCTCGTGGCGGAAATGCACACGTTGACCAGAATGTGTTTTGGCCAAGTGCATTGATCTTATTAATATTGCTGACGATAGGCTCCCACGGTTTCGGTTGCGTTACTGTTGTATTTTGCTGACAAAGCGCACGTGTCAAAAGTGCATGCATTGGAGCTGTGATATAATTAGGCCCTTTTGCCCTTTTGTAGGGTCTGTCGTTAACTATTCCCCCCTTAGATGCGGACGTCCTCGGTCGCAATATAGAAAACTTAGAGCATTTTCGCTCTTTTCTGCTTCGGATTTTGTGACTTGGCCTGTGGTGGCTGGGGTCTTTCGTTTTAGCAAGTATCCAACTACTATCATAATTATCAGTAGAGTTTCAGAGAGTGTTATGTTGCTTGTTGCTCTTATATTGTTGCTGCTCTTCCGGGTTTCTAATTTTCTCGTGTTGTTTAGATTTATTTCCTTGAGCATTTGCAGTGAGAGGACTTCATCGATTTTGTTTGTTTCCGCCATGATTTGGAATAACGGTGGGGTGGCTTCTGCGAAGGACATCACTTTTGATTCGTATATGTCATCTTCGATGCGTATCGTGGAGTTTTCGAATTGTACCAGGAAGGTACCGTGGAGCTTTACTTCTTCTTCGTCGATCTTGATTGATCCCTTGAAGTCATTGAGCAATATTGTTCCGACAAACAGCTGTTCGTGGTTGGGTACGTATTGATTGTTGATAGCACGGCAGTTTGGAGGTTGGCTTTTTAATAATGGCAGAGTACAAGTATCATTTCTTAAATCGACTAACTTATTCTTATTACAAATTGTTTTGTCATTATGTGACTCACATGAGTCTCATAGCATAGATTGAATTTTTGCATTTTACAATATTTTCAAATTTGATTTCATTGATATAATTTTTTCTTTTAATTGGCTTAATTAACATGGTTGTACAAATTTCATTTGAGATTAAAGATATTGTTATTATATAAAGAATATTTTTTCCATTACTTGCGATTTTTATTTGGCTAAATTCTAACAATTCTTCTGCATTTAAGAACATGATTTTTTTTCTTTCTGATATCTGCTCTATTATTTTGACTTCGGATTCTGACAGTATTATTGAGTTAATTGTATTTGTTTTTGCCCAGTCTATGGCATGAATTTAATTAGTTAAATTGTATTTAAAGATTTGGAGCTTGTATTTAAAAAACGTGATTATTTCCTCTTGAGTATTAGAATGATCATTTTCATTATGTTATTTGATGAGGTTTGTGTGATTTCGTTGATTCTATTTTGCAATACTCTATTGATAATTACTTGTTTATTATTATTTTCTAATTGCTCATTTATTTTTGTAATTAAAACCTCATGGTCACTATGGTCCGGTGTACCGGCCAGCCATTTCCATGCTGTTCCCAATGCATTAATTGCTCTTGCCACTCTTATGGAGGGTTTGAGTCTGCGCAAGTCATTTCTGACGCTATTTAGTTCATAATTTAGCAGTGGGTACATCTGGTGTGAGGTGCTTATGTTATTAAGAGTTTCTTCGAAAGTTCCGAAGATTTTTTCATATTCTGAAATGTCAAATACGTGGATAATTTTGAAAGTTCCGTTCTGCATTGCCGAAGTTCCTGTCTTTATCGGAATTAACTGAGAGTGTGAGTAGTCTAGGATTAAGGTTATGCCTAGACATAGCGGTGCGAATATCAAGATAATTTTTAGCATTGTTGACTCCCGCGATGATGGTCCGGATTGCTCTCTTTCTTCGGATTCCGGGATTAGCGGTGTATCCGTTACTGAAGATCCTGCGACGCACACTGATTACGCGGTACCCTACGGGCGGACTCTTATAGGTTAGCAACAATGTTTTTGACCCACGACCGTATCTCGTTTACGTAGTTAGAGTCACTCTTTCACGAACACGGCGTTGCTGCGGATTAGGCACTATCACGGATCGTTCGAATGCTCTGGTTAGTTACTGAGTAGGTACTAACGTTTCGATAGCTGCAGATTAGACACTAAGGATTTTCGTCGCGTTCAGCAGTAACCATTTTTCGATATAGGTACTATGTTTTTCGAAGCGTAAACTTTTGAGGTAACAATCGCGGGTCCCTGCTCGGGCGCCAATTAAATATTCGAAAGCGGTTTTTGTATTAAAAAAACATTTATTTACTTTCGGAGCTGGATTAGAACTAAACTTAAGAGTTATTATACAAGTATTATTTATATGAAAGCTGCCGCTGCTGCTATTGGCGTCGCTGCCGCCGTGGTCACTGCTGTTGCTGCTGATAGGTGTCTTATGACACGATGGCTCTCACGGTGGTGCTGATCGGTGCGCTGACTCGACGCTCGTGGCGGAAATGCACACGTTGACCAGAATGTGTTTTGGCCAAGTGCATTGATCTTATTAATATTGCTGACGATAGGCTCCCACGGTTGCGGTTGCGTTGCTGTTGTATTTTGCTGACAAAGCGCTGTGATATAATTAGGCCGGTGCAATGCCCTTTTTTAGGGTCTGTCGTTAACTTATATACATATATATATGATCACGTCGGGGTCGCCAATGTTGTGCTATCGAGGTTTTTCGAATAGCTTTAGAAATTTAAACACAATTGTAATAAAAACGAGATTATTAATTTATTAGAGAGTTTAGAGGTTTTTATGTGCTTATGCGAGCAAGCGACTTGATTTTCGTGCTGTCCGCTACTATATATGTAATAGTCAATCTAACACATTAACTAGCATAGCTGTACACAAACAAGATTCTGTTCTAAGCAAGAGTTAATTATATATTATTTTCAATGTACACGAGCCGGCTAATCAAAGCTGAGCCGTTGCGTGAGAGAAAGAAAGAATGCGCAAAAAGAGAGCGTAATCTCATTTACAAATTTTCTTAATTTCTAACTGCCGCTCTTAATTACAGTAAAGCACTGATTGCTGAGCCCAACAGAGGGTCTTCCATTTATTATCTTGACAAAGTACAGCGCCAAAAGCGAGGTTTGATACGTCTGTAGTCAGCTGAAATTCTTTGTTGAAATCGGGATAGCTAAGTATGACCTTCTGAGATCAATGCACTTTTAAGTTTTTGAAATGCTTCTAAGTTTTTTACATACACATGTACACTGTAAGGAAGTAAATTACAGCCGGGACAGACTCAGCCTGCCCAGGGTACTCTCATAAGAATATTTATTTTAAAAGTGTACACCAGGGAGGGGGGAGGTTATGTTTTAGTAATATGGCAGGGAATAGGGGAGATGGGGAAGATAATAAGAACCACCACTCACGTGCACCGTTTTTTACCACAGACCTGCAAATATGCCGCCTTTCTCCGATAAATACAATCCTGTCTTCGCCTCTTTATTTCCACTTCAATACACAAAATTATAACTTCTTCGGCTTATACACTAACTCTCGCGGCCGCTTCTTGCGGTGGTCTCTCAATAATTTAACTAATTAATGTAACTTGACCGTTTCGCACGATGGCCACTCAACAACTCCATACTGCCAAACTTGACCGCTTCGCGTGGTGACCACTCACTAGCACTAAACTCTCTCCACTTCTTACGCACGCCCAAAGCGCTCGACGTCGGCGACGCAACTATCCAGGCAAGAACTCTCTACGCAGGGTTTGCGCTGCTGATCGCCGATAGCTCATCTGCGCTTTGGGCGACCCTTTCAAATCAAAACTCAAATCAATATTCAATGGTCACTTACAACTAATCTTAACTTTAACATATCACTATTAATCTCTTTAAACCAAAAACTCAGGTCAGTATTCAATATTCGCGATCGGCGAGCTGCCTTACACTCCCCCCTTACTTAATCGAGGAGGCGACCCCGCCTCCTGAAGCCGCCACACAAGTACTCCCACGCAGCCAGTCCCGAATCTAGTGCGGCTGTGCCGTTCCCTGACGAAACTC
Source organism: Drosophila mulleri (assembly GCA_035047565.1). NCBI lineage: Eukaryota > Metazoa > Arthropoda > Insecta > Diptera > Drosophilidae > Drosophila > Drosophila mulleri. The sequence continues at coordinate 95,495 of JAWNPK010000171.1, forward strand.
CCTTTCCTCCGATTGACTCGCAGGTTGGCCTTCATCAGTCGGTGGAAGACCTTCTTTCAATTCGCCGCATGTTGCTGTGCCTTTGTGTAATATTCGAAAGCCCGCGGCTCCATATCTGGTCCTATGACTGTGTCCAACGCTCTCGATAACGTAGCGCCCGCTGAACGTAGCCTGAACGGCGTCACTCGCCATTGGAATACTCCTTTTCTTGGCACCGCGAACGCTGTACATTCCCTGCTGTCCCCCACCATGGGGATCTGCCAGCATCCGCTCTTTAAGTCCAAGGTAGATATATACCGCGCACGACGTAACCTCTCAAGGATGTGGTGGAACACACATGCCAATCTCCAATCTTCTTCTTTACTAATACGATGGGCACGCTTTGCGCACTCCGCGATGGCTCGATAACCCCAGCTTGGATCAGCTCGTCTACCTGTTCATCAATCACTCCTTTCATAGCTGAATTCTTGAGATAATATGCAGGAATTCTCTTCTGAAATCAGTCCACGACGAGTCCACGCTCGCTCATCTCACTATCTCCACGAAACCCAACGGGTCTGATCGGCCGTCATACTTCATACCCTATTTCCGTACTTACTCGGCGACGACCCAGGGCGGGTGCCTCTCCCGCGGTACCGAGGGTGCGTGCAGCCGATGACTAGCCTTCGGTGCCGCGCCACCCAAAGCAAAATTGTGGCACTCTCCTCCCTCCATCTTCGTACCAAATAACTTTTCTGGTTCCGCTCCGTAACGCTTAATCTACCCTTATTCACTAAATCTATATTATTATACCCATTTCTTTCATTTTCTTGATCTCTCTATTTTCTTACATTTTCTTTTCGTCTTTACCCTTTCCCTCGTATATCTCTCCTTTTATTTTCTTGTTCTATCCTTTTTTCTTCCTTTGTTCTTAACTTGTTCTATTTCACTTCATTTCACTTTCCTTTACTTTACTTTATCTTATTCTATATCTCTTTATTTTACTTTTCTTTATTTCGTCTTAATCTATTTATCTTTATATACTTTCTCGCATTTAATCTTATTATATCTTTTTGTTTTACTCTCTCGCATTTAATCTTATTCTATTACATTTTGTTTTACTTTCTCGCATTTAATCTTATTCAATTACATTTTGTTTTACTTTCTCGCATTTAATCTTATTCTATTGCATTATATTTTAATTTTTCGCATTTAATCTTATTCTATTTTATCCGCTTATTCTAGATTTATTCTTTTTCTCTTCTCCTTTTTTTACGTTCTTATTTTATTTGCTTTCTTTTTATACCCTGAACCCATTGAAAAGGGGAAATCAGGGTATAATGGTTTTGTTAAAAGTATGTAACAGGGAGAAGGAGGCATGGCAGACCCCACAAAGTATATATATTCTTGATCAGGGCGACGAACTGAGTCGATTTAGCCCCGTCCGTCTGTCTGTTCGTCCGTCCGTCCGTATGTATGAACGCGTCGATTTCCGAAGATATAAGAGCTAGAGACTTAAACTTTTTATACCCTGAACCCATTGAAAATGGGAAATCAGGGTATAATGGTTTTGTTGAAATGTATGTAACAGGCAGAAGGACGCGTGGCAGACCCCACAAAGTATATATATTCTTGATCAGGGCGACGAGCTGAGTCGATTTAGTCCGTCTGTCCGTCCGTCCGTATGTTTGAACGCGTCGATTTCAGAATATATAATAGCTAGAGACTTGAACATTTTTTTAAATGACCGTATATAGCACGCGGATATCGAGTTTATCACCAAAAATCGATAATTCGTCCCGTTATTTTTTATCGATAAAAAACCTACATCTTTAGAGCTAGAGTCTCCAAATTTTTAATGTAGATTCATATGTACGTTATGTAATTTCGATTTTTGTTGAATTTCATCCCCCACCCCTATATCCACCCCCTCACCCATTAGTTTGTAAAAGGCTTATTTCAATTACTAGAGACTTGAGCTTCGGCACATACACGCATATTAATGATATAAACACAATCAATGAAGAACGTACATCCACAAAAAAAGTTATTAAACAATTAAGTTCCCATAGTAAGTCCACACTGCAGCCCATGCGTGTTTATGCGTGCTCGCCTATGTGTGTCTATGCATGTGTGTTTGCGTGTGTATGTGTGTGTTTGTTTAAGCAGAGAGACGCTAAAAATTATTGAAATGACTTGCTCGAAGGGTTTAGGGGATCTCTTACTCTTACTTGTTTTTTTTTTATCATTTTTGTACGAAGGTGACAACGACAACTGTCACGGTCGCCATGTGATAACATAAAAAAAATGACTGTATGCTTTCAGCTCTGGACAGCGAATGCTCTCCGTATTTTATTCAATAAATGTCTTAGCCTAAAATACATAAAGTTTACATAAAGAATTCTGTCGCTAAAAGCAGCGGCAGAATCGAAGTATGTATGTATTTAGCATGCCGTATGTGTGTGTATATATGTGTGTATGTACATGCAGAAGCCATATACATTTAAGCGTTTAAGCTACGGCGTGGAAGAGAACGTAACAATGCTTACGTTGCAGATCCCACGCTGCAGGCCGGTCTATACATAAGTGACTGATCATATTACGGCACTTATGTATAGCTGTTATAATATAAACGAAGCAACAAAGTGTCGCTATGTTGTGAGCATGATATTCTTACTTATGTTGGGCATATTTCTACATTATTATATTGTATACTCTACAATACTGTGAGCATATGCTTATACGACATACAACTACCATTAAGGTACCGTAGTGCTTTGGTGTTCCCTCTACAGTAGAGTATGCTTCAAATAACCTGTCTACGCTTTTGCGCCATGAAGTGAATTCTGCTCTATTCCCAGAAAAGTCTTTTAAAACTATTACAACGTCTGGCAACTTGTCTAACTCGTTGATTCGTCCCATGTGTTCTGGGAGAATCGTCTGATCTTGCTCAACTGAAACGGTTGAACCTGGACTAAGTAACTCGTCACCTTTCTTGGACAATATCTTCCTAATGTATCTCTCTATCGTACTTTCAATCGGTTCGGTCAAGTAAGTGTGTCTTGTGGCACCTGTACTGGTGGACGGGAGTGTATTTTCTGGTGGTGGCATCTTTATTTTAGAGAATGCGGTCGTTAGTTCGTTAGATTTAAAGAATTTTCATCGAATCGGAAAATGATGGTGGTTATTTTCAGAAAATGTTCTTGAAATTTTGAATTATATTAGAAAATTCCTACGCGATCAACGCAGTGATCTTCCTGACTATTATTGTATGGATTCACGGGCCATACGCTATACCGGGCAAAGTTTAATCTTTCTTGTTTATTTCTGGGTTTTCTTAATTTCTAGGTGTTAATGTCTAATGTTTGTTGTTTATTTGTTGTTTTTAAATCTTATTCACTGCTTACAAGATAATTTTTAGCATTGTTGACTCCCGCGATGATGGTCCGGATTGCTCTCTTTCGTCAGATTCCAGTATTAGTGGTGTGTCTGTTACTAAATATCCTGCGACGCACGCTGATTACGCGGTACCCTACGGGCGGACACTTATAGGGTAGCAACAATGTTTTTGGGCCCACGACCGTACCTCGTTTACGTAGTTAGAGTCACTCTTTCACGAACACGGCGTAGCTGCGGATTAGGCACTATCACGGATCGTTCGAATGCTCCCGTTAGCTACGGATTAGGTACTAACGTTTCGATAGCTGCAGATTAGACACTAAGGATTTTCGGCGCGTTCACTAGCAGCTATATTTCGTTATAGGTGCTCTCGCGAACAATAGTTGGTACTATGTTTTTTGACGCGTTTTTCTGTGGTAACGATCGCGGGTCCCTGGTCGGACGCCAATTAATTATTCGAAAGCGGTTTTTGAATTGAAAAAACATTTATTTACTTTCGGAGCTGGATCTAACTATCTAGTTCTACCTAAACTTAAGAATAATTATACAAGTACTATTTATATGAAAGCTGCCGCTGCTACGATTGGCGTCGCTGCCGCCGTGGTCACTGATGTTGGTGCTGATAGGTGTCTTGTGACACGATGGCTCTCACGGTGGTGCTGATCGGTGCGCTGACTCGACGCTCGTGGCGGAAATGCACACGTTGACCAGAATATGTTTTGGCCAAGTGCATTGATCTTATTATTATTACTGACGATAGGCTCCCACGGTTGCGGTTGTGTTGCTGTTGTAATTTGCTGACAAAGCGCACGTGTCAAAAGTGCATGCACTGGAAGCCGTGATATAATTAGGCCGGTGCAATACCCTTTTGTAGGGTCTGTCGTTAACTTACATATATATAGGGTTATATATAGGGTTGCGTTGCCGATCGCTGCGACTTGCGCGGGTACCTTCGTCTATTTGAAATTATGA
>JAWNPK010000172.1:1382500-1730000 GCA_035047565.1 Drosophila mulleri
ATATAATATGCATGTACTTGTGTGCTTTGCCAAACTTTGCATTCCGTTTTAGGTTTCATTTATTCTCACTCATTTTACTGAAGGCGCTAAGCTATGACATCTAATGCCACTCATATAGCAACACCGATTGCAGTGTCATATTCGTGCGTACGAGTGTGTGCGTGTAAAACGATGAATTATTGAAATTTGTATTAGTTGCTCAAAGGGTTTAGGGGCATTCTCGACTAGAACTTTCTGACTTGTTATACCCTGAACCCATTGAAAATGGGAAATCAGGGTATAGTGATTTTGTTAAAAAAGTAAATTTTATGCTTACGCCCACTAGGGGCGTGGCAAATCGGACCTGAAGATATAGTGCTTTTTCGAATTTTGCTATATTTTAGGCACTATTGATGCTAGAGACCTGAAGTTCGCTACATATACGCGGGGTGACAATCCAAATCCAACGAGCTATAATGGGGGCGTGGCAAACCACAAAAGTTTATATCTCGTACAGTTTAAGACGTAGAAGCTTCAAATTTAGATAGTTGAGTTATTGGTAACATCCTCTATCGATGTCCCAAAAATAATAGTTACGCCTCTTTGGGGACGTGGCATATCGAAAAATACCCTGTAATTTTCACATTTTTGGAGCGTAAGCACTCAAATTTGGCATGTTAGCCGTTAGCTCGTTCTAAGGCCACTAGGGGCGTGGCAATCCGCATTTGTAGTATCAAATTGCGATATTTATATGCGTGAGCCATCTATGTATGTACATGTATATACAAATAGGCTTAATAGGCATTGATAACACGGAAGTAAACATTTTTATAAAATTAAAAAAATATAAAAGAAAAAACAAAAAAAAAAAAAAACAAGTAAGAGCGTTGCAGTCGGGCGATACCGATTGCAGAATACTCATTCACAGCCCGAAAGTTGATCCTATTATAATTTTAAAACAAGTAAGAAGACTCTAGTCGAGACTGCTCGACTAGGAGATACCCTGAACCCTCCATGCTGATGGTCCAATCATTCTGCAGTTCTTCTAAGCACACACATACACATGCATCCACCCGCATGCATGAGCCCGCGCTCTGCTAACTGCGCAGTAAGCAGCGACTGCGCTTGGGCTGCGCTGTGGTATGGGCAATATTATGAGAATTTATTTGTTGAATAATTTCGTTTGTAGACGTACAATCTTAATGAAACTTTCAGAACGTAATCATTATGTGTAAATGTGTGTACATTCCAAAGCACAAGTCTCTAGTACTTGATATACGTTTTTTACAAATTTGTAAAATCTGTAAATTACAAAATGTGCGCCCATCAAATGTATATACACAGTAAATCTGAAGTCTCTAGGTCTAATAGTGTTCAAATTAGGCTGAAAAAACAATATAAATTTATCAATTATCCTCGATAAAAAAGATATCGAATGAGTTATCGAAAAAATATGATAAACTCGTACTGCGTATAGTATACACGAGTATGCATACAAAATTTCAGCTCTCTAGCTCCTTTAACTTCTGAGATCGACGCACTCATACGGACGGACGGACGGACGGACAGACGGACGGACGGACGGACAGACGGACGGACGGACAGACGGACGGACGGACGGACAGACGGACAGGGCTATATCGACTCAGCTCATCGTCCTGATCAAGAATATATATACTTTATGGGGTCTGCGATGATTCCTTCTGCCTGTTACATACTTTTCACAAAACCATTATACCCGTCGCCCTGGTCAAGAATATATGTATATACTTTATGGGGTCTGCCACGCCTCCTTCTGCCTGTTACATACATTTCAATAAAAACATTATACCCTGATTTCCCATTTTCAATGGGTTCAGGGTATAAAAATCGTCGATAGCTATAACATGTGCACAAACTCATTGTTTATTCTATTCAGAAGCGCGCCTTTTTTGATATTCTAAGAATTGCGATTGATTTCTGGATTTTCTAGCTGTTACTGTAGTTTTGTCAGATGATGCTCTGTTAATAGTTTATTATATTTTAGCTACCATATAGTCAAGCAAAGTAATAGCGTGGGTGATAAGGGCGACGCGAGTTATGTTAGAGTAGCGGAGGTTCAAAGCCCCTTCAACGTTTTGTTTTTTTTTTTTTTTTCATACATATTTCGTTTTTATTATAAAATAGATATTTTATTGGGAAGGTGCGAGCTTTAATAAAGGGTACTTAATACTTTTAATTTTCTTAATCGAACAATTTTGTAAGTTTAAATTAGTTTCTTCTTAAATAGCCCTCATAGCATATACGCATATATATGTATATAATGTATATACATATATACATACAGATACACATAAGTCTGCACGCATAGCATCAAGCATTCCAGCCTTCTTATACACGCGCGTGTTCTAAGAATCTCAAATGCGACTGATTTGTTTTTGCATTGTTCTTGAAGTTTTCAACCGCTACTCTGGCTTTTCATAACAAGAATATCATTTCGTTTTATTTACTGTTGTTGAAAGCAAGCGATAGCGCTGTTGACAGAGGCGCCGGATAATTCGTTTTAGTTATTTTGACAAACATGCTATTTGGCTTGGGTGCGAGTTCAAATCCCGCGGAAACTTCTTTTTATACTCATTTACGAAGTGAATTAGTATATTGGTTCTGTGCAATGTCCGTCTTGCTGTCCCTCCGTCCCTCCGTCCGTCCGTCCGTCCGTCTGTCCGTATGAACTCAGTTCATTTCGCCGCTATTGAAGCTAGAGACTTAACTAACTCCGATTTATAAAGTGTTAAAATTTTCCCGATCCGCCCACTAAGGGCGTGGCAAATCGGAAAATGCATTTTCCGATATACCAGAAACCATGTTAGTTGAAGAGCTAGAAAGCTGAAATTTGGTATGTAGCTCCGCGTCGACCGCGTCGACCGCGGATATATCTACGCCCATTGGGGGCGTGGCAAATCGAATAAAACTGTATCTCCGGAAGTCATAAAGCTAGAAATTTGAAATCTTGCATGTGAGCTAATGTTATTATTCTATAATGACTGATGAAAAAATTTTATGTTTACGCCCACTAGGGGCGTGGCAAATCGGACCTGAAAATATAGTGATTTTTTAAATTTTGCTATATTTTAGGTATTATTGATGCTAGAGACCTGAAATTTGGTATATATACGCTGTGTGACAACCCAAGTCCAACGAGCTATGGTGGACAAATCTCCGTCCAAAGGGGGTGTGGCAAACCGCAAAAGCTTATATCTCCTACAGTTTAAGAGCTAGATGTTTCAAATTTGGATAGTTGAGTTACTGGTAACATCCTCTATCGATGTCCCAAAAATAATCGTACCGCCTCTTTGGGGGCGTGGCATATCGAAAAATACCCTGTAATTTTCACATTTTTGGAGAGTAAGCATTCAAATTTGACATGTACGTTACTGTTAGCTCGTTCTAAGAAGAGGCCAAAAATGAGGCGTCTACGGCCACTAGGGGCGTGGCGATTCGCATTTGTAGTATCAAATTGCGATATTTATATGCGTGAGCCATCTATGTATGTACATGTATATACAAATAGGCTTAATAGTCATTGATAACACGGAAGTAAACATTTTTATAAAATTAAAAAAATATAAAAGAAGTTAAAATAACAAAAATTTGCAATTTACAAAAAATAGTTTCCTGCGGGATTTGAACTCGCACCCAAGCCAAATAGCATGTTTGTCAAAATAACTAAAACGAATTAAACCGGCGCCTCTGTCAACAGCGCTACCGCTTGCTTTCAACAACAGTAAATAAAACGAAATGACATTCTTGTTATGACGCCTTATAGCAAAGAAAAGCCAGAGTAGCGGTTGAAAACTTCAAGAACAATGCAAAAACAAATTAGTCACATTTGAGATTCTTAGAAAACGCTAGAGTAAGCATTTATGTGTACATACACACACACATACACACATAAAATTGAGCGCGTGTATAAGAAGGGAATGCTTGATGCTATGCGTGCAGACTTATGTGTATCTGTATGTATATATGTATATACATTATATACATACATATATGTGTATATGTATGAGGGCTATTTAAGAAGAAACAAATTTAAACTTATAAAATAGTTCGATTAAGAAAAAGATAAGTATTAAGTGCCCTTCATTAAAGCTCGCACCAATAAAATATCTATTTTATAATAAAAACAAAATATGTATGAAAAAAAAAAACAAAACAAGTAAGAAAGCTCTAGTCGAGCCTGCTCGACTACGAGATCCCCTGAACCCTTCGAGCAATAGTTATTTCAATAATTTTTAGCGTCTCTCTGCTTATACAAACACACACATACATACACACGCAAACACACATACATAGACACACATAGGAGAGCACGCATAAAGACGCATGGGCTGCAGTGTGGGCTTACTATGGGAACTTAATTGTTCAATAACTTTTTTTGTGGACGTACGTTCTTCATGAAACTTTTAGATTGTGTTTATATCATTAATATGCGTGTATGTGACGAAGCTCAAGTCTCTAGTATTGGAAATACGCCTTTTACAAACTTATGGGTGAGGGGGTGGATATAGGGGTGGGGGGTGAAATTGAACAAAAATCGAAATTCCATAACGTACATATCAATCTACATTTAAAATTTGGATACTCTAGCCCTAAAGATGTAGGAGATATAATTTTATAACTGCATTTCGATAAGGTTTTTGATCGATAAAAAAATAACGGGATGAGTTATCGATTTTTAGTGATAAACTCGATATCCGCGCCGTATATACGGTCATTTAAAAAAAAGTTCAAGTCTCTAGCTTTTATATCTTCTGAAATCGACGCGTTCATACATACGGACGGACGGACGGACAGACGGACGGACGAACGGACAGACAGACGGACAGGGTTAAATCGACTCAGTTCGTCGCCCTGATCAAGAATATATATACTTTGTGGGGTCTGCCACGCCTCCTTCTCCCTGTTACATACTTTTAACAAAACCATTATACCCTGATTTCCCATTTTCAATGGGTTCAGGGTATAACAAGTAAGAAAACTCTAGTCGAGAGTGCTCGACTACGAGATCCCCTGAACCCTTCAAGCAACAGCCATTTCAATCATTTTTAGCGTCTCTCTGCTTACACAAACACACATATACACACGCAAACACACATACATAGACACCCATAGGCGCGCACGCATGGGCTGCAGTGTGGGCTTACTATGGGAACTTAATTGTTTAATAACTTTTTTTCTGGACGTACGTTCTCCATGAATTTTTCACATTGTGGTTTTATCATTACTATGCGTATGATTGCCAAAGCTCAAGTCTCTAGTATTTGAAATACGCCTTTTACAAACTTATGGGTTAGGGTGTGGATATAAGGGTGGGGGGTGAAATTGAACAAAAATCGAAAATCTATAACGTACATATCAATCTACATTTAAAATTTGGATACTCTCGCTCTAAAGATGTAGGAGATATAATTTTATAACTGCATTTCGATAAGGTTTTTGATCGATAAAAAAATAACGGGATGAGTTATCGATTTTTAGTGATAAACTCGATATCCGCGTGCTATATACGAGCATTTAAAAAAAAAGTTGAAGTCTCTAGCTTCTATATCTTCTGAAATCGACGCGTTCAAACATACGGACAGACGGACAGACAGACGGACAGGGCTAAATCGACTCAGTTCGTCGCCCTGATCAAGAATATATATACTTTATGGGGTCTGCCACGCCTCCTTCTGCCTGTTACATACATTTCAACAAAAACATTATAGCCTGATTTCCCATTTTCAATGGGTTCAGGGTATAAAAAAAATAATGAAAAACAAGTAAGAAAGCTCTAGTCGAGACTGCTCGACTACGAGATCCCCTGAACCCTTCAAGCAACAGCAAGCACACACACATACACACGCAACACACATACATAGACACCCATAGGCGCGCACGCATGGGCTGCAGTGTGGGCTCACTATGGGAACTTAATTGTTTAATAACTTTTTTTCTGGACGTACGTTCTTCATGAAACTTTTAGATTGTGTTTATATCATTAATATGCGCGTATGTGCCAAAGCTCAAGTTTCTAGTATTTGAAATACGCCTTTTACAAACTTATGGGTGAGGGGGTGGATATAGGGGTGGGAGGTAAAATTGAACAAAAATCGAAATTCTATAACGTGCATATCAATCTACATTTAAAATTTGGATACTCTAGCTCTAAAGATGTAGGAGATATAATTTTATAACTGTCTTTCGATAAGGTTTTTTATCGATAAAAAAATAACTAGACGAGTTATCGATGTTTGGTGATAAACTCGATATGCGCGCTGTATTTACGGTCATTTTAAAAAAAAGTTCAAGTCTCTAGCTTCTATATCTTCTGAAATCGACGCGTTCATACATACGGACGGACGGACGGACGGACGGACGGACGGACGGACGGACAGACAGACGGACAGGGCTAAATCGACTCAGTTCGTCGCCCTGATCAAGAATATATGTACTTTGTGGGGTCTGCCACGCCTCCTTCTCCCTGTTACATACTTTTAACAAAACCATTATACCCTGATTTCCCATTTTCAATGGGTTCAGGGTATAAAACAAAACCATTATACCCTGATTTCCCATTTTCAATGGGTTCAGGGTATAAAAATAAAACAAGTAAGAAAACTCTAGTCGAGAGTGCTCGACTACGAGATCCCCTGAACCCTTCAAGCAACAGCCATTTCAATCATTTTTAGCGTCTCTCTGCTTACACAAACACACACATACACACGCAAACACACATACATAGATACCCATAGGCGCGCACGCATGGGCTGCAGTGTGGGCTTACTATGGGAACTTAATTGTTTAATAACTTTTTTTCTGGACGTACGTTCTCCTTGAAACTTTCAGATTGTGGTTTCATCATTACTATGCGTATAATTGCCAAAGCTCAAGTCTCTAGTATTTGAAATACGCCTTTTACAAACTTATGGGTGAGGGGGTGGATATAAGGGTGGGGGGTGAAATTGAACAAAAATCGAAATTCTATAACGTACATATCAATCTACATTTAAAATTTGGATACTCTAGCTCTAAAGATGTAGGAGATATAATTTTATAACTGCATTTCGATAAGGTTTTTGATCGATAAAAAAATAACGAGATGAGTTATCGATTTTTAGTGATAAACTTGATATGCGCGCTGTATATACGGTCATTTTAAAAAAAAGTTCAAGTCTCTAACTCGTATATCTTCGGAAATCGACGCGTTCATACATACGGACGGACGGACGGACGGACGGACGGACAGACAGACGGACAGGGCTAAATCAACTTCTCTCGTCGCCCTGATCAAGAATATATATACTTTGTGGGGTCTGCCACGCCTCCTTCTCCCTGTTACATACTTTTAACAAAACCATTATACCCTGATTTCCCATTTTCAATGGGTTCAGGGTATAAAAGTAATAAAAAAAAATAATAAAAAAAATAATAAAAAAAATAATAAAAAAAATAATAAAAAAAATAATAAAAAAGAAATAATATAAAAACAAAAAAACAAAATTAAAAAAAAAATAAAAAAGAATAAAAAAAATAATAAAAATATAATAATAAAAAAAAAAATTAAATAACATATTTAAATAATTTAAATACTTTACTGCATTGATTTAATGAACGATTACACATCAAAACAAAAAAAAAAAAAACAAAAAAAAAACACTTCACTGCTCTGCACTGCTCCGCTGACACCTACCGGGCCTGGACGACTGAAGAAATGCTGCAGCTGCTGCCCTTTATATAGGGCGACTTTCACTCAAAGCCTGAATCGATCTCAAATGTTGAGCCTAGCGCCTAGCAATTGAGCTTTAAGTGACCAATGGGAACCCTCTCTGCTGCTGCTGCTGCTGGCATTCCAGCTTCGTTTTACTCAATCATATATGCCAAATGAATACTGCTGCATACATTTTGACAACTTTGAGTATCTTCTGTAATTCTTCTTCATCCCTTTCTCTTTTTTAGACAGACAGACAAATGCGTTGAGTGGCATCCTAAATCGTAAACAGTTTCAGTGAAAGAGCTCTAGTATATGACTCAGAGGCAGAATATGTAACCGATCAAAAAAGAATTAAAGGAGAGGGAGTTGCGAGTAAATGAGAGTATAAGCTCACACACAGACACAAAAAAGCCGCGAAAACATTCTTAATGCTTACCAACACTTATACGACGTAGTAATAGTAAATATAATATGCATGTACTTGTGTGCTTTGCCAAACTTTGCATTCCGTTTTAGGTTTCATTTATTCTCACTCATTTTACTGAAGGCGCTAAGCTATGGCATCTAATGCCACTCATATAGCAACACCGATTGCAGTGTCATATTCGTGCGTACGAGTGTGTGCGTGTAAAACGATGAATTATTGAAATTTGTATTAGTTGCTGAAAGGGCTTAGGGGCATTCTCGACTAGAACTTTCTGACTTGTTATACCCTGAACCCATTGAAAATGGGAAATCAGGGTATAGTGGTTTTGTTAAAAAAGTTCAATTTTATGCTTACGCCCACTAGGGGCGTGGCAAATCGGACCTGAAGATATAGTGCTTTTTCGAATTTTGCTATATTTTAGGCACTATTGATGCTAGAGACCTGAAGTTCGCTACATATACGCGGGGTGACAATCCAAATCCAACGAGCTATAATGGGGGCGTGGCAAACCGCAAAAGTTTATATCTCGTACAGTTTAAGACGTAGAAGCTTCAAATTTAGATAGTTGAGTTATTGGTAACATCCTCTATCGATGTCCCAAAAATAATAGTTACGCCTCTTTGGGGGCGTGGCATATCGAAAAATACCCTGTAATTTTCACATTTTTGGAGCGTAAGCACTCAAATTTGGCATGTTAGCCGTTAGCTCGTTCTAAGGCCACTAGGGGCGTGGCAATCCGCATTTGTAGTATCAAATTGCGATATTTATATGCGTGAGCCATCTATGTATGTACATGTATATACAAATAGGCTTAATAGGCATTGATAACACGGAAGTAAACATTTTTATAAAATTAAAAATTTATAAAAGAAGTTATAATAACAAAAATTTGCAATTGACAAAAAAAAAAACAGAAGTCTCCGCGGGATTTGAACTCGAACTCTTTGAGATTCTTAGAAAACGCTAGAGTACGCATTTATGTGTACATACACACATAAAATTGAGCGCGTGTATAAGAAGGGAATGCTTGATGCTATGCGTGCAGACTTATGTGTATCTGTATGTATATATGTATGTATATACATTATAAACATACATATATGTGTATGTGTATAAGGGCTATTTAAGAAGAAACAAATTTAAACTTATAAAATTGTTCGATTAAGAACAAGTAAGAAAAGTCTAGTCGAGAGTGCTCGACTACGAGATCCCCTGAACCCTTCAAGCAACAGCCATTTCAATCATTTTTAGCGTCTCTCTGCTTACACAAACACACCATACACACGCAAACACACATACATAGACACCCATAGGCGCGCACGCATGGGCTGCAGTGTGGGCTTACTATGGGAACTTAATTGTTTAATAACTTTTTTTCTGGACGTACGTTCTCCATGAAACTTTCAGATTGTGGTTTTATCATCACAATGCGTATAATTGCCAAAGCTCAAGTCTCTAGTATTTGAAATACGCCTTTTACAAACTTATGGGCGAGGGGGTGGATATAAGGGTGGGGGTGAGATTGAACAAAAATTCTATAACGTACATATCAATCTACATTTAAAATTTGGATACTCTAGCTCTAAAGATGTAGGAGATATAATTTTATAACTGCATTTCGATAAGGTTTTTGATCGATAAAAAAATAACGGGATGAGTTATCGATTTTTAGTGATAAACTCGATATCCGCGTGCTATATACGAGCATTTAAAAAAAAAGTTGAAGTCTCTAGCTTCTATATCTTCTGAAATCGACGCGTTCAAACATACGGACAGACGGACAGGGCTAAATCGACTCAGTTCGTCGCCCTGATCAAGAATATATATACTTTATGGGGTCTGCCACGCCTCCTTCTGCCTGTTACATACATTTCAACAAAAACATTATAGCCTGATTTCCCATTTTCAATGGGTTCAGGGTATAAAAAAAATAATGAAAAAAAATAAAACAAGTAAGAAAACTCTAGTCGAGAGTGCTCGACTACGAGATCCCCTGAGCCCTTCAAGCAACAGCCATTTCAATCATTTTTAGCGTCTCTCTGCTTACACAAACACACACATACACACGCAAACACACATACATAGATACCCATAGGCGCGCACGCATGGGCTGCAGTGTGGGCTTACTATGGGAACTTAATTGTTTAATAACTTTTTTTCTGGACGTACGTTCTCCTTGAAACTTTCAGATTGTGGTTTCATCATTACTATGCGTATAATTGCCAAAGCTCAAGTCTCTAGTATTTGAAATACGCCTTTTACAAACTTATGGGTGAGGGGGTGGATATAAGGGTGGGGGGTGAAATTGAACAAAAATCGAAATTCTATAACGTACATATCAATCTACATTTAAAATTTGGATACTCTAGCTCTAAAGATGTAGGAGATATAATTTTATAACTGCATTTCGATAAGGTTTTTGATCGATAAAAAAATAACGAGATGAGTTATCGATTTTTAGTGATAAACTTGATATGCGCGCTGTATATACGGTCATTTTAAAAAAAAGTTCAAGTCTCTAACTCGTATATCTTCGGAAATCGACGCGTTCATACATACGGACGGACGGACGGACGGACGGACAGACAGACGGACAGCGCTAAATCAACTTCTCTCGTCGCCCTGATCAAGAATATATATACTTTGTGGGGTCTGCCACGCCTCCTTCTCCCTGTTACATACTTTTAACAAAACCATTATACCCTGATTTCCCATTTTCAATGGGTTCAGGGTATAAAAGTAATAAAAAAAAATAATAAAAAAAATAATAAAAAAAAATAATAAAAAAAATAATTAAAAAAAAATAATAAAAAAGAAATAATATAAAAACAAAAAAACAAAATTAAAAAAAAAAAAATAAAAAAAATAATAAAAATATAATAATAAAAAAAAATTAAATAACATATTTAAATAATTTAAATACTTTACTGCATTGATTTAATGAACGATTACACATCAAAACAAAAAAAAAAAAAAAACCAAAAAAAAAAAACACTTCACTGCTCTGCACTGCTCCGCTGACACCTACCGGGCCTGGACGACTGAAGAAATGCTGCAGCTGCTGCCCTTTATATAGGGCGACTTTCACTCAAAGCCTGAATCGATCTCAAATGTTGAGCCTAGCGCCTAGCAATTGAGCTTTAAGTGACCAATGGGAACCCTCTCTGCTGCTGCTGCTGCTGGCATTCCAGCTTCGTTTTACTCAATCATATATGCCAAATGAATACTGCTGCATACATTTTGACAACTTTGAGTATCTTCTGTAATTCTTCTTCATCCCTTTCTCTTTTTTAGACAGACAGACAAATGCGTTGAGTGGCATCCTAAATCGTAAACAGTTTAAGTGAAAGAGCTCTAGTATATGACTCAGAGGCAGAATATGTAACCGATCAAAAAAGAATTAAAGGAGAGGGTAAGGGAGGGAGTTGCGAGTAAATGAGAGTATAAGCTCACACACAGACACAAAAAAGCCGCGAAAACATTCTTAATGCTTACCAACACTTATACGACGTAGTAATAGTAAATATAATATGCATGTACTTGTGTGCTTTGCCAAACTTTGCATTCCGTTTTAGGTTTCATTTATTCTCACTCATTTTACTGAAGGCGCTAAGCTATGGCATCTAATGCCACTCATATAGCAACACCGATTGCAGTGTCATATTCGTGCGTACGAGTGTGTGCGTGTAAAACGATGAATTATTGAAATTTGTATTAGTTGCTGAAAGGGCTTAGGGGCATTCTCGACTAGAACTTTCTGACTTGTTATACCCTGAACCCATTGAAAATGGGAAATCAGGGTATAGTGGTTTTGTTAAAAAAGTTCAATTTTATGCTTACGCCCACTAGGGGCGTGGCAAATCGGACCTGAAGATATAGTGCTTTTTCGAATTTTGCTATATTTTAGGCACTATTGATGCTAGAGACCTGAAGTTCGCTACATATACGCGGGGTGACAATCCAAATCCAACGAGCTATAATGGGGGCGTGGCAAACCGCAAAAGTTTATATCTCGTACAGTTTAAGACGTAGAAGCTTCAAATTTAGATAGTTGAGTTATTGGTAACATCCTCTATCGATGTCCCAAAAATAATAGGTACGCCTCTTTGGGGGCGTGGCATATCGAAAAATACTCTGTAATTTTCACATTTTTGGAGCGTAAGCACTCAAATTTGGCATGTTAGCCGTTAGCTCGTTCTAAGGCCACTAGGGGCGTGGCAATCCGCATTTGTAGTATCAAATTGCGATATTTATATGCGTGAGCCATCTATGTATGTACATGTATATACAAATAGGCTTAATAGGCATTGATAACACGGAAGTAAACATTTTTATAAAATTAAAAATTTATAAAAGAAGTTATAATAACAAAAATTTGCAATTGACAAAAAAAAAAAGAAGTTTCCGCGGGATTTGAACTCGAACTCTTTGAGATTCTTAGAAAACGCTAGAGTACGCATTTATGTGTACATACACACACACATACACACATAAAATTGAGCGCGTGTATAAGAAGGGAATGCTTGATGCTATGCGTGCAGACTTATGTGTATCTGTATGTATATATGTATGTATATACATTATAAACATACATATATGTGTATGTGTATAAGGGCTATTTAAGAAGAAACAAATTTAAACTTATAAAATTGTTCGATTAAGAACAAGTAAGAAAAGTCTAGTCGAGAGTGCTCGACTACGAGATCCCGTGAACCCTTCAAGCAACAGCCATTTCAATCATTTTTAGCGTCTCTCTGCTTACACAAACACACCATACACACGCAAACACACATACATAGACACCCATAGGCGCGCACGCATGGGCTGCAGTGTGGGCTTACTATGGGAACTTAATTGTTTAATAACTTTTTTTCTGGACGTACGTTCTCCATGAAACTTTCAGATTGTGGTTTTATCATCACAATGCGTATAATTGCCAAAGCTCAAGTCTCTAGTATTTGAAATACGCCTTTTACAAACTTATGGGCGAGGGGGTGGATATAAGGGTGGGGGTGAGATTGAACAAAAATTCTATAACGTACATATCAATCTACATTTAAAATTTGGATACTCTAGCTCTAAAGATGTAGGAGATATAATTTTATAACTGCATTTCGATAAGGTTTTTGATCGATAAAAAAATAACGGGACGAGTTATCGATTTTTGGTGATAAACTCGATATGCGCGCTGTATATACGGTCATTTAAAAAACAAGTTCAAGTCTCTAGCTCTTATATCTTCTGAAATCGACGCGTTCATACATACGGACGGACGGACGGACGGACGGACGGACGGACGGACGGACGGACGGACGGACGGACGGACAGGGCTAAATCAACTCAGTTTGTCGCCCTGATCAAGAATATATATACTTTATGGGGTCTGCCACGCCTCCTTCTCCCTGTTACATACATTTTAACAAAACCATTATACCCTGATTTCCCATTTTCAGTGGGTTTGTGGGGTCTGACACGCCTCCTTCTCCCTGTTACATACATTTTAACAAAACCATTATACCCTGATTTCCCATTTTCAATGGGTTCAGGGTATAAAAACGAAATCGGATGTTACATACATTTTAGCAAAACCATTATACCCTGATTTCCCATTTTCAATGGGTTTGTGGGGTCTGCCACGCCTCCTTCTCCCTGTTACATACATTTTAACAAAACCATTATACCCTGATTTCCCATTTTCAATGGGTTCAGGGTATAAAAACGAAATCGGATGAGTTATCGAAAAAATATGGTATACACGAGTATGCATGCCAAATTCCAGCTCTCTAGCTCTTATAGCTTCTGAGATCCTGTTGCTCATACGGACGGACAGACAGACGGACATGGCTAAATCGACTCAGTTCGTCGCCCTGAATATATATACTTTGTGGGGTCTGCCACGCCTCCTTCTCCCTGTTACATACTTTTAACAAAACCATTATACCCTGATTTCCCATTTTCAATGGGTTCAGGGTATAAAAATAATAAAAAAAAAAATATAATAAAAAAATAATAAAAAAAATAATAAAAAAAAATAATAAAAAAAAAAATAATAAAAAAAAATAATAAAAAAAAAATAATAAAAAAAAAAATAATAAAAAAAAATAATAAAAAAAAATAATAAAAAAAAATAATAAAAAAATAATAAAAAAAATTAAAATA
Source organism: Drosophila mulleri (assembly GCA_035047565.1). Classification (NCBI taxonomy): domain Eukaryota; kingdom Metazoa; phylum Arthropoda; class Insecta; order Diptera; family Drosophilidae; genus Drosophila; species Drosophila mulleri. The sequence continues at coordinate 1,396,801 of JAWNPK010000172.1, forward strand.
AAAAAAAAATTAACAAAAAAAAAATAATAAAAAAAATAATAAAAAATAATAATAAAATAATAATAACAAAAATAATAAAAAAATAATAAAAAGAATTAACATATTTAAATAATTAAAATACTCTACTGCATTGCAGTAGATAAAACACACATACAAAAAAAAATTGAGTTAATGAATATTTACACATCTAAAACAAACAAAAAAAAAAAAAACAAAAAATAAGAAAAACAAATAAAGAAAAAACAAAGAAAAACAAAAAAAAAACAAAAAAAAAACAAAAAAACAAAAAAAAAACAAAAAAAACCAAAAAAAAAAAACAAAACAAAAATAAACACTAACAAAAATAAGCAAAAAAAAACAACAAAACAAATCAACAAAAAAAAGAAAAAAATTAAAACAAACAAAAAAAAACAAAAAAAAAAAAATACAAAAAAAAGAAAAAAAAAACAAACAAAAAATAAAAAAAAAATATTTAAATAATTTAAATACTTTACTGCATTGATTTAATGAACGTTTACACATCAAAACAAAAAAAAAATCAACAAAAAAAAAAACAAAAAAAAAAAACAAAAAAAAACAAAAAAAAAACAAAAAAAAAAACAAAAAAAAAACAAAAAAAAAAAAAACACGACACAAAAAAAAAAAAAAAAAAAAAAAACACTTCACTGCTCTGCACTGCTCCGCTGACACCTACCGGGCCTGGACGACTGAAGAAATGCTGCAGCTGCTGCCCTTTATATAGGGCGACTTTCACTCAAAGCCTGAATCGATCTCAAATGTTGAGCCTAGCGCCTAGCAATTGAGCTTTAAGTGACCAATGGGAACCCTCTCTGCTGCTGCTGCTGCTGGCATTCCAGCTTCGTTTTACTCAATCATATATGCCAAATGAATACTGCTGCATACATTTTGACAACTTTGAGTATCTTCTGTAATTCTTCATCCCTTTCTCTTTTTTAGACAGACAGACAAATGCGTTGAGTGGCATCCTAAATCGTAAACAGTTTAAGTGAAAGAGCTCTAGTATATGACTCAGAGGCAGAATATGTAACCGATCAAAAAAGAATTAAAGGAGAGGGAGTTGCGAGTAAATGAGAGTATAAGCTCACACACAGACACAAAAAAGCCGCGAAAACATTCTTAATGCTTACCAACACTTATACGACGTAGTAATAGTAAATATAATATGGATGTGTGCTTTGCCAAACTTTGCATTCCGTTTTAGGTTTCATTTATTCTCACTCATTTTACTGAAGGCGCTAAGCTATGGCATCTAATGCCACTCATATAGCAACACCGATTGCAGTGTCATATTCGTGCGTACGAGTGTGTGCGTGTAAAACGATGAATTATTGAAATTTGTATTAGTTGCTCAAAGGGCTTAGGGGCATTCTCGACTAGAACTTTCTGACTTGTTATACCCTGAACCCATTGAAAATGGGAAATCAGGGTATAGTGATTTTGTTAAAAAAGTAAATTTTATGCTTACGCCCACTAGGGGCGTGGCAAATCGGACCTGAAGATATAGTGCTTTTTCGAATTTTGCTATATTTTAGGCACTATTGATGCTAGAGACCTGAAGTTCGCTACATATACGCGGGGTGACAATCCAAATCCAACGAGCTATAATGGGGGCGTGGCAAACCGCAAAAGTTTATATCTCGTACAGTTTAAGACGTAGAAGCTTCAAATTTAGATAGTTGAGTTATTGGTAACATCCTCTATCGATGTCCCAAAAATAATAGTTACGCCTCTTTGGGGACGTGGCATATCGAAAAATACCCTGTAATTTTCAAATTTTTGGAGCGTAAGCACTCAAATTTGGCATGTTAGCCGTTAGCTCGTTCTAAGGCCACTAGGGGCGTGGCAATCCGCATTTGTAGTATCAAATTGCAGAATCCATGGACCTCAACCTTCGATCCTGGTATTAATGATAGCCTGGGAAATGCACTACTAAGACCATTGCCAAAGTTGCTGCAAATGTCTAGCCATGCAGTGTGACATGCAGACGGGAGACTCTCGTCCCAATCAAGTTTATGCCTCCAGAGTTGTTGCAAGAAGATTTTAGCCTTCGTTATTACTGGGCCGACCAGGCCGAGGGGATCATAAAACCTAGCAATAGACGAGAGAACAGAGCGCCTGGAGGGCTTAGAGGCTGAATTCAGGGCTAGATATGAGAAAAGAAGTTGATCAGATGCCGGATCCCATGCAAGGCCAAGTGTCTTTGTAATGTCGCTGCCATCATTGAACCTAATGAGCGATTCCTTGTCGCAGTCTGTTACGCCGTCCAGTACCATGGGATGGCTTGAACACCACTTCCTCAATTTAAACTTCCCACAAGCCAAGATTCCAGCTGTCTCTTGCATAACAAGTTTTGCTTCTTCGACTGAATTTCCTCCACTAATCAAATCATCAACATAGAAATCGCGAAGCAATACGTCGGACCCGACTGGGAATGCGTTCCTTTCATCTACGGCAAGCTGATGCATGGCGCGCACAGACAAAAATGACGCTGGTTTTGTTCCATATGTTACCGTATCAAGCCTGAAAACTTCCAACTCATCATCTGGGGAATTCCTCCATAAAATGCATTGTAGATAGCTGTCCGGCTCAGGTACTTTCACGCAACGATACATTTTGCAAATATCGCCGGTGAGTGCAACTGGATAAGATCGGAAGCGCAATAATATGTCGACTAATTTTGGCTGAATGACGGGACCTGACATTAGAATGTCATTCAACGAATGCCCAGTTGTTGTAGATGCAGATCCATCAAAGACGACGCGAAGCTTGGTAGTTGTGCTATCATCCTTCAGAACGCAGTGATGAGGAAGAAAATATCTGCATAGATGGAATGAATTTAGAGGAACGCGTGACATGTGACCAAGTTCAAGATACTCTTTCAGAAATGCTGAGTATTGAGACCTTATATGCGGCAAACGACTCAATTTCTTTTCCAAATTGAGAAACCGATGTCGCGCTTGCTCATAAGAATCTCCAAGAAGCTCGCAACTAAGCTTAACAGGCAGGCGTACTGTATATTGGCCACTAGCCAATCGATTGTAATACCTCGCAAAATGCGCTTCGCAGTCTGAGTCTTCCTTGCTGAACCTTACAATGGAATCGCTGCAGCGCTCGACTTCCCAAAAGCGACGAACGAGACTGTCCAACTTGATATCAGCACAGGAGTCTGTAATCGGATCCGAAGGCGCCTTTGAAGCTATTAGCACGGCGTTGTGGTTGCGAGCCTCGCCACCTGATACAACCCAACCAAGACGAGTCTTCTGTAACAATGGAAATCCAGGCATCAACTTGATTTGTCCCACGCAGAGCAAATCATAAAACAGGCTAGCTCCGATAAGCAGATCTACTCGTTGCGGCCTATGGAAAGCTGGATCTGCCAGCACTATATTGTGCGGTATGCTCCAATTGCTCGTATTCACATTAGAACTGGGCTGCCTGCCAGTTATATTTGCAGCTACCATAGCCGTTATGCTAGTTGTATATTCAGATGCATGAGCTTGAAGAGTGAGGCAAATGCTGCTACCATCCATGGCAACATTGGAGTCGCCTACGCCGCATACAGATACCACCGATTTTGTTCTTTTAAGTTGCAGGAGATTCGCAAATCTGGCTGTAATGAGATGTAGTTGAGAGCCTGAATCTAAAAGTGCACGACAAGGAACAAGCTCGCCAAACCGATTCCTTGCCAGAACCACTGCGGTAGCCAGGAGCACATCGTGCAGATCCTTGGATAAGAGAGTAGTGGCCGGTGCTGAGGGCTGAGGGATAGTCTGTACTCTTGATGTTGAAGATTGTTGATGGGGCGGAATTGCTGCCTGTGATGTGCTGGAGTGGCCGAGATGAAGAAGCGTATGATGCTTGACTCCACAGACCCGACAACTGCGCGAGCCACATTGTCGCGACTGATGACCTCCCTTGAGACAATTCAAACATAAGCCAGCCTTTCGGACCTCATTCAGGCGAAGACTAGGAGACAAGTTTGCGAATCTTGGGCATTTGTAGATTGTGTGCTCAAGATCATTACAAAAATTGCAACTGTGCGTACTGTGGCCGGTTACGAGAAATGCTGATCTACTGGTAGCAACCTTACTGCAAGAATTCATCGGCTTACTTGACGAATAGTTTGTAAGAGCAAATTTCATCGATTCCAAAGTACGGCAACGAAGCTCAAGAAATGAGGAGACTTCTTCATATCTGGGTATCTGAAGAGACATCTCTGAGTTGTCCAATTTCTCTTCCCATTTAGCTTGTGAGGCCTCATCAAGCTTCTGTAGCAGTATCTGAGCAATCATGGCACTGGCTATCTGCTCTGTTGTACCCAGACTACTGAGCGCACGCATATGGACATTGAAGCTGTCAGATAGCTCACGCAGCTTGATTATGGATCCATTTTCTACTCTTTTGAGACCTAAGATCCTTACGATGTGGGCCTGGAAGATTAAACGTCGATTATCATATCTCTGCTTTAATAAATTTATGGCAATTGTATAATTATCATTAGAAATTTCCAAAGAGCGAACCGTATCCAACGCTGCGCCATCGAGGCAGGACCGGAGGTGCTGCATTGAGTAGAAGTCAGCCCAATTAGCATATCCACCGCTGAACGTAGGTAGCTTTAATGGCGGCAACGCAGGTGCAGGCTGCAATCTGGGAGCGGATGCGAGAGGAGGGTCAATTGGACGACTAAACGTGGAACTATGATGCGCTTGAGCAGTACGACTTTGCACTTCGGACATTATTGTTGACTGCATGACCATTATTAAATCATCAAAGTCAGTGCGCAAATTGCTGGACATCTCAGTAAAGTCGAGCTCCTCTAGACTTTCATGGGCTTTGCTAAAGGAGTGGCTTAGCTTGTCGATATGCTCCAGTAGAACATTTAGAACGCTGTCACTGTGATCGGCAAGAGCATCTGAATCGACCTTGGGTTGTAGCTTTTTTACGCGTTCAAACACCGACTGTACCTTGAGCTTATAAAACCGCACGCGATCTTCGGGAGCAACTGCACTAGCATCTAAATTCGCCATGACGAGTACAGCAAGAGTAACACGAATAGAGTTCAAAGTCGTTGGTGCGAGCGTGATTGCAAGAGTAAAGTAAATGTATATATGCTATAGCGCAGACACAAACTTGGAATAAGTCGTATTTGTCGAGCAGAGTACTTGCAACTTTAATAAACTGGCAAATGGTATTCAAATAATAGACACGTATGAATTGTTGCACACCGGTACGATTATTATGGACGCGTTCGTATCGCAGCCGTGGCGAAAGAGTACAATGCCAACGAAGAATAACGGCAAGCATGTAATTACACTGTGCTTATGCAAACTTAATCACTTATAGATTAAAGCTTTAGAACACGCAGTCACTAAACATAGAAATAGTTGAGAAATTAGCTGATTCTTTATTAGATTGTCATTTGCAGAAGTTTTCGCATGTGTACTACCTTTACGGTCGCCAGTGTATTGCAGACCGAACGAAAGAGTGCCTGGCGAATTGGCAAAGTAACGGCACTCAACTAATCGCTATGTACACTGCTTATGTTCACGGGTGTATGTATGTATGTGATGCTGTCAATATATATATATGTAAATATGTAGAAAGAAACGAAAAGAGAAAATATCACGTCGGGGTCACCAAATGTTGAGCTATCGAGATTTTTCGAATAGCTTTAAATTATTAAACGATTGAATTCACTTAATGATTAGTTTATTAGCGATTATTAGAGTTTACAGAGTTTATGTGATAGACGCGAGCAAGCGACTAGGCTGTCGTGCTGTCCGCTACTATGTTTGTAATAGTCAATCTAACACTGCATCTGCTCTAAACACGAGTTAATTGCATACTAAGTACAATGTACGCGAGCCGGCGGATTAAGCTGAGCCGGTGCGTGGGTGAAAGACACAACGCAAAAGGGAGAGCGTGATCTCCGTTACAAATTCTCTTAAATGATAACATATTCTATGAACTGCCGCTCTTAATTATAATGAAGCGATGATTGCTGAGCCCAACAACGTACATATCATACATTTAAAATTTGGATACTCTAGCTCTAAAGATGTAGGAGATATAATTTTATAACTGCATTTCGATAAGGTTTTTGATCGATAAAAAAATAACGGGATGAGTTATCGATTTTTAGTGATAAACTCGATATCCGCGTGCTATATACGAGCATTTAAAAAAAAAGTTGAAGTCTCTAGCTTCTATATCTTCTGAAATCGACGCGTTCAAACATACGGACAGACGGACAGACAGACGGACAGGGCTAAATCGACTCAGTTCGTCGCCCTGGTCAAGAATATATATACTTTATGGGGTCTGCCACGCCTCCTTCTGCCTGTTACATACATTTCAACAAAAACATTATACCCTGATTTCCCATTTTCAATGGGTTCAGGGTATAAAAATCATCGATAGCTATTGCCGTTTAGTACATCTTTAGAGCTAGGATCTTCAAATCAATTTTATACAATTTTGATTTTTGTATATTTTGGATACCGGTTCCAAGCTAGCAGCAGATCAGCGCGATTTTCTAAAACATGTGCACAAACTCATTGTTTATTCTATTCAGAAGCGCGCCTTTTTTGATATTCTAAGAATTGCGATTGATTTCTGGATTTTCTAGCTGTTACTGTAGTTTTGTCAGATGATGCTCTGTTAATAGTTTATTATATTTTAGCTACCATATAGTCAAGCAAAGTAATAGCGTGGGTGATAAGGGCGACGCGAGTTATGTTAGAGTAGCGGAGGTTCAAAGCCCCTTCAACGTTTTGTTTTTTTTTTTTTTTTCATACATATTTCGTTTTTATTATAAAATAGATATTTTATTGGGAAGGTGCGAGCTTTAATACAGGGTACTTAATACTTTTAATTTTCTTAATCGAACAATTTTGTAAGTTTAAATTAGTTTCTTCTTAAATAGCCCTCATACATATACACATATATGTATGTATATAATGTATATACATATATACATACAGATACACATAAGTCTGCACGCATAGCATCAAGCATTCCAGCCTTCTTATACACGCGCGTGTTCTAAGAATCTCAAATGCGACTGATTTGTTTTTGCATTGTTCTTGAAGTTTTCAACCGCTACTCTGGCTTTTCTTTGCTATAAGGCGTCATAACAAGAATGTCATTTCGTTTTATTTACTGATGTTGAAAGCAGGCGATAGCGCTGTCGGCAGAGGCGCCGGTTTAATTCGTTTTAGTTATTTTGACAAACATGCTATTTGGCTTGGGTGCGAGTTCAAATCCCGCGGAAACTTCTTTTTATACTCATTCACGAAGTGAATTAGTATATTGGTTTTGTGCAATGTCCGTCTTGCTGTCCGTCCGTCCGTCTGTCCGTATGAACTCAGTTCATTTCGCCGCTATTGAAGCTAGAGACTTGAAATTTGGAACACATACTCGTGTATAACTCCGATCCGCCCACTAAGGGCGTGGCAAATCGGAAAATGCATTTTCCGATATACCAGAAACCATGTTAGTTGAAGAGCTAGAAAGCTGAAATTTGGTATGTAGCTCCGCGTCGACCACCCAAGACTATCAAGCTATAGCGGATATATCTACGCCCATTGGGGGCGTGGCAAATCGAATAAAACTGTATCTCCGGAAGTCATAAAGCTAGAAATTTGAAATCTTGCATGTGAGCTAATGTTATTATTCTATAATGACTGATGAAAAAATTTTATGTTTACGCCCACTAGCGGCGTGGCAAATCGGACCTGAAGATATAGTGATTTTTCAAATTTTGCTATATTTTAGGCACTATTGATACTTAAGACCTGAAATTCGGTATATAGTGGCAGTGTGACAACCCAAGTCCAACGAGCTATGGTGGACAAATCTCCGTCCAAAGGGGGTGTGGCAAACCGCAAAAGCTTATATCTCCTACAGTTTAAGAGCTAGATGCTTTAAATTTGGATAGTTGAGTTACTGGTAACATCATCTATTGACGTTTCAAAAATAATAGTTACGCCTCTATGAGGCGTGTCATATCGAAAAATACCCTGTAATTTTCACATTTTTGGAGCGTAAGCATTCAAATTTGGCATGTACGTTACCGTTAGCTCGTTCTAAGAACAGGCCAAATATGAGGCGACTACGGTTACTAGGGGCGTGGCAATCCGCATTTGTAGTATAAAAGTGCGATATTTATATGCGTGAGCCATCTATGTATGTACATGTATATACAAATAGGCTTAATAGGCATTGATAACACTTAATTAAACATTTTTATAAAATTAAAACAATATAAAAGAAGCTATAATAACAAAAATTTGCAATTTAAAAAAAATAGTTTCCTGCGGGATTTGAACTCGCACCCAAGCCAAATAGCATGTTTGTCAAAATAACTAAAACGAATTAAACCGGCGCCTCTGTCAACAGCGCTACCGCTTGCTTTCAACAACAGTAAATAAAACGAAATGACATTCTTGTTATGACGCCTTATAGCAAAGAAAAGCCAGAGTAGCGGTTGAAAACTTCAAGAACAATGCAAAAACAAATTAGTCACATTTGAGATTCTTAGAAAACGCTAGAGTAAGCATTTATGTGTACATACACACACACATACACACATAAAATTGAGCGCGTGTATAAGAAGGGAATGCTTGATGCTATGCGTGCAGACTTATGTGTATCTGTATGTATATATGTATATACATTATATACATACATATATGTGTATATGTATGAGGGCTATTTAAGAAGAAACAAATTTAAACTTATAAAATTGTTCGATTAAGAACAAGTAAGAAAGCTCTAGTCGAGACTGCTCGACTACGAGATACCCTGAACCCTCCGAGCAACAGCCATTTCAATTTTTTAATGTCATTCAGCTTAAACAAACACACACACACACACGCAAACATATACATAGACACCCATAGGCACGCACGCATTAACAGGCATGGGCTGCAGTGTGGGCTTACTATGGGAACTTAATTGTTCAATAACTTTTTTTGTGGACGTACGTTCTTCATGAAACTTTCAGAATGTGGTTTTATCATTACTATGCGTATATTTGCCAAAGGTCAAGTCTCTAGTATTTGAAATACGCCTTTTACAGAGATGAGGGTAAGGGGGTGGATATAGGGGTGGGGGGTGAATTATAACAAAAATCGAAATTCTATCACGTGCATTTAAAATTTGGAGACTTTAGCTCTAAAGGTGTAGGAGATATAATTTTATAACTGGTTTTCGATAAGGTTTTTGATCGATAAAAAAATAACGGGATGAGTTATCGATTTTTAGTGATAAACTCGATATGCGCGCGCTATATACGAGCATTAAAAAAAAAAAGTTGAAGTCTCTAGCTTCTATATCTTCAGAAATCGAAGCGTTCATACATACGGACAGACGGACAGACGGACGGACGGACAGACGGACAGACGGACAGACGGACAGACGGACATGGCTAAATCGATTCAGTTTGTCGCCCTGATCAAGAATATATATACTTTGAGGGGTCTGCCACGCCTCCTTCTCCCTGTTACATACTTTTAACAAAACCATTATACCCTGATTTCCCATTTTCAATGGGTTCAGGGTATAAAAAGATAAGTATTAAGTGCCCTTCATTAAAGCTCGCACCAATAAAATATCTATTTTATAATAAAAACAAAATATGTATGAAAAAAAAAAAACAAAACAAGTAAAAAAGCTCTAGTCGAGCCTGCTCGACTACGAGATCCCCTGAACCCTTCGAGCAATAGTTATTTCAATAATTTTTAGCGTCTCTCTGCTTATACAAACACACACACACATACACACGCAAACACACATACATAGACACCCATAGGCGCGCACGCATGGGCTGCAGTGTGGGCTTACAATGGGAACTTAATTGCTTAATAACTTTTTTTCTGGACGTACGTTCTCCATGAAATTTTCAGATTGTGGTTTTATCATTACTATGCGTATAATTGCCAAAGCTCAAGTCTCTAGTATTTGAAATACGCCTTTTACAAACTTATGGGGGAGGGGGTGGATATAGGGGTGGGGGGTGAAATTGAACAAAAATTCTATAACGTACATATCAATCTACATTTAAAATTTGGATACTCTAGCTCTAAAGATGTAGGAGATATAATTTTATAACTGCATTTCGATAAGGTTTTTTATCGATAAAAAAATAACGGGATGAGTTATCGATTTTTAGTGATAAACTCGATATCCGCGTGCTATATACGAGCATTTAAAAAAAAAAGTTGAAGTCTCTAGCTTCTATATCTTCTGAAATCGACGCGTTCAAACATACGGACAGACGGACAGACAGACGGACAGGGCTAAATCGACTCAGTTCGTCGCCCTGATCAAGAATATATATACTTTATGGGGTCTGCCACGCCTCCTTCTGCCTGTTACATACATTTCAACAAAAACATTATAGCCTGATTTCCCATTTTCAATGGGTTCAGGGTATAAAAAAAATAATAAAAAAAAATAATAAAAAAAATAATAAAAAAAATAATAAAAAAAATAATAAAAAAAATAATAAAAAAGAAATAATATAAAAACAAAAAAAACAAAATTACAAAAAAAATAAAAAAAGAATAAAAAAATAATAAAAATATAATAATAAAAAAAAATTAAATAACATATTTAAATAATTAAAATACTCTACTGCATTGCAGTAAATAAAACACATACAAAAAAAATTGAGTTAATGAACATTTACACATCTAAAACAGAAAAAAAACAAAAAAACAAAAACAAAAAAAAAACGAAAACAAAAAAAAAACAAAAAAAAAAAAACAAAAAAAAACAAAAAAAAAAACAAAAATAAACACCAACAAAAATAACAAAAAAAATCAACAAAAAAAAAGAAAATAATTAAAACAAAAAAAAAAAAATACAAAAAAAAAAGAAAAAAAAAACAAACATAAAAAAACAAAAAAAATAAAAAAAACATATTTAAATAATTTAAATACTTTACTGCATTGATTTAATGAACGATTACACATCAAAACAAAAAAAAAAAAAAAACCAAAAAAAAAAAAACACTTCACTGCTCTGCACTGCTCCGCTGACACCTACCGGGCCTGGACGACTGAAGAAATGCTGCAGCTGCTGCCCTTTATATAGGGCGACTTTCACTCAAAGCCTGAATCGATCTCAAATGTTGAGCCTAGCGCCTAGCAATTGAGCTTTAAGTGACCAATGGGAACCCTCTCTGCTGCTGCTGCTGCTGGCATTCCAGCTTCGTTTTACTCAATCATATATGCCAAATCAATACTGCTGCATACATTTTGACAACTTTGAGTATCTTCTGTAGTTCTTCTTCATCCCTTGCTCTTTTTTAGACAGACAGACAAATGCGTTGACTGGCATTGAGCCTAAATCGTAAACAGTTTAAGTGAAAGAGCTCTAGTATATGACTCAGAGGCAGAATATGTAACCGATCAAAAAAGAATTAAAGGAGAGGGAGTTGCGAGTAAATGAGAGTATAAGCTCACACACAGACACAAAAAAGCCGCGAAAACATTCTTAATGCTTACCAACACTTATACGACGTAGTAATAGTAAATATAATATGCATGTGTGCTTTGCCAAACTTTGCATTCCGTTTTAGGTTTCATTTATTCTCACTCATTTTACTGAAGGCGCTAAGCTATGGCATCTAATGCCACTCCAATAGCAACACCGATTGCAGTGTCATATTCGTGCGTACGAGTGTGTGCGTGTGAAACGATGAATAATTGAAATTTGTATTAGTTGCTCAAAGGGTTTAGGGGCATTCTCGACTAGAACTTTCTAACTTGTTATACCCTGAACCCATTGAAAATGGGAAATCAGGGTATAGTGGTTTTGTTAAAAAGTAAATTTTATGTTTACGCCCACTAGGGGCGTGGCAAATCGGACCTGAAGATATAGTGCTTTTTCGAATTTTGCTATATTTTAGGCACTATTGATGCTAGAGACCTGAAGTTCGCTACATATACGCGGGGTGACAATCCAAATCCAACGAGCTATAATGGGGGCGTGGCAAACCGCAAAAGCTTATATCTTGTACAGTTTAAGACGTAGAAGCTTCAAATTTAGATAGTTGAGTTCTTGGTAACATCCTCTATCGATGTCCCAAAAATAATAGTTACGCCTCTTTGGGGGCGTGGCATATCGAAAAATACCCTGTCATTTTCACATTTTTGGAGCGTAAGCACTCAAATTTGGCATGTTAGCCGTTAGCTCGTTCTAAGGCCACTAGGGGCGTGGCAATCCGCATTTGTAGTATCAAATTGCGATATTTATATGCGTGAGCCATCTATGTATGTACATGTATATACAAATAGGCTTAATAGGCATTGATAACACGGAAGTAAACATTTTTATAAAATTAAAAAAATATAAAAGAAGTTAAAATAACAAAAATTTGCAATTGACAAAAAAAAAAAAAAAAACAAGTAAGATCGTTGCAGTCGGGCGATACCGATTGCAGAACACTCATTCACAGCCCAAAAGTTGATCCCATTATAATTTTAAAACAAGTAAGAAAGCTCTAGTCGAGACTGCTCGACTACGAGATACCCTGAACCCTCCGAGCAACAGCCGTTTCAATAATTTTTAGTGTCATTCAGCTTAAACAAACACACACACACACGCAAACATATACATAGACACCCATAGGCACGCACGCATTAACAGGCATGGGCTGCAGTGTGGGCTTACTATGGGAACTTAATTGTTCAATAACTTTTTTTGTGGACGTACGTTCTTCATGAAACTTTCAGAATGTGGTTTTATCATTACTATGCGTATATTTGCCAAAGCTCAAGTCTCTAGTATTTGAAATACGCCTTTTACAGAGATGAGGGTAAGGGGGTGGATATAGGGGTGGGGGGTGAATTATAACAAAAACCGAAATTCTATCACGTGCAGTCGAGTCTACATTTAAAATTTGGAGACTTTAGCTCTAAAGGTGTAGGAGATATAATTTTATAACTGGTTTTCGATAAGGTTTTTGATCGATAAAAAAATAACGGGATGAGTTATCGATTTTTAGTGATAAACTCGATATGCGCGCGCTATATACGAGCATTTTAAAAAAAAGTTGAAGTCTCTAGCTTCTATATCTTCAGAAATCGACGCGTTCATACATACGGACAGACGGACAGACGGACATGGCTAAATCGATTCAGTTTGTCGCCCTGATCAAGAATATATATACTTTGTGGGGTCTGCCACGCCTCCTTCTCCCTGTTACATACTTTTAACAAAACCATTATACCCTGATTTCCCATTTTCAATGGGTTCAGGGTATAAAAATCATCGATAGCTATTGCCATTTAGTACATCTTTAGAGCTAGGATCTTCAAATCAATTTTATACAATTTTGATTTTTGTATATTTTGGATACCGGTTCCAAGCTAGCAGCAGATCAGCGCGATTTTCTAAAACATGTGCACAAACTCATTGTTTATTCTATTCAGAAGCGCGCCTTTTTATACCCTGAACCCATTGAAAATGGGAAATCAGGGTATAATGGTTTTGTTAAAAGTATGTAACAGGGAGAAGGAGGCGTGGCAGACCCCACAAAGTATATATATTCTTGATCAGGGCGACGAACTGAGTCGATTTAGCCCTGTCCGTCTGTCTGTCCGTCCGTCCGTCCGTCCGTCCGTCCGTCCGTCCGTCCGTCCGTCCGTCCGTCCGTATGTATGAACGCGTCGATTTCAGAAGATATAGAAGCTAGAGACTTGAACTTTTTTTTAAAATGACCGTAAATATAGCGCTTATCGAGTTTATCACCAAACATCGATAACTCGTCTAGTTATTTTTTTAAGGATAAAAAACCTTATCGAAAGACAGTTATAAAAATATATCTCCTACATCTTTAGAGCTAGAGTATCCAAATTTTAAATGTATATTGATATGCACGTTATAGAATTTCGATTTTTGTTCAATTTTACCTCCCACCCCTATATCCACCCCCTCACCCATAAGTTTGTAAAAGGCGTATTTCAAATACTAAAAACTTGAGCTTTGGCACATACGCGCATATTAATGATATAAACACAATCTAAAAGTTTCATGAAGAACGTACGTCCAGAAAAAAAGTTATTGAGCAATTAAGTTCCCATAGTGAGCCCACACTGCAGCCCATGCGTGCGCGCCAATGGGTGTCTATGTATGTGTGTTGCGTGTGTATGTGTGTGTGTTTGCTGTTGCTTGAAGGGTTCAGGGGATCTCGTAGTCGAGCAGTCTCGACTAGAGCTTTCTTACTTGTTTTAAAATGCTCGTATATAGCGCGCGCATATCGAGTTTATCACAAAAGATCGATAACTCATCCCGTTATTTTTTTATCGATCAAAAACCTTATCGAAAACCAGTTATAAAATTATATCTCCTACACCTTTAGAGCTAAAGTCTCCAAATTTTAAATGTAGACTCGAATGCACGTGATAGAATTTCGATTTTTGTTATAATTCACCCCCCACCCCTATATCCACCCCATCACCCATTAGTTTGTAAAAGGCGTATTTCAAATACTAGAGACTTGAGCTTTGGAAAATATACGCATAGTAATGATAAAACTACATTCTGAAAGTTTCATGAAGAACGTACGTCCACAAAAAAAGTTATTGAACAATTAAGTTCCCATAGTAAGCCCACACTGCAGCCCATGCCTGTTAATGCGTGCGTGCCTATGGGTGTCTATGTATGTGTTTGCGTGTGTGTGTGTGTTTGTATAAGCTGAAAGACACTAAAAATGATTGAAATGGCTGTTGCTCGGAGGGTTCAGCGTATCTCGTAGTCGAGCAGTCTCGACTAGAGCTTTCTTACTTGTTTGATATTCTAAGAATTGCGATTGATTTCTGGATTTTCTAGCTGTTACTGTAGTTTTGTCAGATGATGCTCTGTTATTAGGTTATTATATTTTAGCTACCATATAGTCAAGCAAAGTAATAGCGTGGGTTATAAGGGCGACGCGAGTTATGTTAGAGTAGCGGAGGTTCAAAGCCCCTTCAACGTTTTGTTGTTTTTTTTTTTTTTTTTCATACATATTTCGTTTTTATTATAAAATAGATATTTTATTGGGAAGGTGCGAGCTTTAATAAAGGGTACTTATTACTTTTAATTTTCTTAATCTATAATAGCCCTCATAGCATATACGCATATATATGTATATAATGTATATACATATATACATACAGATACACATAAGTCTGCACGCATAGCATCAAGCATTCCAGCCTTCTTATACACGCGCGTGTTCTAAGAATCTCAAATGCGACTGATTTGTGTTTGCATTGTTCTTGAAGTTTTTAACCGCTACTCTGGCTTTTCATAACAAGAATATCATTTAGTTTTATTTACTCTTGTTCAAAGCAGGAGATAGCGCTGTCGCAGAGGCGCCGGTTTAATTCGTTTTAGTTATTTTGACAAACATGCTATTTGGCTTGGGTGCGAGTTCAAATCCCGCAGGAAACTATTTTTTTTAAATTGCAAATTTTTGTTATTATAGCTTCTTTTATATTGTTTTAATTTTATAAAAATGTTTAATTAAGTGTTATCAATGCCTATTAAGCCTATTTGTATATACATGTACATACATAGATGGCTCACGCATATAAATATCGCACTTTTATACTACAAATGCGGATTGCCACGCCCCTAGTAACCGTAGTCGCCTCATATTTGGCCTGTTCTTAGAACGAGCTAACGGTAACGTACATGCCAAATTTGAATGCTTACGCTCCAAAAATGTGAAAATTACAGGGTATTTTTCGATATGACACGCCTCATAGAGGCGTAACTATTATTTTTGAAACGTCAATAGATGATGTTACCAGTAACTCAACTATCCAAATTTAAAGCATCTAGCTCTTAAACTGTAGGAGATATAAGCTTTTGCGGTTTGCCACACCCCCTTTGGACGGAGATTTGTCCACCATAGCTCGTTGGACTTGGGTTGTCACACTGCCACTATATACCGAATTTCAGGTCTTAAGTATCAATAGTGCCTAAAATATAGCAAAATTTGAAAAATCACTATATCTTCAGGTCCGATTTGCCACGCCGCTAGTGGGCGTAAACATAAAATTTTTTCATCAGTCATTATAGAATAATAACATTAGCTCACATGCAAGATTTCAAATTTCTAGCTTTATGACTTCCGGAGATACAGTTTTATTCGATTTGCCACGCCCCCAATGGGCGTAGATATATCCGCTATAGCTTGATAGTCTTGGGTGGTCGACGCGGAGCTACATACCAAATTTCAGCTTTCTAGCTCTTCAACTAACATGGTTTCTGGTATATCGGAAAATGCATTTTCCGATTTGCCACGCCCTTAGTGGGCGGATCGGAGTTATACACGAGTATGTGTTCCAAATTTCAAGTCTCTAGCTTCAATAGCGGCGAAATGAACTGAGTTCATACGGACAGACGGACGGACGGACAGCAAGACGGACATTGCACAAAACCAATATACTAATTCACTTCGTGAATGAGTATAAAAAGAAGTTTCCGCGGGATTTGAACTCGCACCCAAGCCAAATAGCATGTTTGTCAAAATAACTAAAACGAATTAAACCGGCGCCTCTGCCGACAGCGCTATCGCCTGCTTTCAACATCAGTAAATAAAACGAAATGACATTCTTGTTATGACGCCTTATAGCAAAGAAAAGCCAGAGTAGCGGTTGAAAACTTCAAGATCAATGCAAAAACAAATTAGTCACATTTGAGATTCTTAGAAAACGCTAGAGTAAGCATTTATGTGTACATACACACACACATACACACATAAAATTGAGCGCGTGTATAAGAAGGGAATGCTTGATGCTATGCGTGCAGACTTATGTGTATCTGTATGTATATATGTATATACATTATATACATACATATATGTGTATATGTATGAGGGCTATTTAAGAAGAAACAAATTTAAACTTATAAAATTGTTCGATTAAGAAAAAGATAAGTATTAAGTGCCCTTCATTAAAGCTCGCACCAATAAAATATCTATTTTATAATAAAAACAAAATATGTATGAAAAAAAAAAAAAAAACAAAACAAGTAAGAAAGCTCTAGTCGAGCCTGCTCGACTACGAGATCCCCTGAACCCTTCGAGCAATAGTTATTTCAATAATTTTTAGCGTCTCTCTGCTTATACAAACACACACATACATACACACGCAAACACACATGCATAGACACACATAGGCGAGAACGCATAAACACGCATGGGCTGCAGTGTGGGCTTACTATGTGAACTTAATTGTTTAATAACTTTTTTGTGGACGTACGTTCTTCATGAAACTTTCAGAATGTGGTTTTATCATTACTATGCGTATATTTGCCAAAGCTCAAGTCTCTAGTATTTGAAATACGCCTTTTACAGAGATGAGGGTAAGGGGGTGGATATAGGGGTGGGGGGTGAATTATAACAAAAACCGAAATTCTATCACGTGCAGTCGAGTCTACATTTAAAATTTGGAGACTTTAGCTCTAAAGGTGTAGGAGATATAATTTTATAACTGGTTTTCGATAAGGTTTTTGATCGATAAAAAAATAACGGGATGAGTTATCGATCTTTTGTGATAAACTCGATATGCGCGCGCTATATACGAGCATTTAAAAAAAAAGTTGAAGTCTCTAGCTCTTATATCTTCTGAAATCGACGCGTTCATACATACGGACGGACGGACGGACGGACAGGGCTAAATCAACTCAGTTTGTCGCCCTGATCAAGAATATATATACTTTATGGGGTCTGCCACGCCTCCTTCTGCCTGTTACATACATTTCAACAAAAACATTATACCCTGATTTCCCATTTTCAATGGGTTCAGGGTATAAAAATACAAAAAAAAAAAACAAAAACACAAAAAAAGAAATCAAAATAAAAATAAACACCAACAAAAATAAACCAAAAAAAAAAAAAAAAAAAACAGAAATAAACACCAACAAAAGTAAACAAAAACAAGTAAGAAAGCTCTAGTCGAGACTGCTCGACTACGAGATACCCTGAACCCTTCAAGCAACAGCCATTTCAATAATTTTTAGTGTCATTCAGCTTAAACAAACACACACACACACACAAACATATACATAGACACCCATAGGCACGCACGCATTAACAGGCATGGGCTGCAGTGTGGGCTTACTATGGGAACTTAATTGCTCAATAACTTTTTTTGTGGACGTACGTTCTTCATGAAACTTTCAGACTGTGTTTATATCATTAATATGGGGTGGATATAGGGGTGGGGGTGAAATTGAACAAAAATTCTATAACTTACATATCGATCTACATTTAAAATTTGGATACTATAGCTCTAAAGATGTAGGAGATATAATTTTATAACTGCATTTCGATAAGGTTTTTGATCGATAAAAAAATAACGGGACGAGTTATCGATTTTTGGTGATAAACTCGATATGCACGCTGTATATACGGTCATTTAAAAAAAAAGTTCAAGTCTCTAGCTCTTATATCTTCTGAAATCGACGCGTTCATACATACGGACGGACGGACGGACGGACAGGGCTAAATCAACTCAGTTTGTCGCCCTGATCAAGAATATATATACTTTATGGGGTCTGCCACGCCTCCTTCTCCCTGTTACATACATTTTAACAAAACCATTATACCCTGATTTCCCATTTTCAATGGGTTTGTGGGTCTGCCACGCCTCCTTCTCCCTGTTACATACATTTCAACAAAAACATTATACCC
Organism: Drosophila mulleri; assembly: GCA_035047565.1. Taxonomy (NCBI): domain Eukaryota; kingdom Metazoa; phylum Arthropoda; class Insecta; order Diptera; family Drosophilidae; genus Drosophila; species Drosophila mulleri. The sequence continues at coordinate 1,415,516 of JAWNPK010000172.1, forward strand.
TGATTTCCCATTTTCAATGGGTTCAGGGTATAAAAATAATAAAAAACAAGTAAGTAAACTCTAGTCGAGAGTGCTCGACTACGAGATCCCCTGAACCCTTCAAGCAACAACCATTTCAATCATTTTTAGCGTCTCTCTGCTTACACAAACACACACATACACACGCAAACACACATACATAGACACCCATAGGCGCGCACGCATGGGCTGCAGTGTGGGCTTACTATGGGAACTTAATTGTTTATTAACTTTTTTTCTGGACGTACGTTCTCCATGAAACTTTCAGATTGTGGTTTTATCATTACTATGCGTATAATTGCCAAAGCTCAAGTCTCTAGTATTTGAAATACGCCTTTTACAAACTTATGGGTGAGGGGGTGGATATAAGGGTGGGGGGTGAAATTGAACAAAAATCGAAATTCTATAACATACATATCAATCTACATTTAAAATTTTGATACTCTAGCTCTAAAGATGTAGGAGATATAATTTTATATCTGCATTTCGATAAGGTTTTTTATCGATAAAAAAATAACGGGATGAGTTATCGATTTTTAGTGATAAACTCGATATCCGCGTGCTATATACGAGCATTTTAAAAAAAAGTTGAAGTCTCTAGCTTCTATATCTTCTGAAATCGACGCGTTCAAACATACGGACAGACGGACAGACGGACGGACGGACAGACGGACAGACAGACGGACAGGGCTAAATCGACTCAGTTCGTCGCCCTGATCAAGAATATATATACTTTATGGGGTCTGCCACGCCTCCTTCTGCCTGCTACATACATTTCAACAAAAACATTATACCCTGATTTCCCATTTTCAATGGGTTCAGGGTATAACAAGTAAGAAAGCTCTAGTCGAGACTGCTCGACTAGGAGATACCCTGAACCCTCCGTGCTGATGTTCCAATCATTCTGCACACATACATACACATGCATCCACCCCCACGCATAGGCCCGCGCTCTGCTAACTGCGCAGGAAGCAGCGACTGCGCTTGGGCTGCGCTGCAGTGTGGGCAATATTATGAGAATTTATTTGTTGAATAATTTCATATGTAGACGTACAATCTTAATGAAACTTTCAGAACGTAATCATTATGTGTAAATGTGTGTACATTCCAAAGCACAAGTCTCTAGTACTTGATATACGTTTTTTACAAATTTGGGGCGAAGGGGGCGTGGTATCCAAAATCTGTAAATTACAAAATGTGTGTGCCCATCAAATGTATATACACAGTAAATCTGAAGTCTCTAGGTCTAATAGTGTTCAAATTAGGCTGAAAAAACAATATAAATTTATCGATCATCCTCGATAAAAAAGATATCGAATGAGTTATCGAAAAAATATGATAAACTCGTACTGCGTATGGTATACACGAGTATGCATACAAAATTTCAGCTCTCTAGCTCTTTTAACTTCTGAGATCGACGCACTCATACGGACGGACGGACGGACGGACGGACGGACGGACAGACGGACAGGGCTATATCGACTCAGCTCATCGTCCTGATCAAGAATATATATACTTTATGGGGTCTGCGATGATTCCTTCTGCCTGTTACATACTTTTCACAAAACCATTATACCCTGATTTCCCATTTTCAATGGGTTCAGGGTATAAAAAAAAACAAAAAAAAACAAGTAAGAAAACTCTAGTCGAGAGTGCTCGACTACGAGATCCCCTGAACCCTTCAAGCAACAGCCATTTCAATCATTTTTAGCGTCTCTCTGCTTATACAAACACACACATACACACGCAAACACACATACATAGATACCCATAGGCGCGCACGCATGGGCTGCAGTGTGGGCTTACTATGGGAACTTAATTGTTTATTAACTTTTTTTCTGGACGTACGTTCTCCATGAAACTTTCAGATTGTGGTTTTATCATTACTATGCGTATAATTGCCAAAGCTCAAGTCTCTAGTATTTGAAATACGCCTTTTACAAACTTATGGGTGAGGGGGTGGATATAAGGGTGGGGGGTGAAATTGAACAAAAATCGAAATTCTATAACATACATATCAATCTACATTTAAAATTTTGATACTCTAGCTCTAAAGATGTAGGAGATATAATTTTATAACTGCATTTCGATAAGGTTTTTTATCGATAAAAAAATAACGGGATGAGTTATCGATTTTTAGTGATAAACTCGATATCCGCGTGCTATATACGAGCATTTTAAAAAAAAGTTGAAGTCTCTAGCTTCTATATCTTCTGAAATCGACGCGTTCAAACATACGGACAGACGGACAGACGGACGGACGGACAGACGGACAGACAGACGGACAGGGCTAAATCGACTCAGTTCGTCGCCCTGATCAAGAATATATATACTTTATGGGGTCTGCCACGCCTCCTTCTGCCTGTTACATACATTTCAACAAAAACATTATACCCTGATTTCCCATTTTCAATGGGTTCAGGGTATAAAAATACAAAAAAAAAAAAACAAAAACACAAAAAAAGAAATCAAAATAAAAATAAACACCAACAAAAATAAACCAAAAAAAAAAAAAAAACAGAAATAAACACCAACAAAAGTAAACAAAAACAAGTAAGAAAGCTCTAGTCGAGACTGCTCGACTACGAGATACCCTGAACCCTTCAAGCAACAGCCATTTCAATAATTTTTAGTGTCATTCAGCTTAAACAAACACACACACACACACAAACATATACATAGACACCCATAGGCACGCACGCATTAACAGGCATGGGCTGCAGTGTGGGCTTACTATGGGAACTAAATTGTTCAATAACTTTTTTTGTGGACGTACGTTCTTCATGAAACTTTCAGAATGTGGTTTTATCATTACTATGCGTATATTTGTCAAAGCTCAAGTCTCTAGTATTTGAAATACGCCTTTTACAGAGATGAGGGTAAGGGGGTGGATATAGGGGTGGGGGGTAAATTATAACAAAAATCGAAATTCTATCAAGTGCCTTCGAGTCTACATTTAAAATTTGGAGACTTTAGCTCTAAAGGTGTAGGAGATATAATTTTATAACTGGTTTTCGATAAGGTTTTTGATCGATAAAAAAATAACGGGGTGAGTTATCGATCTTTTGTGATAAACTCGATATGCGCGCGCTATATACGAGCATTTAAAAAAAAAGTTGAAGTCTCTAGCTCTTATATCTTCTGAAATCGACGCGTTCATACATACGGACGGACGGACGGACGGACAGGGCTAAATCAACTCAGTTTGTCGCCCTGATCAAGAATATATATACTTTATGGGGTCTGCCACGCCTCCTTCTGCCTGTTACATACATTTCAACAAAAACATTATACCCTGATTTCCCATTTTCAATGGGTTCAGGGTATAAAAATACAAAAAAAAAAAACAAAAACACAAAAAAAGAAATCAAAATAAAAATAAACACCAACAAAAATAAACCAAAAAAAAAAAAAAAAAAAAAACAGAAATAAACACCAACAAAAGTAAACAAAAACAAGTAAGAAAGCTCTAGTCGAGACTGCTCGACTACGAGATACCCTGAACCCTTCAAGCAACAGCCATTTCAATAATTTTTAGTGTCATTCAGCTTAAACAAACACACACACACACACAAACATATACATAGACACCCATAGGCACGCACGCATTAACAGGCATGGGCTGCAGTGTGGGCTTACTATGGGAACTTAATTGCTCAATAACTTTCTTTGTGGACGTACGTTCTTCATGAAACTTTCAGACTGTGTTTATATCATTAATATGGGGTGGATATAGGGGTGGGGGTGAAATTGAACAAAAATTCTATAACTTACATATCGATCTACATTTAAAATTTGGATACTATAGCTCTAAAGATGTAGGAGATATAATTTTATAACTGCATTTCGATAAGGTTTTTGATCGATAAAAAAATAACGGGACGAGTTATCGATTTTTGGTGATAAACTCGATATGCACGCTGTATATACGGTCATTTAAAAAAAAAGTTCAAGTCTCTAGCTCTTATATCTTCTGAAATCGACGCGTTCATACATACGGACGGACGGACGGACGGACAGGGCTAAATCAACTCAGTTTGTCGCCCTGATCAAGAATATATATACTTTATGGGGTCTGCCACGCCTCCTTCTCCCTGTTACATACATTTTAACAAAACCATTATACCCTGATTTCCCATTTTCAATGGGTTTGTGGGTCTGCCACGCCTCCTTCTCCCTGTTACATACATTTCAACAAAAACATTATACCCTGATTTCCCATTTTCAATGGGTTCAGGGTATAAAAATAATAAAAAACAAGTAAGTAAACTCTAGTCGAGAGTGCTCGACTACGAGATCCCCTGAACCCTTCAAGCAACAACCATTTCAATCATTTTTAGCGTCTCTCTGCTTACACAAACACACACATACACACGCAAACACACATACATAGACACCCATAGGCGCGCACGCATGGGCTGCAGTGTGGGCTTACAATGGGAACTTAATTGCTTAATAACTTTTTTTCTGGACGTACGTTCTCCATGAAATTTTCAGATTGTGGTTTTATCATTACTATGCGTATAATTGCCAAAGCTCAAGTCTCTAGTATTTGAAATACGCCTTTTACAAACTTATGGGTGAGGGGGTGGATATAAGGGTGGGGGGTGAAATTGAACAAAAATCGAAATTCTATAACATACATATCAATCTACATTTAAAATTTTGATACTCTAGCTCTAAAGATGTAGGAGATATAATTTTATAACTGCATTTCGATAAGGTTTTTTATCGATAAAAAAATAACGGGATGAGTTATCGATTTTTAGTGATAAACTCGATATCCGCGTGCTATATACGAGCATTTTAAAAAAAAGTTGAAGTCTCTAGCTTCTATATCTTCTGAAATCGACGCGTTCAAACATACGGACAGACGGACAGACGGACAGACAGACGGACAGGGCTAAATCGACTCAGTTCGTCGCCCTGATCAAGAATATATATACTTTATGGGGTCTGCCACGCCTCCTTCTGCCTGCTACATACATTTCAACAAAAACATTATACCCTGATTTCCCATTTTCAATGGGTTCAGGGTATAAAACAAATAAAACAAGTAAGAAAGCTCTAGTCGAGACTGCTCGACTAGGAGATACCCTGAACCCTCCGTGCTGATGTTCCAATCATTCTGCACACATACATACACATGCATCCACCCCCACGCATAGGCCCGCGCTCTGCTAACTGCGCAGGAAGCAGCGACTGCGCTTGGGCTGCGCTGCAGTGTGGGCAATATTATGAGAATTTATTTGTTGAATAATTTCATATGTAGACGTACAATCTTAATGAAACTTTCAGAACGTAATCATTATGTGTAAATGTGTGTACATTCCAAAGCACAAGTCTCTAGTACTTGATATACGTTTTTTACAAATTTGGGGCGAAGGGGGCGTGGTATCCAAAATCTGTAAATTACAAAATGTGTGTGCCCATCAAATGTATATACACAGTAAATCTGAAGTCTCTAGGTCTAATAGTGTTCAAATTAGGCTGAAAAAACAATATAAATTTATCGATTATCCTCGATAAAAAAGATATCGAATGAGTTATCGAAAAAATATGATAAACTCGTACTGCGTATGGTATACACGAGTATGCATACAAAATTTCAGCTCTCTAGCTCTTTTAACTTCTGAGATCGACGCACTCATACGGACGGACGGACGGACGGACGGACGGACGGACAGACGGACAGGGCTATATCGACTCAGCTCATCGTCCTGATCAAGAATATATATACTTTATGGGGTCTGCGATGATTCCTTCTGCCTGTTACATACTTTTCACAAAACCATTATACCCTGATTTCCCATTTTCAATGGGTTCAGGGTATAAAAAAAAACAAAAAAAATCAAGTAAGAAAACTCTAGTCGAGAGTGCTCGACTACGAGATCCCCTGAACCCTTCAAGCAACAGCCATTTCAATCATTTTTAGCGTCTCTCTGCTTATACAAACACACACATACACACGCAAACACACATACATAGATACCCATAGGCGCGCACGCATGGGCTGCAGTGTGGGCTTACTATGGGAACTTAATTGTTTATTAACTTTTTTTCTGGACGTACGTTCTCCATGAAACTTTCAGATTGTGGTTTTATCATTACTATGCGTATAATTGCCAAAGCTCAAGTCTCTAGTATTTGAAATACGCCTTTTACAAACTTATGGGTGAGGGGGTGGATATAAGGGTGGGGGGTGAAATTGAACAAAAATCGAAATTCTATAACATACATATCAATCTACATTTAAAATTTTGATACTCTAGCTCTAAAGATGTAGGAGATATAATTTTATAACTGCATTTCGATAAGGTTTTTTATCGATAAAAAAATAACGGGATGAGTTATCGATTTTTAGTGATAAACTCGATATCCGCGTGCTATATACGAGCATTTTAAAAAAAAGTTGAAGTCTCTAGCTTCTATATCTTCTGAAATCGACGCGTTCAAACATACGGACAGACGGACAGACGGACGGACGGACAGACAGACGGACAGGGCTAAATCAACTTCTCTCGTCGCCCTGATCAAGAATATATATACTTTGTGGGGTCTGCCACGCCTCCTTCTCCCTGTTACATACTTTTAACAAAACCATTATACCCTGATTTCCCATTTTCAATGGGTTCAGGGTATAAAAACAAAAAAAAACAAGTAAGAAAACTCTAGTCGAGAGTGCTCGACTACGAGATCCCCTGAACCCTTCAAGCAACAGCCATTTCAATCATTTTTAGCGTCTCCCTGCTTACACAAACACACACATACACACGCAAACACACATACATAGACACCCATAGGCGCGCACGCATGGGCTGCAGTGTGGGCTTACTATGGGAACTTAATTGTTTAATAACTTTTTTTCTGGACGTACGTTCTCCATGAAACTTTCAGATTGTGGTTTTATCATTACTATGCGTATAATTGCCAAAGCTCAAGTCTCTAGTATTTGAAATACGCCTTTTACAGAGATGAGGGTAAGGGGGTGGATATAGGGGTGGGGGGTGAATTATAACAAAAACCGAAATTCTATCACGTGCAGTCGAGTCTACATTTAAAATTTGGAGACTTTAGCTCTAAAGGTGTAGGAGATATAATTTTATAACTGGTTTTCGATAAGGTTTTTGATCGATAAAAAAATAACGGGATGAGTTATCGATTTTTAGTGATAAACTCGATATGCGCGCGCTATATACGAGCATTTTAAAAAAAAGTTGAAGTCTCTAGCTTCTATATCTTCAGAAATCGACGCGTTCATACATACGGACAGACGGACAGACGGACAGACGGACAGACGGACAGACGGACATGGCTAAATCGATTCAGTTTGTCGCCCTAATCAAGAATATATATACTTTGTGGGGTCTGCCACGCCTCCTTCTCCCTGTTACATACTTTTAACAAAACCATTATACCATGATTTCCCATTTTCAATGGGTTCAGGGTATAACAAGTAAGAAAACTCTAGTCGAGACTGCTCGACTACGAGATCCCCTGAACCCTTCAAGCAACAGCCATTTCAATCATTTTTAGGGTCTCTCTGCTTACACAAACTCACACATACACACGCATAACACACATACATAGACACCCATAGGCGCGCACGCATGGGCTGCATGAAAAAAATAATGGGACGAGTTATCGATTTTTGGTGATAAACTCGATATGCGCGCTGTATATACGGTCATTTTAAAAAAAGTTCAAGTCTGTAGCTCTTATATCTTCTGAAATCGACGCGTTCATACATACGGACGGACGGACGGATGGACGGACGGACGGACGGACGGACAGACAGACGGACAGGGCTAAATCAACTTCTCTCGTCGCCCTGATCAAGAATATATATACTTTGTGGGGTCTGCCACGCCTCCTTCAGATTGTGGTTTTATCATTACTATGCGTATAATTGCCAAAGCTCAAGTCTCTAGTATTTGAAATACGCCTTTTACAAACTTCTGGGTGAGGGGGTGGATATAAGGGTGGGGGTGAAATTGAACAACAATCGAAATTCTATAACGTACATATCAATCTACATCTAAAATTTGGATACTCTAGCTATAAAGATGTAGGAGATATAATTTCGATACGGTTTGTGATCGATAAAAAAATAACGGGATGAGTTATCGATTTTTAGTGATAAACTCGATATCCGCGTGCTATATACGAGCATTTTAAAAAAAAGTTGAAGTCTCTAGCTTCTATATCTTCGGAAATCGACGCGTTCAAACATACGGACAGACGGACAGACGGACGGACGGACAGACGGACAGACGGACAGACAGACGGACAGGGCTAAATCGACTCAGTTCGTCGCCCTGATCAAGAATATATATACTTTATGGGGTCTGCCACGCCTCCTTCTGCCTGTTACATACATTTCAACAAAAACATTATACCCTGATTTCCCATTTTCAATGGGTTCAGGGTATAAAACAAATAAAAAAACAAGTAAGAAAACTCTAGTCGAGAGTGCTCGACTACGAGATCCCCTGAACCCTTCAAGCAACAGCCATTTCAATCATTTTTAGCGTCTCCCTGCTTACACAAACACACACATACACACGCAAACACACATACATAGACACCCATAGGCGCGCACGCATGGGCTGCAGTGTGGGCTTACTATGGGAACTTAATTGTTTAATAACTTTTTTTCTGGACGTACGTTCTCCATGAAACTTTCAGATTGTGGTTTTATCATTACTATGCGTATAATTGCCAAAGCTCAAGTCTCTAGTATTTGAAATACGCCTTTTACAAACTTATGGGTGAGGGGGTGGATATAAGGGTGGGGGGTGAAATTGAACAAAAATCGAAATTCTATAACGTACATATCAATCTACATTTCAAATTTGGATACTCTAGCTCTAAAGATGTAGGAGATATAATTCTATAACTGCATTTTGATAAGGTTTTTGATCGATAAAAAAATAACGGGATGAGTTATCGATCTTTTGTGATAAACTTGATATGCGCGCTGTATATACGGTCATTTTAAAAAAAAGTTCAAGTCTCTAGCTCGTATATCTTCGGAAATCGACGCGTTCATACATACGGACGGACGGACGGACGGACGGACGGACAGACAGACGGACAGGGCTAAATCAACTTCTCTCGTCGCCCTGATCAAGAATATATATACTTTGTGGGGTCTGCCACGCCTCCTTCTCCCTGTTACATACTTTTAACAAAACCATTATACCCTGATTTCCCATTTTCAATGGGTTCAGGGTATAAAAACAAAAAAAAACAAGTAAGAAAACTCTAGTCGAGAGTGCTCGACTACGAGATCCCCTGAACCCTTCAAGCAACAGCCATTTCAATCATTTTTAGCGTCTCCCTGCTTACACAAACACACACATACACACGCAAACACACATACATAGACACCCATAGGCGCGCACGCATGGGCTGCAGTGTGGGCTTACTATGGGAACTTAATTGTTTAATAACTTTTTTTCTGGACGTACGTTCTCCATGAAACTTTCAGATTGTGGTTTTATCATTACTATGCGTATAATTGCCAAAGCTCAAGTCTCTAGTATTTGAAATACGCCTTTTACAAACTTATGGGTGAGGGGGTGGATATAAGGGTGGGGGGTGAAATTGAACAAAAATCGAAATTCTATAACGTACATATCAATCTACATTTCAAATTTGGATACTCTAGCTCTAAAGATGTAGGAGATATAATTCTATAACTGCATTTTGATAAGGTTTTTGATCGATAAAAAAATAACGGGATGAGTTATCGATCTTTTGTGATAAACTTGATATGCGCGCTGTATATACGGTCATTTTAAAAAAAAGTTCAAGTCTCTAGCTCGTATATCTTCGGAAATCGACGCGTTCATACATACGGACGGACGGACGGACGGACGGACGGACAGACAGACGGACAGGGCTAAATCAACTTCTCTCGTCGCCCTGATCAAGAATATATATACTTTGTGGGGTCTGCCACGCCTCCTTCTCCCTGTTACATACTTTTAACAAAACCATTATACCCTGATTTCCCATTTTCAATGGGTTCAGGGTATAAAAACAAAAAAAAACAAGTAAGAAAACTCTAGTCGAGAGTGCTCGACTACGAGATCCCCTGAACCCTTCAAGCAACAGCCATTTCAATCATTTTTAGCGTCTCTCTGCTTATACAAACACACACATACACACGCAAACACACATACATAGACACCCATAGGCGCGCACGCATGGGCTGCAGTGTGGGCTTACTATGGGAACTTAATTGTTTAATAACTTTTTTTCTGGACGTACGTTCTCCATGAAACTTTCAGATTGTGGTTTTATCATTACTATGCGTATAATTGCCAAAGCTCAAGTCTCTAGTATTTGAAATACGCCTTTTACAAACTAATTGGTGAGGGGGTGGATATAAGGGTGGGGGGTGAAATTGAACAAAAATCGAAATTCTATAACGTATATATCAATCTACATTTAAAATTTGGATACTCTAGCTCTAAAGATGTAGGAGATATAATTTTATAGCTGCATTTCGATAAGGTTTTTGATCGATAAAAAAATAACGGGATGAGTTATCGATTTTTAGTGATAAACTCGATATCCGCGTGCTATATACGAGCATTTTAAAAAAAAGTTGAAGTCTCTAGCTTCTATATCTTCTGAAATCGACGCGTTCAAACATACGGACAGACGGACAGACGGACAGACGGACGGACGGACAGACGGACAGACGGACATGGCTAAATCGATTCAGTTTGTCGCCCTGATCAAGAATATATATACTTTAAGGGGTCTGCCACGTCTCCTTCTCCCTGTTACATACTTTTAACAAAACCATTATACCCTGATTTCCCATTTTCAATGGGTTCAGGGTATAACAAGTAAGAAAGCTCTAGTCGAGACTGCTCGACTACGAGATACCCTGAACCCTCCGAGCAACAGCCATTTCAATAATTTTTAGTGTCATTCAGCTTAAACAAACACACACACACACGCAAACATATACATAGACACCCATAGGCACGCACGCATTAACAGCCATGGGCTGCAGTGTGGGCTTACTATGGGAACTTAATTGCTCAATAACTTTTTTTGTGGACGTACGTTCTTCATGAAACTTTCAGAATGTGGTTTTATCATTACTATGCGTATATTTGCCAAAGCTCAAGTCTCTAGTATTTGAAATACGCCTTTTACAGAGATGAGGCTAAGGGGGTGGATATAGGGGTGGGGGGTAAATTATAACAAAAATCGAAATTCTATCACGTGCTTTCGAGTCTACATTTAAAATTTGGAGACTTTAGCACTAAAGGTGTAGGAGATATAATTTTATAACTGGTTTTCGATAAGGGTTTTGATCGATAAAAAAATAACGGGATGAGTTATCGATTTTTAGTGATAAACTCGATATTCGCGTGCTATATTCGAGCATTTTAAAAAAAAGTTGAAGTCTCTAGCTTCTATATCTTCAGAAATCGACGCGTTCATACATACGGACAGACGGACAGACGGACATGGCTAAATCGATTCAGTTTGTCGCCTTGATCAAGAATATATATACTTTGTGGGGTCTGCCACGCCTCCTTCTCCCTGTTACATACTTTTAACAAAACCATTATACCCTGATTTCCCATTTTCAATGGGTTCAGGGTATAAAAAAAACACTTCACTGCTCTGCACTGCCTGGACGACTGAAGAAATGCTGCAGCTGCTGCTAGATGCTATGGCATCTAATGCCACTCCAATAGCAACACCGATTGCAGTGTCATATTCGTGCGTACGAGTGTGTGCGTGTGAAACGATAAATTATTGAAATTTGTATTAGTTGCTCAAAGGGTTTAGGGGCATTCTCGACTAGAACTTTCTGACTTGTTATACCCTGAACCCATTGAAAATGGGAAATCGGGGTATAATATTTTTGTTATGTGAGGAACAATATAGGTAGGCACGTATTGATGTATATAAACGTATGTATTTGCTGTGCGTTTATATGCATATACGTGCATATACATGTTGCTCCACACAGCGACGCGAATAGTGTAGGAGCGACCCTCGCACTGGAAAAGGGGTCAAAGTCCGGTTAGAGGCGGTCTCTTTCGCTCCTACATATTCAGCAAAGGGTTCGCGTCGCACACACGACGATCATCGGCGACCGTTAGCCGAGGTGCCGTTCGGGCCGAGTGATAGTAGTTGACACTTTCATTCGTAGGGCGCCAACGGTACTTCGGCCAATGGGAGGCTGCCACGTGATTTGGCGGGAAAGTGGCGTCACCCAGATCACGCCACTGTATCGTTTTTATGGACAATAACGGCAGAAAGGCCCCGCTCCAGAGCCGAACAGGCCCTGTTACCACACGAAGCAGGGCCTGTGGCTGGGGTATAAAAGGCCACCAGCGGCTCCATATGGCTGTCGAAAACGATACTAGAGAGTGGGGGAGTCGAAAACGATACTAGAGAGTGGGGGTGTCGAAAACGATACTAGAGAGTGTGGCTGTCGAAATTTATACAAAGTGAAAGTGAAGAAAGTGCCAAAGTCAAGTCAACGCGAGTGGTAATCAGGACTCCCAAGACATCGTGGGAACAGCAAGGACATCGTGGGAACAGCAAGAACATCCAGTGGGAATCCTTGTGGATCATCAGCGGCGCCGATCAGGACATCGGTGCATATCAACGACTCGAGCGAGGCCTGCACATCTGAGTGAGTTCGCGTAGCCGTGCGCGAGAGAAGTGATTGTGAGTGAACGAAGCTAGTGTTGTGCTGTGAGCGAGTGAGATAGTAGTTTAGTAGTTGAGTAGTTTAGTAGTTTAGTAGTTTAGTAGTTTAGTAGTTTAGTAGTTTAGTAGTTTAGTAGTTTAGTAGTTTAGTAGTTTAGTAGTTTAGTAGTTTAGTAGTTTAGTAGTTTAGTAGTTTAGTAGTTTAGTAGTTTAGTAGTTTAGTAGTTTAGTAGTTTAGTAGTTTAGTAGTTTAGTAGTTTAGTAGTTCAGTAGTTTAGTAGTTTAGTAGTTTAGTAGTTTAGTTATTTAGTAGTGTAGTAGTTTAGTAGTTAAGTAGTTTAGTAGTTTAGCACAACACTCTCCCAGCCGGAGTGCGTTGAACAAGCGCTCAGTAGGTGTGCGTCGCTAAGCAAACCAGCGAGCCAGCATAAATTTAAGTGACCCCACAGAGTATATATATTCTTGATCAGGGCGACGAACTCAGTCGATTTAGCCATGTCCGTCTGTCGATTTCAGAGTCGATTTTAGAGGATATAGAAGCCAGAGACTTGACTTTTTATTAAATGACCGTATTTACAGCGCGGATATCGTGTTTATCACCAAAAATCGATAACTCGTCCCGTTATTTTTTATCAATAAAAAGCTTTGTCGAAAATCAGTTATAAAACAAGTAAGAAAGCTCTAGTCGACCCTGCTCGACTACGAGATCCCCTGAACCATTCATCAGTCATTACAAAATCATAACATTAGCTCACGTGCAACATTTCAACTTTCTAGCTTTATGACTTCCGGAGATACGGACAGACGGACAGACGGACATACGGACGGACAGCAAGACGGACATTGCACAAAACCAATATACTAATTCACTTCGTGAATGAGTATAAAATAATTCACTTCGTGATTGAGTATAAAAAACAAGCTCTTTACTCAGACATATGACTGGCAATACATTTTAAAATTTTTTAAAATTTATCTTTTATAAGAAAAGGTAATTCTTTTGAAATTTTGTATTATAGCCCGTTTTATTTGAAAATGTTACTCAACAGATTATTTTGGATATGCCTTTTTGTTATTTCCGGGTGGAATATGGGTTCCATATTTCTTATTATGTTCACAAGGTTTAATACAGATTCAACAAGCATAGGAATAAGGACAACGTATATTCATTGGCTGAATACTTTTCCATCAGTCAGTATATGCCTTTTAAAAAATAGAGTAACCAAAGACAACATGTCTTTAAAGAGAAACATCTTATAAGTGGTTATGAAAGAAATATTATGGATTTTTGCAACATCTGACGGCTCTAGTATTACAGAAGAATATTGTAAAACTTTTAACTCAACATGTGGAGTCAATATTTTGGAACTTCGAAGGGAGGTAAGTTGTCACTTTATTATCAGAATTATGTATATACCCTCCCTGTACAAATAAAGTCGTAACTTCGTCAAATTTATATAAGTAAAAACAAGTTTTGAACATCTTGATAAAAAGCAAGTCTAGGTAATTGTATCTTATGCTTAAATGTAAGCTTCTAGTATCAACCAGTGGGGTGCAATAAATACTTGAACCAGTTTGATAATGGAGATAAGTGTAAAATCTATATATATATGAACAAGTAAGAAAACTCTAGTCGAGAGTGCTCGACTACGAGATCCCCTGAACCCTTCAAGCAACAGCCATTTCAATCATTTTTAGCGTCTCTCTGCTTACACAAACACACACATACACACGCAAACACACATACATAGACACCCATAGGCGCGCACGCATGGGCCGCAGTGTGGGCTTACTATGGGAACTTAATTGTTTAATAACTTTTTTTCTGGACGTACGTTCTCCATGAAACTTTCAGATTGTGGTTTTATCATTACTATGCGTATAATTGCCAAAGCTCAAGTCTCTAGTATTAGAAATACGCCTTTTACAAACTTATGGGTGAGGGGGTGGATATAAGGGTAGGGGGTGAAATTGAACAAAAATCGAAATTCTATAACGTACATATCAATCTACATTTAAAATTTGGATACTCTAGCTCTAAAGATGTAGGAGATATAATTTTATAACTGCATTTCGATAAGGTTTTTGATCGATAAAAAAATAACGGGATGAGTTATCGATTTTTAGTGATAAACTCGATATCCGCGTGCTATATACGAGATTTTAAAAAAAAGTTGAAGTCTCTAGCTTCTATATCTTCGGAAATCGACGCGTTCAAACATACGGACAGACGGACAGACAGACGGACAGGGCTAAATCGACTCAGCTCGTCGCCCTGATCAAGAATATATATACTTTATGGGGTCTGCCACGCCTCCTTCTGCCTGTTACATACATTTCAACAAAAACATTATACCCTGATTTCCCATTTTCAATGGGTTCAGGGTATAAAAAGTTGTGTAAAAGTGTTCCGAGACTGAACTTGATATGTGCTGGACCAATTTTCATGGTTTTTGATGTGTTAGATTTTCTTCCGCCCCGAATAGGATAGTAGATCTTATAAACACTGAAAAAAAAAATTTGACGAATACTTAAAAAACGCGGCTTTTTCCCTAAAGGTTCAAATTTTCATTGATACCCAGTAGGCTTGATAACAGTGACTGTTCAGGCATGAGCATATGAATATACGAAGATCGTATACATGCCTCCGACGCACTCAACAACTAGCAGGTAGTGCGATGGGAAAAGATAAGGGTCACATATACGGACTCTATAAATAGACAGATGATCACCAATCCTTGCATCACATTACGTAAGAGATGAGCGCTGAGCCTTACAACCTCAGCGATAGGATAAGAATGCTAATAGACCAACGCGGAGCCTTACAAACTCTGCGATAAGATAAGAATATGTAATAGACCAATGCCTTACACACACAGAAATAGACGCACTAGATTTAAGGGTTGAAATTATGCAATAGTCTGAGTATATAAACCCAGGCTCAGAATAATAAAAATCAATACGAAACTAAACACCATAATAGTCAAGTGTATTCGTTCATGGTCCTTCGAGCCGGAGGAAGTACTCGTATTTTTATACCCTGAACCCATTGGAAATGGGAAATCAGGGTATAATGGTTTTGTTCAAATGTATATAACAGGCAGAAGGAGGCGTGGCAGACCCCACAAAGTATATATGTTCTTGATCAGGGCGACGAGCTGAGTCGATTTAGCCCTGTCCGTCTGTCTGTCCGTCCGTCCGTCCGTATAATCGAACGCGTCGATTTCAGAAGATATAAGAGCTAGAGACTTAAACTTTTTTTTTTTAAATGACCGTATATACAGCGCGGATATCGAGTTTATCACTAAAAATCGATAACTCGTCCCGATATTTTTTTATCGGTAAAAACCTTATCAAAAGTCAGTTATAAAAGTATAACTCCTACATCTTTAGAGCTAGAGTCTCCAAATTTTAAATGTAGATTGATATGTACGTTATAGAATTTCGATTTTTGTTCAATTTCACCCCCACCCCTATATCCACCCCCTCACCACTAAGTTTGTAAAAGGCGTATTTCAAATAATAGAGCCTTGAGCTTTGGCATTTACAAACATTGTAATGATAAACTCATGATCTGAAAGTTTCATGAAGAAGGTAGGTAGTTCACTTCGTGAATGAGTATAAAAACGTGAAGAATAATTGAAATATCAGTTCTCCGAAAGGTTCAGGGGATTTCCTAGTCGAGCAGTCTCGACTAAAGTTTTTTTTTACTTGTTATACCCTGAACCCATTGAAAATGGGAAATCAGGGTATAATGTTTTTGTTGAAATGTATGTAACAGGCAGAAGGAGGCGTGGCAGACCCCATAAAGTATATATATTCTTGATCAGGGCGACGAACTGAGTCGATTTAGCCCTGTCCGTCTGTCCGTATGTTTGAACGCGTCGTTTTCAGAAGCTATAGAAGCTAGAGACTTCAACTTTTTTTTAAAATGCTCGTATATGGCACGCGGATATCGAGTTTATCACTAAAAATCGATAACTCATCCCGTTATTTTTTTATCGATTAAAAACCTTATCGAAATGCAGTTATAAAATTATATCTCCTACATCTTTAGAGCTAGAGTATCCAAATTTTAAATGTAGATTCATATGTACGTTATAGAATTTCGATTTTTGTTCAATTTCACCCCCCACCCTTATATCCACCCCCTCACCCATAAGTTTGTAAAAGGCGTATTTCAAATACTAGAGACTTGAGCTTTGGCAATTATACGCATAGTAATGATAAAACCACAATCTAAAAGTTTCATGGAGAACGTATGTCCAGAAAAAAAGTTATTAAACAATTAAATTCCCATAGTAAGCCCACACTGCAGCCCATGCGTGCGCGCCTATGGGTGTCTATGTATGTGTGTTTGCGTGTGTTTGTGTGTGTTTGTGTAAGCAGAGAGACGCTAAAAATGATTGAAATGGCTGTTGCTTGAAGGGTTCAGGGGATCTCGTAGTCGAGCACTCTCGACTAGAGTTTTCTTACTTGTTATACTCATTCACGAAGTGAATTAGTATATTGGTTTTGTGCAATGTCCGCAGTTCATTTCGCCGCTATTGAAGCTAGAGACTTGAAATTTGGAACACATACTCGTGATTTATAAAGTGTTAAAATTTTCCCCATCCGCCCACTACGGGCGTGGCAAATCAGAAAATGCATTTTCCGATATACCAGAAACCATGTTAGTTGAAGAGCTAGAAAGCTGAAATTTGTTATGTAGGTCCGCGTTGACCACCCAAGTCCAACAAGCTATGGCGGATATATCTACGCCCATTGGGGGCGTGACAAATCGGATAAAACTGTGTCTCCGGAAGTCATAAAGCTAGAAAGTTGAAATTTTGCACGTATGATTCTATAATGCCTGATAAAAAAATTTTATTTTTACGCCCACTAGCGGCGTGGCAAATCGGACCTGAAGATATAGTGATTTTTTAAATTTTGCTATATTTTAGGCACTATTGATGCTTAAGACCTGAAATTCGGTATATAGTGGCAGTGTGACAACCCAAGTCCAACGAGCTATGATGGACAAATCTCCGTCCAAAGGGGGTGTGGCAAACCGCAAAAGCTTATACCTCCTACAGTTTAAGAGCTAGATGCTTTAAATTTGGATAGTTGAGTTACTGGTAACATCATCTATTGATGTTTCAAAAATAATAGTTACGCCTCTATGAGGCGTGTCATATCGAAAAATACCCTGTAATTTTCACATTTTTGGAGCGTAAGCATTCAAATTTGGCATGTACGTTACCGTTAGCTCGTTTTAAGAACAGGCCAAAAATGAGGCGACTACGGTTACTAGGGGCGTGGCAATCCGCATTTGTAGTATAAAATTGCGATATTTATATGCGTGAGCCATCTATGTATGTACATGTATATACAAATAGGCTTAATAGGCATTGATAACACTTAAGTAAACATTTTTATAAAATTAAAAAAATATAAAAGAAGCTATAATAACAAAAATTTGCAATTTAAAAAAAATAGTTTCCCGCGGGATTTGAACTCGCACCCAAGCCAAATAGCATGTTTGTCAAAATAACTAAAACGAATTAAACCGATTAAGAAAATGAAAAGTAATAAGTACCCTTTATTAAAGCTCGCACCTTCCCAATAAAATATCGATTTTATAATAAAAACGAAATATGTATGAAAAAAAAAAAAAAAAAACAAAATATTGAAGGGGCTTTGAACCTCCGCTACTCTAACATAACTCGCGTCGCCTTTATCACCCACGCTATTGCTTTGGTTGACTATATGGTTAAAATATAATAACGTAATAACAGAGCATCATCTGACAAAACTACAGTAACAGCTAGAAAATCCAGAAATCAATCGCAATTCTTAGAATATGAAAAAGGCGCGCTTTTGTCTATACGCATAGAATAAACAATAAGTTTGTGCAAATGTATTAGAAAATCGCGCTGATCTGCTGCTAGCTTGGAACCGGTATCCAAAATATACAAAAACCAAAATAGTATAAAATTGATTTGAAGATTCTAGTTCTAAAGATGTACTAGATATAAACGGCAATAGCTATCGATGATTTTTTTAAAATTATAATGGGATCAACGTTTGGGCTGTGAATGAGTATTCTGCAATCGGTATCGCCCGACTGCAACGTTCTTACTTGTTTTTCTTTGTATACGTTAATAAATATCCTATTCTATTTAGTAAATTGTTCACTAAAAGAACGTTTTAAGATACTTTAAAAATTGCTATAAAGTCTAAAAATCCTGCTGTGCCAATAATTTAGTTCGTCACCGTATATCTTCTGAGATCGACGCGTTCGTACATACGGAAAGACGGACGGATGGGTGTACGGACAGACTGACGAACAGGGCTAAATCGACTCAGCTCGTCGCCCTGATCAAGAATATATATATACTTTATGCAGTCTGGCACACCTCCTTCTGCTTGTTATAGACATTTTAATAAAACCATTATACTCTAATTACCCATTTCCATGGGGTATGTATAAGAAAAAAAAAATAGTACGTGGTAAGTTGATAGATTTACAAAAAAAAAAAAAAAAAAAAAAAACAAAAACAAGTAAGAAAGCTCTAGTCGAGACTGCTCGACTAGGAGATACCCTGAACCCTCCGTGCTGATGTTCCAATCATTCTGCACACATACATACACATGCATCCACCCCCACGCATAGGCCCGCGCTCTGCTAACTGCGCAGTAAGCAGCGACTGCGCTTGGGCTGCGCTGCAGTGTGGGCAATATTATGAGAATTTATTTGTTGAATAATTTCATTTGTAGACGTACAATCTTAATGAAACTTTCAGAACGTAATCATTATGTGTAAATGTGTGTACATTCCAAAGCACAAGTCTCTAGTACTTGATATACGTTTTTTACAAATTTGGGGCGAAGGGGGCGTGGTATCCAAAATCTGTAAATTACAAAATGTGTGTGCCCATCAAATGTATATACACAGTAAATCTGAAGTCTCTAGGTCTAATAGTGTTCAAATTAGGCTAAAAAAACAATATAAATTTATCGATTATCCTCGATAAAAAAGATATCGAATGAGTTATCGAAAAAATATGATAAACTCGTACTGCGTATGGTATACACGAGTATGCATACAAAATTTCAGCTCTCTAGCTCCTTTAACTTCTGAGATCGACGCACTCATACGGACGGACGGACGGACGGACGGACGGACGGACGGACGGACGGACGGACGGACAGACGGACAGGGCTATATCGACTCAGCTCATCGTCCTGATCAAGAATATATATACTTTATGGGGTCTGCGATGATTCCTTCTGCCTGTTACATACTTTTCACAAAACCATTATACCCTGATTTCCCATTTTCAATGGGTTCAGGGTATAAAAAACAAAAGAGCTCTTTACTCAGACATATGACTGGCAATACATTTTTAAATTTTTTAAAATTTATCTTTTATAAGAAAAGGTAATTCTTTTGAAATTTTGTATTATAGTCCGTTTTATTTGAAAATGTTACTCAACAGATTATTTTGGATATGCCTTTTTGTTATTTCCGGGTGGAATATGGGTTCCATATTTCTTATTATGTTCACAAGGTTTAATACAGATTCAACAAGCATAGGAATAAGGACAACGTATATTCATTGGCTGAATACTTTTCCATCAGTCAGTATATGCCTTATAAAAAATAGAGTAACCAAAGACTTTTCCTTGGCTTTAAAACAACGTGTCTTTAAAGAGAAACATCTTATAAGTGGTTATGAAAGAAATATTATGGAATATCTTTTTGCAACATCTGACGGCTCTAGTATTAAAGAAGAATATTGTAAAACTTTTAACTCAACATGTGGAGTCAATATTTTGGAACTTCGAAGGGAGGTAAGTTGTCACTTTATTATCAGAATTATGTATATACCCTCCCTGTACAAATAAAGTCGTAACTTCGTCAAATTTATATAAGTCAAAACAAGTTTTGAACATCTTGATAAAAAGCAAGTCTAGGTAATTGTATCTTATGCTTAAATGTAAGCTTCTAGTATCAACCAGTGGGGTGCAATAAATACTTGAACCAGTTTGATAATGGAGATAAGTGTAAAATCTATATATATATATAAAAAAGTTGTGTAAAAGTGTTCCGAGACTTATAACTTGATATGTGCTGGACCAATTTTCATGGTTTTTGATGTGTTAGATTTTCTTCCGCCCCGAATAGGATAGTAGATCTTATAAACACTGAAAAAAAAAAATTGACGAATACTTAAAAAACGCGGCTTTTTCCCTAAGGGTTCAAATTTTCATTGATACCCAGTAGGCTTGATAACAGTGACTGTTCAGGCATGAGCATATGAATATACGAAGATCGTATACATGCCTCCGACGCACTCAACAACTAGCAGGTAGTGCGATGGGAAAAGATAAGGGTCACATATACGGACTCTATAAATAGACAGATGATCACCAATCCTTGCATCACATTACGTAAGAGATGAGCGCTGAGCCTTACAACCTCAGCGATAGGATAAGAATGCTAATAGACCAACGCGGAGCCTTACAAACTCTGCGATAAGATAAGAATATGTAATAGACCAATGCCTTACACACACAGAAATAGACGCACTAGATTTAAGGGTTGAAATTATGCAATAGTCTGAGTATATAAACCCAGGCTCAGAATAATAAAAATCAATACGAAACTAAACACCATAATAGTCAAGTGTATTCGTTCATGGTCCTTCGAGCCGGAGGAAGTACTCGTATTTTTATACCCTGAACCCATTGGAAATGGGAGATCAGGGTATAATGGTTTTGTTCAAATGTATGTAACAGGCAGAAGGAGGCGTGGCAGACCCCACAATCAGGGCGACGAGCTGAGTCGATTTAGCCCTGTCCGTCTGTCTGTCCGTCCGTCCGTATGATCGAACGCGTCGATTTCAGAAGATATAAGAGCTAGAAACTTCAACTTTGTTTTTAAATGACCGTATATACAGCGCGGATATCGAGTTTATCACTAAAAATCGATAACTCGTCCCGATATTTTTTTATCGGTAAAAAACCTTATCAAAAGTCAGTTATAAAAGTATAACTCCTACATCTTTAGAGCTAGAGTCTCCAAATTTTAAATGTAAATTGATATGTACGTTATAGAATTTCGATTTTTGTTCAATTTCACCCCCACCCCTATATCCACCCCCTCACCACTAAGTTTGTAAAAGGCGTATTTCAAATAATAGAGCCTTGAGCTTTGGCATTTACAACCACTGTAATGATAAAATCATGATCTGAAAGTTTCATGAAGAAGGTAGGTAGTTCACTTCGTGAATGAGTATAAAAACGTGAAGAATAATTGAAATATCAGTTCTCCGAAAGGTTCAGGGGATTTCCTAGTCGAGCAGTCTCGACTAAAGTTTTTTTTACTTGTTATACCCTGAACCCATTGAAAATGGGAAATCAGGGTATAATGTTTTTGTTGAAATGTATGTAACAGGCAGAAGGAGGCGTGGCAGACCCCATAAAGTATATATATTCTTGATCAGGGCGACGAACTGAGTCGATTTAGCCCTGTCCGTCTGTCCGTATGTTTGAACGCGTCGTTTTCAGAAGCTATAGAAGCTAGAGACTTCAACTTTTTTTTAAAATGCTCGTATATAGCACGCGGATATCGAGTTTATCACTAAAAATCGATAACTCATCCCGTTATTTTTTTATCGATTAAAAACCTTATCGAAATGCAGTTATAAAATTATATCTCCTACATCTTTAGAGCTAGAGTATCCAAATTTTAAATGTAGATTGATATGTACGTTATAGAATTTCGATTTTTGTTCAATTTCACCCCCCACCCTTATATCCACCCCCTCACCCATAAGTTTGTAAAAGGCGTATTTCAAATACTAGAGACTTGAGCTTTGGCAATTATACGCATAGTAATGATAAAACCACAATCTAAAAGTTTCATGGAGAACGTATGTCCAGAAAAAAAGTTATTAAACAATTAAATTCCCATAGTAAGCCCACACTGCAGCCCATGCGTGCGCGCCTATGGGTGTCTATGTATGTGTGTTTGCGTGTGTTTGTGTGTGTTTGTGTAAGCAGAGAGACGCTAAAAATGATTGAAATGGCTGTTGCTTGAAGGGTTCAGGGGATCTCGTAGTCGAGCACTCTCGACTAGAGTTTTCTTACTTGTTATACTCATTCACGAAGTGAATTAGTATATTGGTTTTGTGCAATGTCCGCAGTTCATTTCGCCGCTATTGAAGCTAGAGACTTGAAATTTGGAACACATACTCGTGATTTATAAAGTGTTAAAATTTTCCCCATCCGCCCACTACGGGCGTGGCAAATCAGAAAATGCATTTTCCGATATACCAGAAACCATGTTAGTTGAAGAGCTAGAAAGCTGAAATTTGTTATGTAGGTCCGCGTTGACCACCCAAGTCCAACAAGCTATGGCGGATATATCTACGCCCATTGGGGGCGTGACAAATCGGATAAAACTGTGTCTCCGGAAGTCATAAAGCTAGAAAGTTGAAATTTTGCACGTATGATTCTATAATGCCTGATAAAAAAATTTTATTTTTACGCCCACTAGCGGCGTGGCAAATCGGACCTGAAGATATAGTGATTTTTTAAATTTTGCTATATTTTAGGCACTATTGATGCTTAAGACCTGAAATTCGGTATATAGTGGCAGTGTGACAACCCAAGTCCAACGAGCTATGATGGACAAATCTCCGTCCAAAGGGGGTGTGGCAAACCGCAAAAGCTTATACCTCCTACAGTTTAAGAGCTAGATGCTTTAAATTTGGATAGTTGAGTTACTGGTAACATCATCTATTGATGTTTCAAAAATAATAGTTACGCCTCTATGAGGCGTGTCATATCGAAAAATACCCTGTAATTTTCACATTTTTGGAGCGTAAGCATTCAAATTTGGCATGTACGTTACCGTTAGCTCGTTTTAAGAACAGGCCAAAAATGAGGCGACTACGGTTACTAGGGGCGTGGCAATCCGCATTTGTAGTATAAAATTGCGATATTTATATGCGTGAGCCATCTATGTATGTACATGTATATACAAATAGGCTTAATAGGCATTGATAACACTTAAGTAAACATTTTTATAAAATTAAAAAAATATAAAAGAAGCTATAATAACAAAAATTTGCAATTTAAAAAAAATAGTTTCCCGCGGGATTTGAACTCGCACCCAAGCCAAATAGCATGTTTGTCAAAATAACTAAAACGAATTAAACCGATTAAGAAAATGAAAAGTAATAAGTACCCTTTATTAAAGCTCGCACCTTCCCAATAAAATATCGATTTTATAATAAAAACGAAATATGTATGAAAAAAAAAAAAAAAAACAAAATATTGAAGGGGCTTTGAACCTCCGCTACTCTAACATAACTCGCGTCGCCTTTATCACCCACGCTATTGCTTTGGTTGACTATATGGTTAAAATATAATAACGTAATAACAGAGCATCATCTGACAAAACTACAGTAACAGCTAGAAAATCCAGAAATCAATCGCAATTCTTAGAATATGAAAAAGGCGCGCTTTTGTCTATACGCATAGAATAAACAATAAGTTTGTGCAAATGTATTAGAAAATCGCGCTGATCTGCTGCTAGCTTGGAACCGGTATCCAAAATATACAAAAACCAAAATAGTATAAAATTGATTTGAAGATTCTAGTTCTAAAGATGTACTAGATATAAACGGCAATAGCTATCGATGATTTTTTTAAAATTATAATGGGATCAACGTTTGGGCTGTGAATGAGTATTCTGCAATCGGTATCGCCCGACTGCAACGTTCTTACTTGTTTTTCTTTGTATACGTTAATAAATATCCTATTCTATTTAGTAAATTGTTCACTAAAAGAACGTTTTAAGATACTTTAAAAATTGCTATAAAGTCTAAAAATCCTGCTGTGCCAATAATTTAGTTCGTCACCGTATATCTTCTGAGATCGACGCGTTCGTACATACGGAAAGACGGACGGATGGGTGTACGGACAGACTGACGAACAGGGCTAAATCGACTCAGCTCGTCGCCCTGATCAAGAATATATATATACTTTATGCAGTCTGGCACACCTCCTTCTGCTTGTTATAGACATTTTAATAAAACCATTATACTCTAATTACCCATTTCCATGGGGTATGTATAAGAAAAAAAAAATAGTACGTGGTAAGTTGATAGATTTACAAAAAAAAAAAAAAAAAAAAAAAAAAAAAAAAAAAAAAAAAAAAAAAAAAAAAAAAACAAAAGAGCTCTTTACTCAGACATATGACTGGCAATACATTTTTAAATTTTTTAAAATTTATCTTTTATAAGAAAAGGTAATTCTTTTGAAATTTTGTATTATAGTCCGTTTTATTTGAAAATGTTACTCAACAGATTATTTTGGATATGCCTTTTTGTTATTTCCGGGTGGAATATGGGTTCCATATTTCTTATTATGTTCACAAGGTTTAATACAGATTCAACAAGCATAGGAATAAGGACAACGTATATTCATTGGCTGAATACTTTTCCATCAGTCAGTATATGCCTTATAAAAAATAGAGTAACCAAAGACTTTTCCTTGGCTTTAAAACAACGTGTCTTTAAAGAGAAACATCTTATAAGTGGTTATGAAAGAAATATTATGGAATATCTTTTTGCAACATCTGACGGCTCTAGTATTAAAGAAGAATATTGTAAAACTTTTAACTCAACATGTGGAGTCAATATTTTGGAACTTCGAAGGGAGGTAAGTTGTCACTTTATTATCAGAATTATGTATATACCCTCCCTGTACAAATAAAGTCGTAACTTCGTCAAATTTATATAAGTCAAAACAAGTTTTGAACATCTTGATAAAAAGCAAGTCTAGGTAATTGTATCTTATGCTTAAATGTAAGCTTCTAGTATCAACCAGTGGGGTGCAATAAATACTTGAACCAGTTTGATAATGGAGATAAGTGTAAAATCTATATATATATATATAAAAGTTGTGTAAAAGTGTTCCGAGACTTATAACTTGATATGTGCTGGACCAATTTTCATGGTTTTTGATGTGTTAGATTTTCTTCCGCCCCGAATAGGATAGTAGATCTTATAAACACTGAAAAAAAAAATTGACGAATACTTAAAAAACGCGGCTTTTTCCCTAAGGGTTCAAATTTTCATTGATACCCAGTAGGCTTGATAACAGTGACTGTTCAGGCATGAGCATATGAATATACGAAGATCGTATACATGCCTCCGACGCACTCAACAACTAGCAGGTAGTGCGATGGGAAAAGATAAGGGTCACATATACGGACTCTATAAATAGACAGATGATCACCAATCCTTGCATCACATTACGTAAGAGATGAGCGCTGAGCCTTATAACCTCAGCGATAGGATAAGAATGCTAATAGACCAACGCGGAGCCTTACAAACTCTGCGATAAGATAAGAATATGTAATAGACCAATGCCTTACACACACAGAAATAGACGCACTAGATTTAAGGGTTGAAATTATGCAATAGTCTGAGTATATAAACCCAGGCTCAGAATAATAAAAATCAATACGAAACTAAGCACCATCATAGTCATATGTATTCGTTCAGTGACAGTTTGCGGTCCTGCTCTCATGTTATGCAATTGTATAGAAGTAAATAAACAAATGTAGTCAGTCAATTAACATTTTATAAATTAAGTAAGAAAGCTCTAGTCGAGACTGCTCGACTACGAGATCCCCTAAACCCTTCGAGCAAAAGCCATTTGTATAATTTTAAGCGTCTTTCTGCTTATACAAACACACATACACACGCAAACACACATACATAGTCACACATAGGCGCGCACACATGGGCTGCAGTGTGGGCTTACTATGGGGACTTAATTGTTTAATAACTTTTTTGTGGACATACGTTCTTAATGAAACTTTTAGATTGTATTTATATCATTAATATGCGTGTATGTGCCGAAGCTCAAATCTCTAGTATTTGAAATACGCCTTTTACAAACTTATTAGTGAGGTGGTGGATATAGGGGTGGGGGGTAAAATTAAAGAAAAATCGAAATTCTATAACGTACTTATGAATCTACATTTAAAATTTGGAGACTCTAGCTCTAACGATGTAGGGGATATAATTTTATAACTGCATTTTTTATCGATAAAAAAATAACGAGATGAGTTATCGATTATTGGTGTTACACTCGATATGCACGCTGTATTTACGGTCATTTTTAAAAAAATTTGACCGAATTTGAATTTACATTTAAAATTTGGATACTCTAGCTCTAAAGATGTAGGAGATATAATGTTATAACTGCATTTCGATAAGGCTTTTGATCGATAAAAAAATAACGGGACGAGTTATCGATTTTTGGTGATAAACTCGACATCCGCGCTGTATATACGGTCATTTAAAAAAAAAAGTTGAAGTCTCTAGCTCTTATATCTTCTGAAATCGACGCGTTCAAACATACGGACAGACGGACAGACAGACAGACGGAGAGGGCCAAATCAACTCAGCTCGTCGCCCTGATCAAGAATATATATACTTTGTGGGGTCTACCACGCCCCCTTCTGCCTGTTACATACATTTCAACAAAACCATTATACCCTGATTTCCCATTTTCAATGGGTTCAGGGTATAAAAATACTAATACTAATACTACTACAAGCCAATGGATCTACAATAAACAGACATTTGTGTCGTCAACCATCAATATTTAAAGAGATATATTTTATGGCATAATGGCAGAAATCAGGACAAATATTGCCGATCACCCCATAGACACAGACCAACTTTACAGCTGGGAAACGAGACCGGGAACATCAAAACAAGAAATGTTTTTATTTGATTGGTCGAGCCCAATGATGGAGTTGGTTAACCTTGTGTACAAAAGAGTTCAAAGAGTATGGCTACACATTGAAGAGGTGCAGGCCAACATTGAGCTCAGCAACCAGGAGGAAACTCTAAAGAGTAAAGAAACGCTAGAGTTCGTTTGGAATAAGGTCCAGTCTACGCTTACCGATTTGGAGGTAGAATATGATACGCCTGCCCATGAAATCGACGGCATAGACCCATTGAAACTTAAAGTCTACATATTGTCAAAGAAACTTAACAGGAAGTTAGGTGCCTTTAACAGTATGAAAGAAGACGTTCCAGATCTACCAAAATCGGATCTTCCCCAATTTTAATGGAAGCCCCAAATAGTGGCCAACGTTCTTTAATTGATTCTCTGACATGATTCACAAAAGGATATCAGCGACACAAAGAAGCTGAACTACCTAAAATCATGCCCAAATGGTAGTGAGCCATTTGTTTAGTGGTTCGGCTGCTAGCTTCAATTCGGCATGGGAACTTATATGCAAGCGCTATGAAAATAAGCGCAAGATATTCACAAACGCCGTTAACCGGACATGGAACTGCTGAAGAATGATTATGAAGGCAGTATCCACAATTGCGTGAGCACCTCCGATAACAGAGACGAGGTCACCGCTGATGAGATTCGAGCATCTCATTCTGCTTTGGATGCAATAGTGTTCAAAAAGTGTGATTTCAGCCCGCCGGCAAGCCTCCACATGAAAGGAAATACAACTAAAACTACAGAACAAGGTAATAAAGTTCAAGTAGTAACAACTAAATCAAAGCTGGGTGTAGACAAGAGATCAGTAAAGAAGATCTGGGCTCCACCAACTCCGAAAACGCTTCGGAGGGCATAGAAGATGAGGACGAGAATGGAATTTCTGCCACAACTTCGACATCGACGTTGAGTATCGCTGAAGATATATTAACAGATATCCAATTGGAAATTCGATCAATGGATGAAATCCCCACAGTTGGTAGTACGACGAAAGAGCAAACTTCTGCGGTGACTGCAAAAGCGGCAGCGACAATACCGACTCAAACTCTCCAGTGATGACCTCAGCAGCGCCACCAACTATGGAGACTGCTGCAAGTACAATTACATCGGAAAAGGAAACAACCATTTGGAGGTTTTGGCTTCGGCAACAATGAAACGATCGTCGACTTCCTGAACAGATGCAATCAGCTATAGTAATGCACCAAATGATGACACCTATAAGCCGCGGAATTTATTTAAAAAGGCTTGACTTCACTTGGAATGGCAACCGCCACCTGAGCAAAAGACCAAGGCAATGGTGGCACACTTGGTTCATCTGGACGTCTTACTCTCTGGGCCCCGCAGAATGTTCAGGCACGAACATAAGGATTGAAAGTGTGATTACTTTGTCAAGAAACTAACCATTATCTAATTTGTATTTGTCCTGTATATTATTAAGAAATCAAAGACATCAATTGTGGATGGCACACACTTTGGCCCTCGCAGAATGTTCAGGCATGAACATATGAATATACGAAGATCGTATATATGCCTCCGACGCACTCAACAACTAGCAGGTAGTGCGATGGGAAAAGATAAGGGTCACATATACGGACTCTATAAATAGACAGATGATCACCAACTCTTGCATCACATTACGTAAGAGATGAGCGCTGAGCCTTACAAACTCAGCGATAGGATAAGAATAGCTAATAGACCAACGCGGAGCCTTACAAACTCTGCGATAAGATAAGAATATGTAATAGACCAATGCTGAGCCTTACACTCAGCAATAGACCTGCTCTCATGTTATGCAACTGTATAGAAGTAAATAAACAAATGTAGTCAGTCAATTAACATTTGATAAATTAAGTAAGAAAGCTCTAGTCGAGTCTGCTCGACTACGAGATCCCCTGAACCCTTCGAGCAACAGCCATTTCAATCATTTTTAAGGTCTTTCTGCTTATACAAACACACACATACACATATACATAGACACACATAGGCGCGCACGCATAAACACGCATGGGCTGCAGTGTCGGCTTACTATGGGGAATTAATTGTTTAATAACTTTTTTTGTGGACGTACGTTCTTCATGAAACTTTTAAATTGTGTTTATATCATTAATGTATATGCTCAAATCTCTAGTATTTGAAATACGCCTTTTACAAACTTATGGGTGAGGGGGTGGATATAGGGGTGGGGGGAAATTCTATGAAATTTAATGAAAATCGAAATTCTATAACGTACTTATAAATATACATTTTAAATTTGGAGACTCTAGCTCTAAAGTTGTGGGAGATATAATTTAATAACTGTCTTTCGAAAAGGTTTTTTATCGATAAAAAATAACGGAATGAGTTATCGATTTTTGGTGATAAACTCGATATCCGCGCAGTATAAACGGTCATTTAAAAAAAAAAAGTTCAAGTCTCTAGCTTTTATATCTTCTGAAATCGACGCGTTCATACATACGGACAGACGGACAGGGCTAAATCAACTCAGCTCGTCACCCTGATCAAGAATATATATACTTTGTGGGGTCTGCCACGCCTCCTTCTCCCTGTTACATACATTTCAACAAAACCATTATACCCTGATTTCCCATTTTCAATGGGTTCAGGGTATAAAAATGCCGCGTCCTAGAGGATCTAATCTTTCCCGGCGGACCCGTAATGCAATTAGGCATCGGAATATCGCGAGTCAATTATCTGACGAAGAACGAGAAGTCGCCCGAGGAAGGCACCGCGTTAGTACCCAGAAAAAGAAGGGCCTTAATTCGTGGTTCTCAAAGAGAGACAGCCCTTGAAACGGCAATAAGAAATGGTTCAAGGATTGATTTGAATCCAGCAGCGTTTCGATATGATTGCACCATTGACTACAGCTTGAATCGTTTAGTTTGCATTGGTCCAATGGACGTTGTTTGCCAGCATTGTGGCGCATTGAAGTCTGCTGGTGAAACGCCCGGTTTCTGCCGCCTTAGTGGTAAAGTGACATTGCCACTAGTGTTTTCGCCACCAGAGCCTTTGCGTTCCCTGCTTTATTGCGAAACACTAGAATCACGACTATTTCTAGCGAACACTCAAAAATATAATGCCCGTTTCCAAATGACTTCATTTGGGGCGGAAATTATTGTAGAAGACGGATATAATCCGACATTTAAAGTAATTTACGTTAAAAGTTTTATTTTATATGATTGTAATTATGAGAGTTGCATTGTTGAACGATCTATCTGCTGATGATTTCTCGAAGCAATTGCTGAATATCAGTAATGGCCGTATTCCTGTTGACAAATCAAGTGGTTTGATTTAATTTTAATTATTGCAATTTCGTCTCATCAAAAGATGAGCTCATCAACAAAGTATTTCCGGATATCATTGCTTTCCACAAATATATTAAATGGTTAAGTGAGCGAGCAATTTTGGCTGCTAAAAAAAAAGATGTAGATGACCTCAATTTTATAATTCAAAAACAAATCGTAGGAACTCTGTATTCATTCAAATCTATCGACTGTGTAACAAACGAAGAAGAAGCAAGTAATAATCCAACTGAATTTTTGAACTCCTTGGGTATACCTGGTTTACATCTGAAGGTTGGCTCTGTAGTTATAATGCTTAGAAATTTAAACCAACCAAAATTGTGCAATGGAACGCATTTGGTGATAAGAAAACTGATGAGCAATGTGATTCACGCGTCGATACTCAAAGGAAAGATGAGGCCAGTTCTTAGAAGGAACTTACGCTTCAAAAATGTGAAAATTACAGGGTATTTTTCGGTATGCCACGCCCCTAAAAAGGCGTCACAATTATGTTTGGGCCATCGATAGAGGAGGTTACTAGTAACTCAACTATCTAAATAGTTTATAGCTATTATACTTTAGAACATATAAACTTTTGCGGTTTGCCACGCCCCCTTTAGGCGGAGATATATCCACCATAGCTTGTTGGACTTGGGAGGTCAACCAGCGTATATATACCAAATCTCAGGTCGCTGGCATCAATAGTGCCTAAAATATAGCCAAATTATAAAAATCACTGTTAATGCCAGATCCCATTAACAGGATTGCTCCTCCCCCACAGAGCCCGATTATGCTATTAACAGCTTTCTGTTAATAGCATAACCGCTTGCTCTCAGTACTTGGCCCTCCGCCAAGTACTATTACTATTACTTTTAACTTTCTACTCTGTACTATATTGTGAATGTACGACATCGCCATTTTGCGCGCACCGTATTTTTAAATTGAAATAAAATTACTTTAAATTACTCCACACGACAACATTTGGTCCTTCGAGCCGGATAATCTTCATACTGGCATTTGTTATACGACATTTCCGTCACATATGGTTGTACATTGTTGTGCAAGTTGCATTCCACTAATATATATATTCTTATATATTAGAGACGAATCTGGATATATTTATTCAGATACGTGAAGTCCATAGCCATACATACATACATATATGTATGTATGCACTAACCTTCAAGTCCGTTGCATATTCACGTATTCCGAATCTTTCCGTTTTGCTAAGACATAATACACAATATCCTTTGTGTCTTGTCGCAATTCAACCATAACATTCAATCCAATCACAATAGTCCGATTGCACACATTTAATTGCGATTTCATTTCAATATATGTACGTACATACAAGATTCCCACTGCATATACATACACATATATGTACATATGCACATCTGTATGTACAATCGACACCACACATATATATATATTAAAATAAATAAAAATAAACCAAAAAAACATATCCTTGTCGTTTTATTACAATTTATTTTAAATCCATATATATTCACATTTATACACATCATATATTTATTATATATTTAAATACATCACATTTTTATATTTGCATTTTTATTATTTTACGTGTGTGTGTGCTAATTGTCTCCGCTTGCTCTGCCATCCAAATATATAAGAACATACGTACATACATATATCCATATGAATGTACAACTAGAGCAGAAACACAATTAACACATAATTAATTAACTTATTAACAAAACACATATATATCTATTCATAACACACATATTCATAACACAAAAATAATAAATATATTCCATTTGTTGTTGCGTGTATAAATGCACAATTCCGTGGCGATACTTTGTTTCTTAGAGATCACAGCGCGCAACTATTGTTTCTGATACCGATAGTTAAAATAATAATAAATATATAAAACAAAAAAAAAAAATATTAAATTAAAACAGAGCGGAGGAATAATTAATTAGATAGTAAATACAGATAAAATCGTACATTTTAATAATTTTAATTTTTTAATATTCTGATACATATACATTTTTATTTTTTTTTATTTTTTACTATTTTTTTTTATATATTCTTCGATTTTCATTTCTTCTTGTTTCTCTTTGAGGATTTCGTTAATATTCTTCCCGTTTGTTTTTTGTTATTTTTTCTCCTTTTTTTGTGTTTTTATTTATTATTTCCCAAATAAAACGTTTGTTTTGGTCTGATAAACTTTGATTCGGTGATCGAACTCTGCATTCATTGCCGACTCTCCAAGCTTTGCTTAACCCCGTATCCGAGTAAGCCTCCATGTCCGATCGTTCTAGCCGAGCGCAATTGAGTGTACCTGCTTCGCGTCTGATCAAGCGCAGTGCTTCCGCATCTCCCATTCCGTCCGGGAAACCACAGACCACCAGCATTTTCAAGCGCAGTCCGGTCGTTACACGGTCCAGTCCGAAGCCAGCAGTATCAGTCAACATGTCTCTGTCCGATTTCATCGCTGCTGCGGATAGGCTCATTAAGTTCGAAGCTCGCATCGACGGTCCCGGAGATTCTAACGCCACTCATGCGGCTCAGCTCCGGGCCTTCGAGATTCGCCGAGATCGTGTCAAGGCATTATGGGATGATGCTGAGCAGCAGTATAAGGTCTGTGCCAGAGCATTGAACCAAGGAGCGAGCAGTGGCGAAGTTGAAGCCAAGACAGCAGGTGATGCAAATGCCTTAGTCGCCGAGTGCCAGCTCACGAACGACGGCTTTGCATCAGCTTGGGACGCCTTGTGTGACCGGTACGAGAACAAGCGACTGTTAGTGAACAGCCAGCTCAAGATCCTTCTCAATCTCCCCAAAGTCACCAAGGAATCAGGCGCAGCTCTCAGAGAATTGTATGGCACCATTCATCGGTGTGTCACTGCCATCGAGCAAGCCCAAATCTCTACGGAGAACTGGGATTGTATCCTTGTGTTCATGTGCACTTCCAAATTGCCCGAACATACTCGATCTCTCTGGGAGCATTCTTTAACACGAAAATCAGACATCCCAGCCTGAAAAGACGAAAGTCTTTTCATTAGCGAGCATGCTCGCGCGCTTGAAGCTATGGAAGGTGATAGGTCCCTCCCGAAAGTCCCAGGTTCAGACCTGAAATCCACGGCTAGCAACTTTCACAAAAAGGTTCATGCCTTCGAGTCACAAGTCCACTCCAAATCCAAAAAGTGCGATTCGTGTGCTAAAGAGAACCATCCGGTTCGTCTGTGTCCTCGCTTCATCCAATCGTCCTTGGCAGCGCGCGAGACATACATAAAGCGAAGGCAACTTTGCCTGAACTGCTTTGCTCAAGGTCACCAACTGCGCGACTGCACTAGCATACACAATTGCGCCAAGTGCAAGGGGAGGCACAATACACTGCTTCACCGTGAAAGCTCCACAGCAAACAGCTCGTCTTCCGGAGCCGCGGTGACTCCAGGTACGTCCGAAGTACCTCGTAATGTGCAGTCGTATTTCACGGGCGATACTCCAGGTGTCCTGCTTGGTACGGCCGTAATTGATATGTGTCACTTGGGGGTCACATATCCAGCCAGGGCTCTAATCGACTAGGGGTCCGAGGCAACGTTCATTTCCGAACGATTATTCCGTCTGATGAAGCTACCATTCCGATCCGTGCAAACGCAGGTCTCCGGTCTAGGCCACTCTGTGGCAGCAAAATCAACAAAACTTTGTGACTTCCATATCGGCACTCCGCTGAAACCCCGAATTCGAATTGAGGCCTCAGCTTTGGTCATCACACGGCTCTCCGGCAATCTGCCATCGTACCCCATTCCGCAACATCTCTTAAACAATCTGCCCGACATCCCATTAGCTGATCCACTTTTCTTCAAGAGCGCTCAAATTGACGTTCTTTTAGGCGCGGATATTCTTCCGTCGATCGTTCAGGGGGGCTTCCGCCCTAACCTCTGCGGATCACTAATGGGCCAAGAGACAATCTTTGGCTGGATTCTTACGGGTCCAGTCACAAAGAAGCCTCAAGAGTCGATTTCCGCTTTCACGACTAGGGTTACCGTTTTCCCCGATGAAAAACTCGACCACCTCATCACCAAATTTTGAGAGGTGGAGAATCTCCCCAAGGCAGCCAGTGAGCCGGACTTTGCGTGTGAGGATAATTTTGTCCGAACCACACGGAGAGACAAGTCTGGCTCCTACGTCGTGACTCTTCCGTTTAAAAATCCGGATCACCCTGACTTGGGTCATTCGCGATCCATCGCTCTGGGGCAGTTTCTCAAGAATGAGAGCAGATTGTCCAAGAATCCGTCACTCAAGGCCGAATACGACGCTATCCTGCAAGAGTATCTCGACTTGGGTCATATGAGGCCAGTGTTATCACATTGCAATCCTGCAATGAGTAACTTTTACTTGCCTCACGCAGTCTTTAAGCCCATGCAGTCTTTAAGCCCGACAGCACCACCACCAAAGTGAGGGTGGTGTTCAATGCATCGTGCCCATCTTCCAATGGGAAGAGCCTGAATGATATTCTTCATCCAGGCCCGGTCCTTCAGTCCGACCTCACGATGCAAATTCTCCAATGGCGATACTATCGATACGTGTTCAATGCCGACATCACTAAAATGTATCGCCAAATTCGTGTTGATCCAAAACACACCCCTTTCCAACGAATCCTTTTCCGTAAGCCAGACGGCAACATCGGGGACTTCGAGCTAAGCACCGTCACTTTTCTAGTAAACTGTGCTCCCTTCCTGGCTTTGAGAGTTCTCAAACAGCTCGCAAATGACGTGAGATCCCGTTTGCCTCTCGCCAGCAAGGTCATCTCCGAGTGCATGTACGTCGATGACGTACTTGCAGGAGCACATTCCAAAGAAGAGGTGATCGCAACCATCGCCGAACTCACAGAAGCTCTGGAGAGTGCGGGGTTTCCTTTAAGGAAGTGGACATCCAATTCCATGGATTGTCTAAAGGCTATCCCAAAGAGTCATCGGCTGTGCGAGGATTTCTTAGAGCTAGAAGATTCAAGCACAGCAAAGACTCTAGGCCTACGTTGGCAAGCGCAAGCCGATCTGTTCCTTTTTTCGCCCCCTAACATTCCTCTCCAGGAGTCCTACACAAAAAGGTCGGTCCTGTCCCAGATCGCCAAGTTGTTCGACCCTGTAGGGTGGTTGGCATTATTTGTCATTCGAGCAAAAATATTTATGCAAGCGCTCTGGCTACGCGGTTTAGATTGGGACCAACATCTGCCTGGTGATCTCCTCACCCAATGGCAAGAGTTTCTCCTCAGCTTCTCCAGCCTTCGGGACATCCGTGTGCCTCGATGGGTTCCATTTCCAACCTCGAGCCACTATCCAATTTCATGGGTTTTGTGACGCATCTGAGCGTGCTTACGGAGCGGCTGTTTATCTCCGTGTAGAACTTGGCAACCAGATCTTCGTCAATCTGCTCTCCGCCAAAACGAGAGTCGCTCCGATCAAATCCCTTTCTATACCCCGCTTGGAGCTTTGCGGTGCTGTCCTTCTGACCGAATTATGCTCAGTACTGCTCCCGGCATCCCCGGCAGTCAGTTTTCACCAATCCTTCACCAGCTCACCAATCACTAGACTGGCATCATGTCAGCTCAGAACATAATCCTGCGGACCTAGCTAGCAGAGGTCAATTTAAAGTAATTTTATTCAATTTAAAAATACGGTGCTTGCAAAATGGCGATGTCGTATATTAACAGTATAGTACAGAGTAGCAAATTAAAAGTAATAGTAATAGTACTTAGCGGAGGGCCAAGTACTGAGAGCAAGCGGTTATGCTATTAACAGAAAGCTGTTAATAGCATAATCGGGCTCTGTGGGGGAGGAGCAATCCTGTTAATGGGATCTGGCATTAACAGTATATATATCCTTGATCAGGGTGACGAGCTGAGTCGATTTAGCCCTGTACGTCTGTCTGTCCGTCCGTCCGTCCACATATACAGCGCGCATATCACCAAAAATCGATAAACCATCCCGTTATTTTTATACCCTGAACCCATTGAAAATGGGAAATCAGGGTATAATGTTTTTGTTGAAATGTATGTAACAGGCAGAAGGAGGCGTGGCAGACCCCACAAAGTATATATATTCTTGATCAGGGCGACGAACTGAGAGTTTGAACGCGTCGATTTCAAAAGATATAGAAGCTAGAGACTTCAACTTTTTTTTAAATGCTTGTATATAGTCGAGACTGCTCGACTACGAGATCCCCTGAACCCTTCAAGCAACAGCCATTTCAATAATTTTGAGCGTCTCTCTGCTTACACAAACACACACATACACACGCAAACACACATACATAGACACACATAGGCGCGCACGCATGGGCTGCAGTGTGGGCTTACTATGGGAACTTCATTGTTTAATAACTTTTTTTCTGGACGTACGTTCTTCATGAAACTTTTAGATTGTATTTATATCATTAATATGCGTGTATGTACCGAAGCTCAAATCTCTAGTATTTGAAACACGCCTTTTATAAACTTATGAGTGAGGGGGTGGATATAGAGGTGGGGGGTGAAATTGAACAAAAATTCTATAACGTACATATCAATCTACATTTAAAATTTGGATACTCTAGCTCTAAAAATGTAGGAGATATAATTTTATAACTGCATTTCGATAAGGTTTTTGATCGATAAAAAAATAATGGGACGAGTTATAGATTTTTGGTGATAAACTAGATATGCGCGCTGTATATACGGTCATTTTAAAAAAAGTTCAAGTCTCTAGCTCTTATATCTTCTGAAATCGACGCGTTCATACATACGGACGGACGGACGGACGGACGGACAGACAGACGGACAGGGCTAAATCGACTCAGTTCGTCGCCCTGATCAAGAATATATATACTTTATGGGGTCTGCCACGCCTCCTTCTCCCTGTTACATACTTTTAACAAAACCATTATACCCTGATTTCCCATTTTCAATGGGTTCAGGGTATAAAAACACAATTGTAGTAAACGAAATTATTGTTTATTCGAAGTTTTTTATGTGTTAAACGCGAGCAAGCGACTTGATTGTCGTGCTGTCCGCTACTAAATGTATGTAATAGTCAATCTAACACATTAACTAACAGAGCTGTACACGCACGAGCGTCTGTTCTAAGCAAGAGTTAATTATATACTTTTTGTACGCGAGCCGGCTGGTCAAAGCTGAGCCGTCGCGTGAGAAAAGAAAGAAGCGCAAAACGGAGAACGTGGTCTCCGTTACAAGTTTCTCTTAAATGCTAACATATTTTCTGAACTTGCTCTCTTAAATACAATGAAGTGCTGATTGCTGAACCCAACATCCCCCCGTTCAAGACCTAGTCTTGAACAGAATCCTTAAGGGGCAGCAAGCACAGCTTATTTGTAGCTCTTCTAATCTCGCCAACTTGAGTTTTAAGCACGGCTACCCGTGCAACGCCATCACCTCCAGGATAAGTTCGTTGACTCTGGCTAGTGGCCACTTAAGTGGCGGAAGATTCTCATCCTTCAAGAGAACTATGTTACCAACAGCCAAGCGGGACTTGGACATTCTCCATTTTGCTCGCTGTTGTAACAGGTTGAGGTATTAGTCCCGCCAACGGGTCCAGAATACCTGCTGCAGATAGCTTACGCGCTGCCAAGCATCCAAGCGATTAAAATTCAGCCCTGTCAGGTTGGGCTCACTGAAGGACGAAGGAGGACCGCCGTTTAGGAAATGGGCAGGCGTCAATACATCTATGTCTGATGGATGCTCTGAAATTGAAACTAAAGGGTGTGAATTAATAACAGCAGCGATGTTGCAGACTAGGGTGCGAAGCTAATCATAAGTTAGGACGGCAGGCCCAACACATCTATAGAAGTGATGTTTCGCTGTCTTCACTGCTGCCTCCCACAAGCCGTCGAAGTGAGGCGATCGTGGAGGGATGAAATGCCATTCGATTGAATCCGCCAGACAAAAGTCCTTCACAGCCTTCTGGTGGGTGTCTGGCAAGAATAGACGCTTCAACTCCTGAAGCTGGTTTCGGGCTCCAAGAAAGTTTGTGGCGTTGTCAGACCAGATTTGATTTGGTTTTCCTCTGGTGCATATAAACCGCTGGAGCGCATGCAAAAAAGCCGTAGTAGTCAGATCCTTGACTAGCTCCAGCCAGATAGCCTTCGTGGCAAAACAAATGAATACACATACGTAGCATTTCACGGAGCCTTGTTTCGTGCTTCAGGCTTATAAAAGAATGGCCCGCAAAAATCGACTCCTGTGACTCCAAAGACCCGAAATCCGTCGACGCGTTCCTTGGGCAGATCTGCCATTATGTGCTCAACAAGTCGAGGCTTTGCGCGAAAGCAAATGACGCATTTCTGAGTAACACTGGCTACAGTTTTCCTACCTCCAATTGGCCAATATTGGAAACGAACCAACGCCAAAACTGCTCGGGGGCCCGCGTGCAAGTTCCGCTGATGGTAATGCATAATGATAGCTCGAGTTACTGGGTGACTTTTGGGCAAAATAATTGGATGGCGACTATCGAAGTTCAAAGTCGAGTTTTTGAGTCGACCATCGACGCGTAGCAGCCCAACCATTCCTTTAGTTCGAAGTGCATTTATGTCGCTCGAGAGATGAGCTCGCTGAATTACTCTCAACAGTATATGCGTACCGTTCCGGATCTCTGCTGACGTTAATCCTGGACCATGGCCCTTTTTAATAAACTTGGATACGTATGCAAACGTACGCTGCAAGCGGTAGAAAGAATTCAGATACTTGCAGTCCATGGAAGCATCATTGACTGATTCCTTCGTCGCAGTTCTTCGTCGCTCCATTGAAGTTTTTTCTAGGCAAACAGATAGGAACACTGAGTTCTGGGCTTGGAGAGGAAGCTGGGACCGCTGAACCAAAGTGATGATGCGTTTAACTCCGAGGGCAATGAACCACGAGATAATATATCCGCGCGATTCAACAGTGTAGGTACATATGGCCACTCCATTGCTGATGTGAGATCTTGTATCGTGGCTATGCGATTTGAAACAAAAACGTTAAATCGCCCGGGCTCGTCGTTAATCCAAGAAAGTGCTACAGTAGAGTCAGACCAACAATGAAATTCACCAGTGAAAATGCCTAATCCAGCTACTTCGTGCATTAGACGCGCAAGCAACTCTGCACCGCATAATTCCAGTTTGGGAATCGTAAGTGTTTTTAGAGGAGAAACTCGAGACTTGGAACAAAGTAGCCTGCTGACGATATGCTCCCCCTTGGATACAATATAAATGCAGGCTACATATGCCTCGATGCTGGCATCGCAGAATCCATGGACTTCAACCTTCGCTCCTGGTACTAGTGATAGCCTGGGAAATGCACTCCTAAGACCGCTGCCAAAGTTACTGCAGATGTCCAGCCATGTAGTGTGACATGCAGATGGAAGACTCTCGTCCCAATCAAGCTTGTGCCTCCAGAGTTGTTGCAAGAAAATTTTAGCTTTCGTTATTACTGGGCCAACCAGGCCGAGGGGATCGTAGAACCGAGCAATAGACGAGAGAACAGAGCGCCTGGACGGCTTCGAAGATGAATTC
Source organism: Drosophila mulleri (assembly GCA_035047565.1). Taxonomy (NCBI): domain Eukaryota; kingdom Metazoa; phylum Arthropoda; class Insecta; order Diptera; family Drosophilidae; genus Drosophila; species Drosophila mulleri. The sequence continues at coordinate 1,455,835 of JAWNPK010000172.1, forward strand.
AGAGCCAGATATGAGAACAGAATTTGATCAGATGCTGGATCCCATGCGAGGCCAAGTGTCTTTGTAATGTCGCTGCCATTATTGAACCTTATGAGTGATTCCTTATCGCAATCGGTTACGCCTTCGAGTACCTTGGGATGACTTGAACACCACTTTCGCAATTTAAATTTCCCACATGCCAAGATTCCAGCTGTCTCTTGCATGACACGTCTTGCATCTTTGACTGAGTTCCCTCCAGAAATCAAATCGTCAACGTAGAAATCGCGAAGCAGCACTTTGGAGCCGACTGGAAATATGTCCTTTTCATATATAGCTGGTGCATGGCGCGCACAGACAAAAATGAAGCTGGCTTTGTTCCATATGTGACCGTATCAAGTCTGAAAACTTCTAATTCATCATCTGGCGAATTCCTCCATAGAATGCATAGCAGATAGCTGTCCGGCTCAGGTACCTACACGCAACGATACATCTTGCAAATATCGCCGGTGAGTGCAACTGGATAGGAAAGGAGGCGCAATAATATGTCGATCAATTTCGGCTGAATGACAGGACCTGACATTAGAATGTCGTTCAACGAATGACCAGTGGTCGTGGCTGCTGATCCATCAAAGACGACGCGAAGCTTGGTAGTTGTACTGTCTTCCTTCAGAACGCAGTGATGAGGAAGGAAATATCTGCATCGATGACCAATCTCGAGATACTCTTTCAGGAATGCTGAATATTGAGACCTTATATGAGGCAAACGACTCAATTTCTTATCCAAATTGAGAAACCGATGACGCGCTTTCTGATAAGAATCTCCAAGAAACTCGCAATTAATTTTAACAGGCAAGCGTACTGAATATTGACCATTAGCTAATCGATTGTAATGCCTCGCAAAGTGCGCTTCGCACTCTGAGTCTTCCTTGCTGATCCTTACAATGGAGTCACTGCAGCTCTCAACTTCCCAGAAACGACGAACGAGACTGTCCAGTTTGATGTCAGTACAAGATTCTGTATCCGGACCCGAAGGCGTCTTTGAAGCTAATAACATAGAGTTGTGGCAGCGAGCTTCGCCTCCAACCAAAACGAGTCTTCTGCAACAGTGGAAGCCCAGGCATCAACTTGATTTGTCCCACACAGAGAAAATCATAAAAGAGGCTAGCTCCGATCAGCAGATCTACTCGCTGTGGCCTATGGGAGGCTGGATCTGCCAAGACAATATTTTGCGGTATGCTCCAGTTGCTCGTATTTACATTAGAACTGGGATGCCTGCCAGTTATATTTGCAGCCACCATGGTTGTTATGTTAGTTGTGTAATCCGATGCGTGAGCTTGAAGAGTGATGCAAATGCTGCTTCCATCGGTGGCAACATTGGAATCGCCAACGCCGCATACAGACGCAGAAGATTTTTTTCTCTTAAGCTGTAGTAAATTCGCAAATCTGGCTGTAATGAGATGCACTTGAAACCCTGAATCTAAAAGTGCACGACAAGGAACAAGATCGCCAAACCGATTCCTTGCCAGAACCACAGCAGTAGCCAGGAGCACAACATCGCTGCGCCGATCCTTCGATAGGAGAGTAGTGGATAGCGCTGAGGTCTGAGGGATAACCTGTACTCCTGATGTCGAAGTTTGCTGATGGAGCGGAATTGCTGTCTGCGATGTGCTGGGGTGGCCGAGATGAAGAAGCGTATGATGCTTGACTCCACAAACCCGACAACTGCGCGAGCTACATTGTTGAGCCTGATGTCCACCCTTCAAACAATTTAAACATAGGCCGGCCTTGTGGATTTCATTGAAGCGAAGACTAGGAGACAAGTTTGTGAATCTTGAACATTTGTAGATTGTATGTTCAGGATCATTACAAAAACTGCAACTGTGCGTATTGCGGTCCGTTAAGAGAAATGATGATCTGCTTGTGACAACCTTGCTGCTAGAATTCATCGGCTTAATTGATGAATAGTTTGTTAGAGCAAATTCCATCGATTCCAATGTACGGCAACGAAGCTCAAGAAACGAGGAGACTTCTTCATATGTAGGTATATGAAGAGCCATTTCTGAGTTCTCTAATTTCTCTTCCCATTTAGCGTGCGAGCCCACGTCAAGCTTCTGCAGCAGTATCTGAGCAATCATGGCACTAGCTATCTGCTCTTGTGCCCAGACTACTAAGCGCACGCATATGGACATTGAAGCTGTCGGATAGCTCTCGCAGCTTCGTTATAGATCCATTTTCTACCCTTTTTATACCCTGAACCCATTGAAAATGGGAAATCAGGGTATAATGGTTTTGTTAAAAGTATGTAACAGGGAGAAGGAGGCGTGGCAGACCCCACAAAGTATATATATTCTTGATCAGGGCGACAAACTGAATCGATTTATCCATGTCCGTCTGTCCGTCTGTCCGTATGTATGAACGCGTCGATTTCTGAAGATATAGAAGCTAGAGACTTCAACTTTTTTTAAAATGCTCGTATATAGCACGCGGATATCGAGTTTATCACTAAAAATCGATAACTCATCCCGTTATTTTTTTATCGATCAAATACCTTATCGAAAACAAGTTATAAAATTATATCTCCTACACCTTTAGAGCTAAAGTCTCCAAATTTTAAATTTAGACTCGACTGCACGTGATAGAATTTCGATTTTTGTTATAATTCACCCCCCACCCCTATATCCACCCCCTTACCCTCATCTCTGTAAAAGGCGTATTTCAAATACTAGAGACTTGAGCTTTGGCAAATATACGCATAGTAATGATAAAACCACATTCTAAAAGTTTCATGAAGAACGTACGTCCACAAAAAAAGTTATTGAACAATTTAGTTCCCATAGTAAGCCCACACTGCAGCCCATGCCTGTTAATGCGTGCGTGCCTATGGGTGTCTATGTATGTGTTTGCGTGTGTGTGTGTGTTTGTATAAGCTGAAAGACACTAAAAATGATTGAAATGGCTGTTGCTCGGAGGGTTCAGGGTATCTCGTAGTCGAGCAGTCTCGACTAGAGCTTTCTTACTTGTTAGACCTAAGATCTTTACGATGTGTGCCTGTAAGATTAAACGTCGGTTATCATATCGCTGTTTCAATAACTTTATAGCAATAGTATAATTATCATTAGAAATTTCCAACGAGCGAACTGTATCCAACGCTGCGCCATCTAGACAGGACCGGAGATGCTGAAGTCTTTCCATATTTCTGATTTCTGGTCGGCTATCAATGATTGTTGAAAACATTGAATAGAAATCAGCCCAATTCGCATATCCACCGCTGAACGTAGGTAGCTTTAATGGAGGCAGCGCAGGTGCGGACTGCTGTCTGGGAGCAGATGCGTGAGGAGGGTCACCTGGTCTACTAAACGTGGAACTATGATGCACCTGAGCAGTACGACTTTGAATTTCAGACATTATTGTTGACTGCATGACCATTATCAAATCATCGAAGTCAATGCGCAAATCACTGCCCATCTCTGTAAAATCTAGCTCCTCTAGACTTTCATGGGCCTCACTAAAAGAATGGCTTAGCTTCTCGATACTATCCAGAAGAACATTTAACGTGCTGTCACTGTGATCGGCAAGCGCATCTAGATCAACCTTGGCTTGCAGCCTTTTTACGCGTTCAAACACCGACTGCACTTTGAGCTTATAAAACCGCGCTCGCTCTTCGGGAGCAACTGCACTAGCATCTAAGCTTGCCATGACGAGTAAAATATAAGAGTAACACGATAGAGTTCAAAGTTGTTGGTTTATGCACTATTACAGGAGTGCACACCGGTACGATTATTATGGAAGTGATAGTATTGCAGCTGGAACGAACGAATGCAATGGCAACGAAAGAACCAACGGCAAGCATGTTCTTACGGACGCCACTGTATTGCAAGCCGAAACGAAAGAGAGTGTCTGACGACTTTGTAAAAGTAACGGCACGCAAGTAATTGCTATATACACTTCTTGTATTCACGGGAGTATGTATTTTACAATGTTAATATATATGTAAATATATACACATATGAAAAATCACGTCGGGATCACCAAATGTTGAGCTATCGATATTTTTCGAATAGCTTTAGATATTCAAAACACAATTGTAGTAAACGAAATTATTGTTTATTCGAAGTTCTTTATGTGTTAAACGCGAGCTAGCAACTGATTGTCGTGCTGTCCGCTAATAAATGTATGTAATAGTCAATCTAACACATTAAGTAACAGAGCTGTACACGCACGAGCGTCTGTTCTAAGCAAGAGTTAATTATATACTTTTTGTACACGAGCCGGCTGGTCAAAGCTGAGCCGTCGCGTGAGAAAAGAAAGAAGCGCAAAACGGAGAGCGTGGTCTCCGTTACAAGTTTCTCTTAAATGCTAACATATTTTCTGAACTTGCTCTCTTAAATACAATGAAGTGCTGATTGCTGAACCCAACAACCACACTGAATGATTTTTAATTTTTTTAAATTTGTCACATATTCAATGGAATATGTAGATCATATGCTGAAAGTTTCATTAAATTCCGTTAGTTCTATCAATTTTTTAAAAATCATCAAATGTTTGGCCAATTAACAAACGCACGTGAAACAGTCACAGCAGTTTTCCTATACGTGTGCACACACACATTAAAATAAACAATTAGTTTAGTTTCGATTTGCTAGATGGCGCTGCAGCAGTGAATGTATTGCTGTTTTGCCATTAGTCTGTCAATAAGTGAAGTGGAGTTATGGAAAGCAGCGTGTCGCACGATCGAGAAGCCTCGGGTTCGAATCCCAGAGCGGGCGCAATTTTTGTTAACTTTTTTAATTGTTTTAAAATATTCAAGTATTTAATTAAATGAGTCTTCTATTTCTCTTACATTTTTAAATACATTTAAATTGAAAATTTAACCACACTAAATGTACATTTTTATTAGTTTGGTTCAGGGTAGTATCTAGTCGAGCACTCTCGACTAGAGTTTCCTTACTTGTTATACCCTGAACCCAATGAAAATGGGAAATCAGGGCATAATGGTTTTGTTGAAATGTATGTAACAGGCAGAAGGAGGCGTGGCAGACCCCACACAGTATATATATTCTTGATCAGGGTGACGAGCTGAGTCGATTTGGCCCTGTCCGTCTGTCCGTATGTATGAGAGCGTCGATCTCAGAACATATAGGAGCTAGAGACTTGATTTTTTTCAAATGTCCGTATACAGCACGCATATCGAGTTTATCACCAAAAATCGATAACTCGTCCTATTATTTTTTATCGATAAAAACCCTTTTCGAAAATCAGTTATAAAATTATATCTCTTGCATCTTTAGAGCTAGAGTCTCCAAATTTTAAATGTAGATTTATATGTACGTTATAGATTATTTATGTTCAATTTCACGTTCATGCTTGAGCTTTACTATACTCTCTTTCTAGAATACTTAATATCCAATATATGAAAGCTTTACTTTAGTTAACATGATTATTTTTTTATACAGTTTTTACCTGAATCATGTGAACAATTTTTCAAAACAATATATTTTGCTGGTGCGCTCCTAGATGAATGCAAAGAAATATTTAAATATCACGTGCTGGAAATGGGTAATTGCTTCATTTCTAATAACCTTATGGATTAGTAAGTACCCTACATAATAATATAATAATTAATATTATCTGTACTATATATATATATATATATATATATATATATATATATATATATATATATATATATATATATATATATATATATATATATATATATATATATATATATATATCTATCTATATATATCTATCTGTATATATATATATATATATATATATATATATATATATCTATATGTATCTATCTGTATATATATATATATATATATATATATATATATATATATATATATATATATATATATATATATATCTATCTATATATATCTATCTGTATATATATATATATATATATATATATATATCTATAGATGGTTCTGAGTTATTGTCCATAATCGCTTTTTAATTTGGCTAGGCGATATTTGTTCTCTTTTCTTTCGAACGCAGCGAGTCGCAATTGTCTCGTCGTTACTTCAGCTCTAGCACCCAGACCAAAAGCCACGTACGCACAGCCTCAACGCTCGTGCTTCTCTTCTTCTTTACATAACAACTACAATCGCGCCACACTCGGCCGAGGCATCTCTCTCGCTCTCGAGCCTCGTTCTCGGCATAGAATTTACCGCTAACCGACATTCCTCAGTCATCATTTACTTTGCTTATTGCATTGTACACAGTAGCAACGCAGCTCGTTGCTATGAAGTTTTACAACATCGCAATACCGTGTCAGACTCACTGACGCGGCAACGCAGCATTACATTGCTACGTCATCAACCTTTTTACATTCATGTTATTAACATAACATGCTCCTGTTATGTCAAATTCTCATGTTAATTACGTAAATCTCTGACACGGCCTTCCTGACGATTACACGTCCTCGTGTATGAAATTAAACACTCTGATTAGAATCATATCTTTTCTTTTTTTTTTTTTTTTTTTAATCAAAATAAGTCAACTCTTTTACATGGTTTCATCATTCAAAATAACATATTCGCTTCATTTAAACATTTATATTTTTCAAATGTCTTCAAATGTTAGTTAATACAAATAAACTCAGCCATATGGAATTCATGTTTGTCTCACATCTATTTTTATACCCTGAACCCATTGAAAATGGGAAATCAGGGTATAATGGTTTTCTGAAAAGTATGTAACAGGCAGAAGGAATCATCGCAGACCCCATACAGTATATATATTCTTGATCAGGACGATGAGCTGAGTCGATATAGCCCTGTCCGTCTGTCCGTCCGTCCGTCCGTCCGTCCGTCCGTCCGTCCGTCCGTCCGTATGAGTGCGTCGATCTCAGAAGTTAAAGGAGCTAGAGAGCTGAAATTTTGTATGCATACTCGTGTATACCATACGCAGTACGAGTTTATCATATTTTTTCGATAACTCATTCGATATCTTTTTTATCGAGGATAATCGATAAATTTATATTGTTTTTTTCAGCCTAATTTGAACACTATTAGACCTAGAGACTTCAGATTTACTGTGTATATACATTTGATGGGCACACACATTTTGTAATTTACAGATTTTGGATACCAGGCCCCCTTCGCCCCAAATTTGTAAAAAACGTATATCAAGTACTAGAGACTTGTGCTTTGGAATGTACACACATTTACACATAATGATTACGTTCTGAAAGTTTCATTAAGATTGTACGTCTACAAATGAAATTATTCAACAAATAAATTCTCATAATATTGCCCAAGCTGCAGTGCAGCCCAAGCGCAGTCGCTGCTTACTGCGCAGTTAGCAGAGCGTGGGCCTATGCATGTGTATGTATGTGTGCAGAATGATTGGAACAACAGCACGGAGGGTTCAGGGTATCTCCTAGTCGAGCAGCCTCGTTTTATATATTCATTATAGAGAGAGCTCTCAGTGAGAGTTAACAGACGTGTTTATTTTTGTGCTCTGCAATTATTATTGTTTTCTTAGTTATATGGTAATGTTAAATTTCGCATAATTGCGGTTCGGATGAATATTGCAAATATCTACATATACATATATCCTGTGCAAGGTTTGATCCGTGGTTTGCTGTGTTTTTTATAATTTGCTTTTTTATTTTGTGAAGTTTTGTGTGCAGCGTCGGTTCATTAGTTTCATTATTTGCATTTTTGCTTTAGTGTTTCTATTTGTTGGCGCTCTCCCCAGTTCACTCTTTCTAGGTTTGTTAGTGTTGTGTGTGCATAATTTGTTCTCACTATCTACTGTTGTTGTATTTGCCTCTCTCGAATTTTTGATTTTCGTGTTGTGCAAGTATACTCTCTCGCTGTGTACTTTCGATCTGCTCTTTAACGGCTGTTTTTGTTGTTGACTCGCTCTCTCAACATATACATATTTTTGTTGCGCTCTCTAACGGCTGTTTTGTTGTTCGACTCGCTCTCAACACATTTATACCTCTCTTTGTTTTTCATATTTGTGTTTACATTCAGTAATTTCTGTTTGATCCCAATTGCCAATATGAGTTGCTGCAAAAAATCTTGCAGTTACAAGCAGGCAGTTGATTCTGCTCAACCGCAATTTATAAATTGCTGGTTGTGCGATAATATGATGCATACTAAGTGTGCAGGTCTTACTGGGCGTGATTATGACAAGATTATGTCCACTACTAAAGCTGGCAGTGGAGGCGTACGCTGGTCTTGTCCGACTTGCTTGGAAAAACAGATCAACTTTTCTAAAATGTATAGTGCTGTGAGGGCACAATTTTTGAAATTGAAGAAGATTTCCATGCAGTTGACCAGTGACATGGCTGCTGCTGAAGAAATATTAAATCAGTACGGCTTTGAAAATCCTCTCTCTCAATTGGATATTCCTTTGTTGTCGGTAACTCCTTCTATAATAGTACCGCCACCTAATTCGCTTGCTCCTCCCTCTCGGCTCCTAATTCACTTGATCCTCCTTCACCTGGTCCCATATCTGTTTCTCCTGTTGATGTTTCTATTGAAATCCAAGCCCCTGTTCCAAATTTGGATACTACTTCTATTGTTGCTCAAACAAAGAGTGATAATAAGTCGACCACTCCGGGCATCACCTTATCCGTTGTCTCTCCTCGAAAGCAAGTATTTTTATCTAGGCTTTCATCTGATACTACATGTGAGGCAGTATCTGCTTTTATTTCTAGCAAGATATCAGCCAATGTTTTTATATCGAAGTTTAGTTTCACAACTCCGCGAGAAATTGCTTCATTTAAGATTAATGTGCCGATGGAATATTTTACCACCATATGTGACCCTAAATTCTGGCCACCTCACGTAGTCGTGCATGAATTCAAACCTAAGAATCGCAACAAATCCACTCCTGTTTCCTTGAATCCAACTTCGGTGCAATCAACATCAAACATTATACCAAACAAGTAAGAAAGCTCGACTACGAGATACCCTGAACCCTCCGAGCAACAGCCATTTCAATAATTTTTAGTGTCATTCAGCTTAAACAAACACACACACACGCAAACATATACATAGACACCCATAGGCACGCACGCATTAACAGGCATGGGCTGCAGTGTGGGCTTACTATGGGAACTTAATTGTTCAACTGGTTTTCGATAAGGTTTTTGATCGATTAAAAAATTAACGGGATGAGTTATCGATTTTTAGTGATAAACTCGATATCCGCGTGCTATATACGAGCATTTTAAAAACAAGTAAGAAGACTCTAATCGAGACTGCTCGACTAGGAGATACCCTGAACCCTCCATGCTGATGGTCCAATCATTCTGCAGTTCTTCTAAGCACACACACATACACATACACCCACCCGCACGCATAGGCCCGTGCTCTGCTAACTGCGCAGCAGCGACTGCGCTTGGGCTGCGCTGCGGTATGGGCAATATTATGAGAATTTATTTGTTGAATAATTTCGTTTGTAGACGTACAATCTTAATGAAACTTTTTGAACGTAATCATAATGTACAAATGTGTGTACATTCCAAAGCACAAGTCTCTACTACTTGATATACGTTTTTTACAAATTTGGGGCGAAGGGGGCCTGGTATCCAAAATCTGTAAATTACAAAATGTGTGTGCTCATCAAATGTATATACACAGTAAATCTGAAGTCTCTAGGTCTAATAGTGTTCAAATTAGGCTGAAAAAACAATATAAATTTATCGATTATCCTTGATAAAAAAGATATCGAATGAGTTATCGAAAAAATATGATAAACTCGTACTGCGTATGGTATACACGAGTATGCATACAAAATTTCAGCTCTCTAGCTCATTTAACTTCTGAGATCGACGCACTCATACGGACGGACGGACGGACGGACGGACGGACGGACGGACGGACAGACGGACAGGGCTATATCGACTCAGCTCATCGTCCTGATCAAGAATATATATACTTTATGGGGTCTGCGATGATTCCTTCTGCCTGTTACATACTTTTCACAAAACCATTATACCCTGATTTCCCATTTTCAATGGGTTCAGGGTATAAAAAGTTGAAGTCTCTAGCTTCTATATCTTCAGAAATCGACGCGTTCATACATACGGACAGACGGACAGACGGACATGGCTAAATCGATTCAGTTTGTCGCCCTGATCAAGAATATATATACTTTGTGGGGTCTGCCACGCCTCCTTCTCCCTGTTACATACTTTTAACAAAACCATTATACCCTGATTTCCCATTTTCAATGGGTTCAGGGTATAAAAACTAAATAGTTTACATTCCTCTTCTTATATGTCCCTGGTTTATCAAAATGTACGCGGCCTTAATACTAAACTTAAAAATTTATTCTTACATAGATTTAGTGTTCAATATGATATTATTGCTTTCACTGAAACATGGTTGTGTAAAAATGTTCATAATAGCGAGATCCTTTCAAATAATTTCACTATTTATAGACTTGACCGTGCTATGCGTAGAGGAGGTGGGGTGTTAATTGCTGTTAAATCCTGTATTCTCTCCGAAGGGTTTAGCTTTTCGTCCCTTCATGATGCAGAGATTATAGGGGTTAAATTAACTCTCCCATCGTGCTCCTTATTTATCACTTGCTCTTACATCCCTCCATCGTCTGATATACAAGTTTATGTTCAACATATAACTTGTATTAAAGAAATTTATGATCATGTAAATGATAAAGACTTGTTTCTGGTTTTGGGTGATTTTAATATTCCCAACACTTCTTGGTCATCAATTTTTAATGCAAATTACTTTATTCCGACTATCGATCACTATCTCTTTGATGAATTGTTTAACTTGTCTATGTTTCAGATTAACTCTATTTCAAACCATCTAAATCGCACTCTAGATTTGTGTTTTGTGTTTGTTAATCATGATTCGCTCATAAATGTCGTGAGATCAACTCCTTTCTGCTTACCAGAGGATACACATCATCCCACTTTAGAGGTTTTATTCAGTGTTGATAATCCTCCCACTAATACTCCAATGCCTTCTAAGCTTAGTCGCTGTTATCGCAAATGCTATTTTGTTCTGCTTAATGAATTAATTAATTCAACAGACTGGTCTATTTTATATGAGTCGGTTGATATTAATTTGGCAGCATCGTTCTTTTATTCTACCTTAAACTCTATTCTGGATGTTTGTGTCCCTCTCAGCCGTATTTCGCCAGTTTCAAATAAGCCACCTTGGTTTACCAAAACACTTTCGAGCTTAAGAAACATTAAAACCAAATGTTTCAGGAATTAAAAAAAATCTGGTTCAAGTGTTGACTGGTCCAAATATTCCATTGCCAAGTCAAACTTCAATCTTTTAAATTCTAGTTGTTATGAGAATTATCTTATACGTTGCAAACGTCAGTTTGCTCGAGATCCTAAACAATTTTACTCATTTGTTAATTCGAAGCGTAAATCTTCTGGTTTGCCATCCTCATTTGTCCTTGGTGGTGTGAAAACTTGCAATGACCAGGATTCCTCTGATCTATTTGCTGATTTTTTTCAATCCACTTATTCTTCTGCTGATCTCTACAGCAACTCATATCCATATTCACTTCCTGAATTTGGGTCTATAAATGCTCCTAAAGTTACTGCAGCCTCTCTGGCTGCAGCCATTAGGACATTGAAAACATCTTTCTCTCCTGGTGTAGATAATATTCCTAGTTGTGTGATTAAAGAGTGCAGTGTTTCTCTTCAGTCACATCTACTAAAATTGTTTAACTTGTCCTTGGATACTTCTGTGTTCTCGTCAATTTGGAAAGATTCTTTTATCATTCCCTTATATTAAAAAGGTGGAAGATCTGATATTTCCAATTATAGAGGCATTGCCAAATTATCTGCTATTCCGAAGTTATTTGGCTTTCCATCAAATGACAGTTTGGCAGGATATCACTCCAATTCAGTAGCTCGTACTCTTCTGCGCAAACCCGACCATTTGGCTATCCATCAAATGACAGTTTGGTAGGATATCACTCAAATTCAGTAGCTTGTACTCTTCTGCGCAAACCCGACCATTTGGCTTTCCATTTTATCATACCACAGTTAAACAGGCTCTTGCCGCCACTCTGCGACGATATGTACCACATGTACCTTGATCTCTCACTAGATCAACTGTCCGCCATGAACAATGTCAGCCTTCACCAGCGTGACCATTGACACTTGAACCTAGCCCCTGTGTATGATGTCCTCCACACCTTCTAGGTGGCAGAGGTAACCTTTTTACCAGCGTCTGTTTCACCGTGGTCAATGTCGTCAAACATTTCTCTTTCGACTTGCTTATCGGGTAATGCTCGTAAAAACTCATGCGAATACTTATATTTTCTTTTATTTGTTAATGATTTCAAAATGTAACGGTCACCTTCTAGTAATTCAGTCACTACAAATGGTCCCTTAAATTTGCGATCCAATTTTGTCTGATGTCGCTCTTCACTTTTTAACAAAACATAATCACCAACTTTGTATTGCCTTATTTTTGCCTTGTTTTTAACTACTCTATTTTTGTCATACTCGGCATTCCCGACTATATTCTCTTTAGCTTTAATTCTCGCTTCATTACGATCAATTTTCGTTTCTTCACCGATAGGTAGCATGCCCAAGGGCCTTGCTGCCCTACCAATCAATAACTCTAGTGGACTAAAGTTAGTTACTCTGTTGGTCGTGCAATTCATGGCTAACTGTACTTCTTTTAAAGCTTCTTGCCATGTTCGTGAACTTGTTGTCAGCATACTTTTCATAGTGCTCATCACGCACTCCACTTGCCCATTAGCTCTACTAGCGCTTGTTGCTATTAAATGCAAATCTATTTTGTTATTTGAACAAAAATCTTTAAAACCGCTACTTGCAAAGCTTCTGCCCTGATCTGCAATAATAAGATTAGGTGTATAGTTGACTTTACGGCTTCAATGCAATTATTTGTGTCAACGTTTAACGTGTGATGTAAATGGACAAACTTAGTAAATGCATCTACCTGAACAATGACATATTCTTTTACATCATTTTTACCACTCAACTTGCCGCTAATATCTATATGTATAGTATACCAAGGTATTTCAATCTTGGGAATGGGATGCATTTCCATTTGTATTCTTCGGGACGAAGGCTTAGATTTTACACGTTATACAATTCTCTACAAATTTCCTTACATATTTCGTCATGTTTTTAAACCAATATTTTTCAAAGACTTTGTCTAGAGTTTTCTGCCAACCCAAATGCATTATTGCTTCATGCACATGATTAATTATGATTAAAACTTGTCAACATGAAAATGATTTTTGACGTATATGTTCATGCTCCTCCTTCCAAACAAATCCGCTATTTTTCGCAGTCAAGTGATACAACGGTTTCATTTGTTCAGAAAATTTAGGAACAAACTGCCTGAAATATGCCTTAATTGTGTGACACTATTTGGCTTTGGTGAAACGGACAACGCCTCTTTTTCTCTGATTTGGTTTTATTTCACCGTTTTTTATGTAAAATCCGAGGTACTCAATTCCTGTTCTCAAAAACGCAAATTTCTTTATATTAAACGAAAATCCTGCATTTAAAACGATTGCTAGCCTTTCAAATGCTGGTTATTTTGATTCTGCCACAATCAAAACATCGTTAATGTAAACAACTGCGTATGAATATGTCATTTATCCCAAAGCTCTTACAATCGCACGTTGAAACACCTACGAGGCATTCTTAAGGCCAAACGGCATAGCTAAGTATTCGTATTGACCCTTTGAAGTCACAAAAGCGGTTCGCTCAATAGAATCTTCGTGTATAGGTTTTTGATAAAACCCACTTGCCATGACCAGACTGGAAAAATATTTCCCACTTCGTAATCTGGCTATCTGATCTGATATCAATGGAAGAGGATATTTATAGGACACTGTATTCGCATTTAATTCACGGTAGTTTATACACAGCCTATCACTATCATCCTTCTTCTTAACCAATAACATTGGACTAGCGAATGGTGAGCTGCTTGCTCGTATGACATTTTGTTTAATCATTTGCTGGATTTTTCCTCTAACAAGTTCCTTCTCGTCTACGCTCAGCAAGCATTTTTTTTATTTTTCGCCTATTACCTTCATTCAGTTCAACGTTGCTACCAATGAGATTTTCTAGAAATTTTGTATTAGTTTCTTTGTAAGTCGTCATTAATTTGTTTTATTTTTACAAACGTCAAATTTGTCAGCTTCCATTAACACACCAAAACCGAGCTGCAAGATTTCACGACCAATCATTTCATTATGTTTCAAGCAATCATCTGTCAGCACGTGTTTGGCTAGGTTAGATTGAGAAACTTGCACTGCAGCCAGAAATTGAAATCGCTCTTCACTATATTTTCGCCTGTACCTCTCAATATATTATCATATTATTTATTTGCTTGCCGGAAAACTTATTACATGATTCCTTAGTCACATAATCACTCGGCACCCGTATCAAAGTAAAATGGAAAGAGCTCACCCAGTTGGTACATTTTCCTTTCATTTTTATTACTGTGCACTCTAAATACTCTTCACAACTTTACCATGCATGCTGCGCTCGTGTAAGACCAAAACAATCACCATACCCTATCACCGTACTCGCATTCTTTGTTCAAGGGAATCGAACACACACACGCACATGTATGAAGACATGCAAAGAGGGAAATAGGCAAGTAGGTAGAAAGCACAATTACAGTGCGCGCCAATATATTAATACTACTTGCGCTTCGACACGGCCATCCTGACCTTAACACGGCCTCGTGTAACTCTTACAAGAAAAAGCTTTACTCAATAAATCAATTTATTCAAAAATTATCAACCATATTTCAATCCCGTTTCATCCCGTAAATTCGTTTATTACGACTTTTTTTCCATGCAGAATATTATCTTCAGACTTTAGTTTCATTCTTCAACTTACATAATTCATCTTCTTTAACTTCAACTTCCTTTATAATTCTTTACATTATCATTCTTCTGATTTAAATCAAATTATCTTATGAGCCACACGTCATCAAAACATTTGTTCTTTACTTGTGCACTATGACAAATTATTCTTTCAAGCATACAGTCTTTTTCGACTGTTTTACCTTCACTCATTTCATTGCTGCTTGTTCAACCATTTCATCTTCAATCATTTCATCGCTGACTCTTTGAACCATTTATCTTCCATTCAGCTCATTACTGACTCTTTCAACCATTTCTCGTTCATTCAACACATTACTGTCTCTCTCAACAGTTTCTCTATCATTCAACTCATTACTGTCTCTTGCAACAGTTACTCTCACTTACAACAATTTCTCAAAACATTACTGTCTCTTCCAACAGCTTCTCAATACATTACTGTCTCTTTCAACAGCTTCACTTTTAGTATCATTCATATCGTCATCAGAACTTTCCAAATTCAACTGATATACATACACTCCACCTGGCAACTTGCTCATATCATCATGAGTATGATTGTATTTTCTATTATTTGACTATTTATTCCTATAATTAATTTTCTAACAATTCAGATGCTTTCAACTGTCCTCTAAACTTTAAATTAAACTTTGTTCGAAAGCTTTCTTAATTTTTCAAAACACACAAGTGAGATCTTTCAAAAAAAAGCTCGTAGTACTTTTAACTTGTACATTTGCTCTAAAAACTTTTTTTTTTTTTTTATACCCTGAACCCATTGAAAATGGGAAATCAGGGTATAATGTTTTTGTTGAAATGTATGTAACAGGCAGAAGGAGGCGTGGCAGACCCCATAAAGTATATATATTCTTGATCAGGGCGACGAACTGAGTCAACTTTTTTTTAAAATGCTCGTATATAGCACGCGGATATCGAGTTTATCACTAAAAATCGATAACTCATCCCGTTATTTTTTTATCGATCAAAAACCTTATCGAAAACCAGTTATAAAATTATATCTCCTACATCTTTAGAGCTAGAGTATCCAAATTTTAAATGTAGATTGATATGTACGTTATAGAATTTCGATTTTTGTTCAATTTCACCCCCCACCCTTATATCCACCCCCTCACCCATAAGTTTGTAAAAGGCGTATTTCAAATACTAGAGACTTGAGCTTTGGCAATTATACGCATAGTAATGATAAAACCACAATCTGAAAGTTTCATGGAGAACGTACGTCCAGAAAAAAAGTTATTAAACAATTAAGTTCCCATAGTAAGCCACACTGCAGCCCATGCGTGCGCGCCTATGGGTGTCTATGTATGTGTGTTTGCGTGTGTATGTGTGTGTTTGTGTAAGCAGAGAGACGCTAAAAATGATTGTAATGGCTGTTGCTTGTAGGGTTCAGGGGATCTCGTAGTCGAGCACTCTCGACTAGAGTTTTCTTACTTGTTATACCCTGAACCCATTGAAAATGGGAAATCAGGGTATAATGGTTTTGTGTGAAATGTATGTAACAGGCAGAAGGAGGCGTGGCAGACCCAACAAAGTATATATATTCTTGATCAGGGCGACGAGCTGAGTCGATTTAGCCCTGTCTGTCTATGAACGCGTCGATTTCAGAAGATATAAGAGCTAGAGACCTGAGCTTTTTTTTAAAATGACCGTATATACAGCGCGGATATCAAGTTTATCACCAAAAATCGATAACTCGTCCCGTTATTTTTTTATCGATAAAAAACCTTATCGAAAGTTAATTATAACAAGTAAGAAGACTCTAGTCGAGACTGCTCGACTAGGAAATACCCTGAACCCTCCATGCTGATGTTCCAATCATTCTGCACACATACATACACATACATCCACCCGCACGTAAAGGCCCGCGCTCTAACTACGCAGTAAGCAGCGACTGCGCTTGGGCTGCGCTGCAGTGTGGGAAATATTATGAGAATTTATTTGTTGAATAACTTCGTTTGTAGACGTACAATCTTAATGAAACTTTCAGAACGTAATCATAATGTGTAAATGTGTGTACACTCCAAAGCACAAATCTCTAGTACTTGATATACGTTTTTTTACAAATTGAGGGCGAAGGGGGCGTGGTATCCAAAATCTGTAAATTACAAAATGTGTATATCCATCAAACGTATATACCCAGTAAGTCTGAAGTCTCAAGGTCTAATAGTGTTCAAATGGCTTATTTGTCCACCTTACATTATACCCATTTTGTTGTAATGAGTAAGCTGAAGGGTTGAATTATAAATACTCATTCACGAAGTGAAATAGTTTATTGGTTTTGTGCAATGTCCGTCTTGCTGTCCGTCCGTCCGTCTGTCCGTATGAACGCAGTTCATTTCGCCGCTATTGAAGCTAGAGTCTTGAAATTTGGAACACATACTCGTGTATAACTCCGATTTATAAAGTGTTGAAATTTTCCCGATCCGCCCACTAGGGGCGTGGCAATGCATTTTCCGATATACCAGAAACCATGTTAGTTGAAGAGCTAGAAAGCTGAAATTTGGTATGTATGGTATGTCCGCGTCGACCACCCAAGTCCATCAAGCTATGGCGGATATATCTACGCCCATTGGGGGCGTGGCAAATCGGATAAAACTGAATCTCCGGAAGTCATAAAGCTAGAAAGTTGACATTTTGCACGTGAGCTAATGTTATGATTCTATAATGACTGATGAAAAAATTTTATGTTTACGCCACTAGGGGCGTGGCAAATCATACCTGAAGATATAGTGATTTTTCAAATTTTGCTATATTTTAGGCACAAAATAGTTACGCCTCTTTGGGAGCGTGGCATATCGAAAAATACCCTGTAATTTTCACATTTTTGGAGCGTAAGCATTCAAATTTGACATGTACTTTACCGTTAGCTCGTTCTAAGAACAGGCCAAAAATGAGGCGACTACGGTTACTAGGGGCGAGGCAATCCGCATTTGTAGTATAAAATTGCGATATTTATATGCGTGAGCCATCTATGTATGTACATGTATATACAAATAGGCTTAATAGGCATTGATAACACTTAAGTAAACATTTTTATAAAATTAAAAAAATATAAAAGAAGCTATAATAACAAAAATTTGCAATTTAAAAAAAATAGTTTCCCGCGGGATTTGAACTCGCACCCAAGCCAAACAGCATGTTTGTCAAAATAACTAAAACGAATTAAACCGGCGCCTCTGCCGACAGCGCTACCGCCTTCTTTGAACAACAGTAAATAAAACGAAATGACATTCTTGTTATGACGCCTTATAGCAAAGAAAAGCCAGAGTAGCGGCTGAAAGCTTCAAGAACAATACAAAAGCAAATCAGTCGCATTTGAGATTCTTAGAAGACGCTAGAGTACGCATTTATGTGTACAATGAACAATGCAAAAACAAATCAGTCGCATTTGAGATTCTTAGAAAACGCTAGAGTACGCATTTATGTGTACATACACACACACATACACACATAAAAGTGAGTTCGAGTTGCGTTTTCGTGGAGTACGGTCGACGCCATCGTGATCCATCGTGGACAAGAGCTTGATCTGTGTTTTTCCCTGAGAAAGTGGAAAGAACTGTAGACAACGTGGTTGCTGTGGGCGCGACGCACCCAGCGACGGCAAAAACTATCAAAGACTTACAACTTCGCGGCGGTCTCGCGGAGTACCCCAGTGGTAGAATTCGGTGGTACAAGAGAGGGGGGCAATAGCGTCACTGTTTTAGCGTCAGGGCTTTCCTCTTTCCCTTTCTTTTTTTAAACGCGAATAGATTTGTCACTTTAGGCGTCACACTTGTGCAAATAATAAAAGCAGGTGCATTCACTCTAACAGCTGTTAGTAGTACTGGAAATTGCAGCGGACAATCAGCTGCTCACTAACTTTGGTGAGTTGCTAAGTCTTAGCAAAGACAGCAACCTAACTTTTGGAGTGAGGTAGCAGGTACTAAAAGTAGTGCATACTTTCGGGCTCTAGCTGTAGTGAAGTTCAGTTTCAATTACTGCGGGTTGTAATTCACGCCGTGGTAGTCGGAGCAGAAATGGATGCCATGATGGAAGACGAGCTGCAAGCTTTCGCGCGCCGTTCCTCGTTGCAGCGATCGCCGCCGCAACAACAGAGGGCGCTGACGCAGCCGACTTGTAATCAGTCACCAGTTGCTGAACGCCAGACACCCAAGTCTTTAAAGGAAACGTTAGCTCAAATAGGAGTTACACTAGAGGGTTTGTCTGCCCTATTTGGGGGGCAGCGGCATATAAATGCCTTAATGAGAGAGGAGCTGGCTAGACTGGTCAGTCTCCACAAGACGGCCGAAGCGTTCTGCAACCGATCGGTCAAAGACTGTGAGGTGCCGACCACGCCGGTCAAGAAAGTAGCTGAGAAAGCTAAACTAGTAACACGCCCAAGCGGTCGAGGGAAGTTGCCTCTGAGCAGAGAAAAACTCTCTCGAAAAAGCCGAGGAACAATAAAAGCGCAACAAACTCAATAGAGCCAACCAGGCAGGTCAACAGACGAGTTCGAACAGCTGGACGGTCGTCAAGGGACGCAAGCCGCTGCAAAAGCGTCCCAGAAGTGATGCCATCGCGGTTTCAGGTGTAGGTGGTTGCAGCTATGCGGACATGCTTCGTGTAGTCAAGAGTGACCCAAACCTAAAGCATCTGAGCGGCGACGTCCAAGGTATTGGGAAGACAGCTAAGGGGGACCTTTTGTTGCAATTGAGTAGGAAGCCGGAGCATAGCGCTGAGGCTCTGCACGAAGCTGTAGGCAAGGCATTGGGTGACCGAGCGGTAGTAAAAACACTTACCGAATCGGCTCAAATAGAGATTCGCGACCTAGATGAGTTAGCGAGCAAAGAGGAGATCTTGGAGGCAATCAGGGTTGAAGGATAGCTCACTTCCTATTGAGTCTATTAAATCGCTTCGGCCAGCTTTTGGTGGACAGCAAAGAGCTACGGTTGCTCTTCCAATTGGGAAAGCTAAAACTCTGCTCGATCTGTCCAAAATTAGAATAGGATGGGTAGTATGCCGTATCCGAGCCGTGGAGCAGCCTAAACGCTGTTTCAAATGCCTCGATTACGGTCATATGGCAGCCAACTGTCGCAGCGACTGTGACCTAAAGGGCGCCTGTTTCAGGTGAGGAGAGATGAGTCACGGTGCAAGAGCATGCACCAAGCCACCTAAATGTATCCTCTGCATCCGTAAAGGTGAAAAGCAGAGGGACCATCCAGCAGGCAGCTTCAAGTGCCCATCCTACCGTGAAGCTGCTCGTAAAATGAAATGTTAAGATTCTTGCAGCTTAACTTAAATCATTGTGTTGCTGCCCAAGATCTTCTAGAGCAGACCATTAGGGAAAAATGTATAGACGTAGCTTTTCTCAGTGAGCCTCACCACTGTATAACCAGCTGCCCTAGGACATGGTCAACAGACATTAACATTAAAGCTGCGTTGTGAGTATGCGACGAACGTACTTTCGAATGTTAAGTCATTCAATGGGTTCGTACGTGGCCGATATGGTAACTTATGGCTTTACAGTTGCTATCTGGCCCCCAGCATGCAGCTCAGTGAATTCACGACGGTGCTCGACGAGCTTGCCGAGGATGCTAGGGGTCGGAAGGCCATTATAGCTGGAGATTTCAACTCCTGGGCATTAGAATGGGGTACCCTCTAGAGCTGGAAAATCATCGATGTTTGTCGCCATCGATGTTTCCGATGTTTTTTGAAGAAAACATCGATGTTACATCGATGTTTTCGATGTTTGCGCGGAATATTCAAAATTGTTGCTTGGTGTGAAATTGTTTATATTCTTTCAGGATACAGAGCTTAATAAAATTAATAATAAACATTTTTAATTTATTTATAAACTTCATTTATATTCAACTTATCGTCTAATAAATAACAAAAACAGTACTTTCATTTCATTTAAAGCATTTAGGATACATAATACATAATAATTAAGTCTATTTGAGATCCATAAGTTTCATGTTTTTATTAAGGAACAATAATTTATTTACTATACTGGACTTCAAAGAACAGCGGCGATCGGATATAATTTGCCCAGCTTTACTAAAAGTCCGTTCCGACTCGCACGATGACGCCGGAACACACAAAAATTTCCTAGCCATATTTTTCATGGCGTTTGAATCGGTGGGACAGCCCTTAAAATTATTTTTTTTAATTTTGAATTTTAGTAGTTTATCAACAAATTTCATCTTACCTTCCAATATTCCAGTGGATTGCATTCCTCTGGTGCAATAGAATTTTCCAAATGCTGCCTCAAGATGATTATGGCACTACTCTTTGAGGTCGACACTTTGCTTTGTAGCTTATTCTTCATAAACGAAAACCGTACCGGCTCTGGTGTTGTTGGAGTTGGTTGAGAAATTCGCGTTGCTTTGGACATTTCCAGCGACAGCTCATCTTCAAGGGCTTTTGAAGCCTGTTCAGCATTTGAGACAGACAAAAACCCTTCTTTTTTGAAACGAGGATCTATCATTGTTGCAATTCTCGGTATGGTGCGAGACTCATACGAGAAAAGGCGTGCAGGGAAACGTTCTTTCAAAAACTGTATAGCACTTTTAGCCTCTGGCTGATCCTTAATGTTTATCTCGTTCAAAGTTTTATTTAGTTCGCAGATGAGTGGAATAATAATTGAAATAGTAACATTTTTATCAGTGGCTCTTTTAAAAAAAGTCCACACAGCAGAGACCGCTTTTCTGGAGGATTCTCAATTTCCTTTGATGAATTTACTATAATTGTATAAATTAGAAATTTAATTTAGTAAATAAGGCAAAGCTAAAAATAAAGTAAAAAGACTAGTCGAGACTGCTCGACTAGGAGATGCCCTGAACTCTCCATGCTGATGTTCCAAGCATTCTGCAGTTCTTTTATGCACACATACATATGTACATACATGCTAACTGCGCAGTAAGCAGCGACTGCGCTTGGGCTGTGCTGCAGTGTGGGCAATATTATGAGAATTTACTTATTGAATAATTTCACAAAACCATTATACCCTGATTTCCCATTTTCAATGGGTTCAGGGTATAAAAATACTCGGAAAACTCATTGTCGATTTGATGGAGCCATTGTAAACAATCACATTGTCAAAAAATAAGACAAAACTTACTTTGAAGGTACTTGTCCATGGTTTGTCCTTTCGCAAATTTCTCAACCAACTCAAAAATCAACAAACCGGCCTACTTTTTGTTTCTGCAAGAGTAAAATGGTTTATTAAAAGATATAAATACAGAAAACTGTAGCTTACTTGTTTTCACTTCAAGCACGTGCAAAAGAATGAAAAATATCGATAGTAGCAAGCGAACATCGATGTATTTCAAAAATACAAATACATCGATGTATCGATAGTACAATCGATGTATTTCCAGCTCTAGTACCCTCACAACAAATGCCAGAGGTCGTATCCTACTGGAGATCTTCGCGACACTAGATGTTGCACTGCTTAACACTGGTCACGAGCACACCTTCAGTCGGGCGGGATACGGATCTGTTATCGACATTACTTTTGTTACCTCATCCCTCTTTCGGGAAGCAACATGGAGTCATTGCGATAGCTATACGGGTAGCGATCATACGGCACTTCTGTTCACCATAGGTGAGCCACCTGCCAGGGCGTCAACCTTGTTGAGGGAATCGTATCGGTTGGATACTTTTGATCCCGCGGCGTTTTCAGAGGCCATTCAGTCTCTGGGCACAATTGGTAATGCTAAGGCCAGAGCATGCCAAATGGTAGCCCAAATACAGAGTGCCTGCAATAGCAGCATGTTACGCCGCAAGCAGTTCACGCGGCAACAAGAGCCTACGTATTGGTGGAATGCACAAATAAGTGACATTCGTCGCAAATGCATCCAGGCGAGAAGAAGCTACCAACGGGCTCGCGGTAGGTCTACGTTTTTTGAGAAACAATTAGCTTACCAGGCAGTTAGAAGACAGATGAAGAAGGCCATTCGGGCAAGCAAAAGAGAATGCTTCTTAGAGTTGTGCGACTCAGCCGAATATGACCCTTGGGGCAGGGCATATAAGATAGCAGTTAAAAGACTTTACACAGGTAGACAGGTGCAGCCTACGGATCGTCTGGAGCTTAAATCGTATACAACACGATTGAGGGTCCCCAAACTCATACAGTGTCAGACGGAAGCCGTGCTAGTAAGTAGTCGCAAAAAAGTGGAGACTGCCAACATAAAGATAGGCAGCGTCACCATTGCGTCAAAGAGGGCGATAAAGTATCTTGACGTCATGATAGACACAAGATTAACTTTCCGCATAAAAAGGCAGCTGATTCTTGTAGAGCTCTCAATAATCATGCTTAACACGCGGGGACCTAAACAGCAACGACGTCTCCTCCTAATGAGCGTCATTAGGTCTGTCGTCCTCTATGCTGCGCCAATATGGGCAAGAGCGATGGCAACGCCGAGCTACAGCCGGGGCATTTGCTCGATCTACCGACTGAGCGCAATCAGAGTCAGCTGCGCTTTTAGGACTGTCTCCGATGACGCGGCGCTCGTCATCATGGTGCCACTGGAGGACTAGGTCGCCGAAGCCGTGGAGCGGAATTCGCACGCGCCTGTGTCAGGGCGAACAGCATTGCACGATGGCAAAGAAAGTGGAATAGCTCAGCCAAAGGGCGGTGGACGCACAAGCTCATCCCCGAGCTCGAACCATGGGTTAACCGCAAACACGGCGAGGTTAACTTCTACCTTACGCAGATCCTCTCTGGACATGGGTGCTTTCGGAGCTATTTGAAGCGCTTTGGCCACGAGGAATCTGACGAGTGCCCCTGGTGCGGGCGAGGGCATGTGGAAGACGCCAATCACATTCTTTTCGAATGTGGACGGTTCCTGGAGGAGAGGCGTCGTCTAGAAGAGGCATTTGGCCGCTCCATCAGAGCGGACAACATAGTCAACGCCATGCTGGAATCGGAGGAGGCCTGGGAACTAACAAGCACCTTCGCGGCCACAGTGATGATGGAGCTCCGCAGTCCGCCGTCCCGCAAGCCTCGCGCGCTGTCCTAGCCACCACACAACTTGCAAATTGTAATAATAAGAATGTCAATAAACGAATATAAAAAAAAAAAAAAAAAAAACAAGTAAGAAGGCTCTAGTCGAGACTGCTCGACTAGGAGATACCCTGAACCCTCCATGCTGATGGTCCAATCATTCTGCAGTTCTTCTAAGCACACACACATACACATACACCCACCCGCACGCATAGGCCCGTGCTCTGCTTACTGCGCAGTAAGCAGCGACTGCGCTTGGGCTGCGCTGTGGTATGGGCAATATTATGAGAATTTATTTGTTGAATAATTTCGTTTGTAGACGTACAATCTTAATGAAACTTTCAGAACGTAATCATTATGTGTAAATGTGTGTACATTCCAAATCACAAGTCTCTAGTACTTGATATGCGTTTTTTACAAATTTGGGGCGAAGGGGGCGTGGTATCCAAAATCTGTAAATTACAAAATGTGTGTGCCCATCAAATGTATATACACAGTAAATCTGAAGTCTCTAGGTCTAATAGTGTTCAAATTAGGCTGAAAAAACAATATAAATTTATCGATTATCCTCGATAAAAAAGATATCGAATGAGTTATCGAAAAAATATGATAAACTCGTACTGCGTATGGTATACACGAGTATGCATACAAAATTTCAGCTCTCTACCTCCTTTAACTTCTGAGATCGACGCACTCATACGGACGGACGGACGGACGGACGGACGGACGGACAGGGCTATATCGACTCAGCTCATCGTCCTGATCAAGAATATATATACTTTATGGGGTCTGCGATGATTCCTTCTGCCTGTTACATACTTTTCACAAAACCATTATACCCTGATTTCCCATTTTCAATGGGTTCAGGGTATAAAAACATAAAAGTGAGCGCGTGTATAATAAGGCTGGAATGCTTGATGCTATGCGTGCAGACTTATGTGTATCTGTATGTATATATGTATATACATTATATACATACATATTTGTGTATATGTATGAGGGCTATTTAAGAAGAAACAAATTTAAACTTATAAAATTGTTTGATTAAGAAAAGATAAGTATTAAGTGCCCTTCATTAAAGCTCGCACCAATAAAATATCTATTTTATAATAAAAACAAAATATGTATGAAAAAAAAAAAACAAAACAAGTAAGAAAGCTCTAGTCGAGACTGCTCGACTACGAGATCTGGAGACTCTAGCTCTAAAGATGTAGGAGATAAAATTTTATAACTCCATTTCGATAACGTTTGTATCGATAAAAAATATCGAGATGAGTTATCGATTTTTAGTAATAAACTCGATATACGCGCTGTATATACGAACATTTGAAAAAAAAAATGCAAGTCTCAAGCTGTTATATCTTCTGAGATCGACGCGTTCATACATACGGTAGACGGACAGACAGATGGACAGGACCAAGTCGAATCAGCTCGTCACTCTGATCCCATTAAAATTGAAAAATCATCCATAGCCATTGCCTATTTATATCTAGTACATCTTTAGAGCTAGCATCTTCAAAAATATTTTATAAAATTTAGATTTTTGTTATATTTTCGATACCAGTTCCAAGCTAGCATTACGATATTATATTTTAGCTACGAGATGGTCAAGCATAGCAATGGAGTGGGTACTGGAAGCGTTGTTTTATAGTAGTAAATTAAATGCTTACGCTCCAAAAATGTGAAAATTTCAGGGTATTTTTCGATATGCCACGCCCCCAAAGAGGCCTAACAATTATTTTTGGGACATCGATAGGAGGTTACCAGTAACTCAACTATCCAAATTTGAAGCTTCTAGCTCTTAAGCTGTACGAGATATAAGCATCTGCGGTTTGACACGCCCCCTATAAAGCAAGTAAGAAAACTTTAGTCAAGAGTGCTCGATTAGATACTACCCTGAACCAATCTTATAAAAATGTACATTTAGTGTGGTTAAAATTTTAATTTCGATGTAGTTAAAAATATAAGAGAAATAGAAGACTCATTTAATAAAATACATGAAAATTTTGAAACAATTAAAAAATTTAGCATAAATTCCCCCGCTCTGGGATTTGAACCAAAGACTTCTCGAACGAGCGGCGCGCTGCTTTTCACAACGCATAACATCAATACATTTACTGCTGCAGCGCCATCTAGCAAATATAAACTTAACTAATTGGTTGTTTGAATGTGTGTGTGCACACTTGTTAATTGGCCAAACATTTGAAGATTTTTTCAAAATTGATTGACTGAACGGAATTTAATGAAACTTTCAGCATATGATCTATATATCCCATTGAATATTTGACAAATTTAAAAAAATGAAAAATCATTCACAATTAGCTATACTGGCATCTGATTTGAACTTGAATGTTTTTATTCGATAAAAACATAATGGTATGATTTATCGAATTTTAAAGCTAAACTCGACATCCGCGCTATATATACGGTCATGTTCATGTCATGTCTCTAGCTTTTATATCTTCTGAAATCGAAGCGTACAGACCGACGGACGGACAGACGGACAAGGATAAATCGACTCTGCTCGTCGCCCTGATCAAGAATATATATACTTTGTGGGGTCTGCTACACCTCCTTCTGCTGTTATATACATTTTAACAAAGCCATTATACACTGATTCCCCATTTTCAATGGTGTAATAAAATTATTTAACTAAGAAAAAAGCATATTTGCAGAGCACAAAAATAAACACGTCTGATAAGTTCAGTCTGAAAAGTTGTACACGAACCCACAAAAATAAAGACGTCTGCTAGTTCTCATTGGTTTTGTTTCTAACTCTCTTTTCAGCAAAAATAAAGATGAATTACCATTAAAATATTCATCATTGGATAAAGATCGGTCACTTAAATTAATATTGCGAAATGAAAAATTATACAAATATCAAGTAAGTTAATATTTAATAGCTCATGCACTTTGCCACTAAAGCCGCCGTTCCCCTGACAGAGTTTCACGAAACACGCGTAGCTTCGACATTAGATTAATACTTTACCCAATATCTTTGAATTAATACTGCCATCTTATTTGCGTTCACCAAATTCGTCGAACTCTTATTAGTTGTATAATGATAATAATAAATACAACAAGTAAGAAAGCTCTAGTCGAGACTACTCGACTAGGAAATCCCCTGAACCCTGCAAAGAACTGATATTTCAAAAATTCTTCGCGTCTTTCAGCTTTTAAAATAAACACACACACACGCACGTACACGCGAACACACATAGGCACGCACGCATAAACACGCATGGGCTGAAGCGTGAGCTTACCATTGGAAATTAATTGTTTAATAAATTTTCTTGTGGATGTACAGTCTTCATGAAACTTTTAGATTGTGATTATACCATTACTATGCGTGTATTTAGGGAAGCTTAATAGTGCGGTGTTAACGGGCGGAAGGTTGCCGGTCGACGGGTAGGACACGTCAAAGGAGGACGAGCGTTCCGCCTGATGCCGCAGTACGTCGAAGGAAGAACTCGCAGAGTGCCCTCTGGCAGCGTGGACAAAGGATCTGAAGGAAGGGCCTGAGGAGCGCCCTCCGGAAGTTAAGATAGTGGAACTAGAAGTCGAGGGCGGATCCAAGGATAGCCCGTCGATACGAGAAGCACTGGACGTGGATGACGATGGCTAAGTTTGGAGTAGCCCGTCGCCGCGAAGGCTAATAGACAACGAAGAGGGGAGGAAAGTGGAACCTTTCCCCGGTATCCGGGAATTAATTACATCCTTGAGAGGCTACACACGCACGATATATATCTACCCTGGAGCTGAAGACCAGATACTGGCAGATTCCAATGGGGGATGTTCCATGATGCGGCCAGTTATGTGAGGCGTTGCAAGGTATGCCAGAAGTTTAAGAGCGAGCAACGAAAGCTGGCCGGGCAGATGCTCACGAGGCAAGTGTCAGAACCAATGGCAGGGTTGTGCCCCGGTCAATACGGGGATGATGCGTTCGCCAAATGGGTGGAGTTTGTACCGCTCAAGAGGGCCGCTGATACTATGCTGCAAGGAGCTTTCTGGAAGCGCATATTGAGCATGTTTGGAGTATCCAAAACGTGTGCGACAACGGTCGCTTATGGTCGTTCATGAGATTCTTAGGAGTGGAACTCCAATATACGGCTCCGTACTCGCCGCAAGAAAACCCTGTGGAAAGGATGAATCACACTGTTAAAACCAAGATAGCTTAGTAAGTCAGGGGTCACCAAAGAAAAGAGCTGTTGTCCGGACTAACGCTAGCCGTCAATTCCAGCGTAGCAGACTTCACGGGGCTCAGTCCCTCGTTCCTGATGCTGGTGCGGAAGCTTGCCGGCTGCTCTGTACGACGAAGTTACACCAAGATCAGCGACGAAGGAACTTCTCCCATTCGCCAAGGAGGAGGTAAGTGTGCGCGATTGCTCGCGATAACCTACCAGCCTGCGACGACGCGAATGAGCGCCATCAGTTGTCCAACACAGCGGACGGTTTCGACGGCCCCTAAGGGGTCATCCCCAACATAATGCGCTTTGCCAAACGCGGCGAACTCAAGCCTTTGTAGGCGATGCGAGTGAGGAAAAACCAAAAGAGAGTCGATGGGCGTTCGACGAGAGTTCCCAAGACACTGCTGGCGACACACCTCAGTCTCAATAGCGTACCTAACTTCGAACTTAGTTTTACCCCAAACGTAGCACAATTTGACAAACTACAATACTAACATGATAGTTAGAAAGCCATAGCTACTTGATACTTAATACTTGAGTTTGCAGATAAACAACGGTATGGAAAACGAAATCATCGTGATCAGCAGCGATGAAGGAGAGGTGGGAGAAGAGCAGACGGCCCGCTTTTAGGAGGTGAACGACGCCGACACTGAACCATTCCCTGGTCCAAGACATGAGCGGCGAGGCGACCCGAGGATTGGTCGAGATTACTACCGACCTCGCGAGGAACGAACGCTTCCCAATTTTCCCTACACGGTCCACCGGTCCTCAGCTAAGATGCAAGTGGACTACGCCACGGTGTACGTCCAGATTCCCCAGTCGCGAGGGGCGCCACCTTATGTGGAGGAGACGCCTTATCTCCCACCTATGACAGCATTACCGGTGCCGGAGTTACGTGCCAAACCCCAAGCGAATGCAAGGACGAAGACGGGGTGGGCGAGTTCCCGAGGAAGGGAACAAGCGGAGCCAGAGAAAGATCAATCCTCATCGTGGGGGCGGGGTGGAGACAGAGATCGCAGTCCCTCCATCATACCATCCGGCTGCGGCGTGGGACGAAACGCATCGACCCCCGATGACGAACTGGCCGTTGTGGACCCGGCAGGGTGATGAGGAAAGAACGGGAGTCGCTCAGTTCGAGACGGTGACCAGCGACGAGGAAGACTGAACGGGTCCCTTGTTGCGGGCTTCGTCACAGAACAACAAGGTCAATTTGTCGAAGTGGCGGAGGATTGGAACCCGCCATGGCGGAAGGGAGCGACGCCGAACGGCCGAACGGCCGGACGCAGGCGACGGCGGCCAAGACGGTAGGCGCGGAGTACCAACCGCGGGTACGATCAGGAGCGCCACGGGAAAGGGTCGGAAGCCCACGGTCCCGAACCGGGCCCGCACGAACCACATTGAATCGCCTCACATACTGGAGTTTAAGAATGCAAATAATAATGAAATTGAATTCAAATGCAATAAGGGAACCCGCGCAATGATCGGCAGTGCAGCCATGCTCTTCGTCGAGAAAGCAAAGCACTGCCGCTGTGGTGAGTTGACTGCCGACGACAAGAGGAATCGCACATATGAGGCGAGAAGGCGGCTCAAGAGCGCCTCGTTCGTAAGCAGGCAAAAGATGCAGATGAGCGTCGAATGATAAATAGCGTGCATAATAGCTTAAATGTTATGAAAAAAGAGAAAATAAAGAGAATCATTTGAAGTTAAATGCGCTAGTGGTGTTTTTATTGATTATTAAATATAGTAACATTGTAGATAGTTATTCTCGTCATTCCCGCGATTGACCTGTCGTGGCGTATCCCGGCTTAAAGTAGAACAACAATAGAGAACATGGATGTGCCCACATGTGGATGTGGAAGGAAAAACCTCCAGCCAGTGCGTTAGTACGGGAGAGTGGTGTTAAACCCCTCAGCGATCGCTTCCACGAGGCTTAGAGGGCGCTAAATAGCGCCGCTCAGCTTCCGCGACTTCCCGTGTGCAGATGCGTGGGCGTGATTGGACTGCGCGACTCCCCAGATAAACTCTTGAAGCATTTTTACAAAAAAAAAAAAAAAAAAAACAATCAAATTGAAAAATCATCGATAGCTATTGACTCTTATATCTAGTACATTTTTGGAGCTAGGATCTTAAAATTACATGTATAATGTATAATAGAGAGATTTCTCAGTGAGAGTGTACAGACGTGTTTGTTTTCTGCTCTGCAAATTTGCTTGTTTTTATAACTTATTGTTTTTATTAAATTTTCACAAAACTGCGGTCGATTGATTTTTGCTAGTGGCTATATATTCCAGTGCAAGGTTTGGTCTATGGTTTGCTGTGCTTTCTTTAATTGCTTTTTTAATTCTGGGAGTGTTTTCGGTGCAGCGTCGGTTTGATATTTGCATTTTTGCATTTTGTCTAGTGTTTTTTTCTGGCGCTCTCCCCATTTCACTCCTTACCAGTGGTGCCAGATTTTCAGAGTCAACATAAGCTAGATTGAAGAAAAAAATAAGCTAGAATAAGCTAAAATTAAAAAAAATAAATCTTTAAAATAAGCTAACTAAAAAAAAAAAAACAATTGATGTATACTTTTTAATAGATATTTGAATTTTATTAATATATTTAAATTTATATTAACGAAATTATATCATCAATTTCATTATTTGCTTCCTCATATTTCTCAGATGTTTTAATTAATGATAAGTACCTTGCAGGTACTTTATAATTAAAGCAACATTTGCCATGACGGCGTAATCCATATCTGTAAAGTTAAAAAGAATATACTAAGTATACACTAAATTACTAATCATTTCATAAACAAACCTTATACGTAATATTGCGTTTAAACCTTTAACACTCAATTGATTTCGCAATTTAGTCTTAACTATATTAACTTGGCTAAATACGCGTTCAACTGCAGCATTCGACCAAGGAAGCGATAGCATATGTATAGCAAATAATGATAACTGCTGAAAAGTGTTGTTTCCGCCAGCATCCTTATAATTAAGGACCTCGGCCCAAAATTGGGTAGTATTTTCTTTTTCCTCCCAATTTATTAAATGAATTTTTGCAAATTGAGCAAAGGTTTCACCAACATTTGAGTAGTTTAAAAATTCCAACAAAGAAATGATCTCAGTCGGTGTCTTATTTGCACGTAGCATATTGTCTACGGAGAGAACTTCCATTTTTCTCAAAATGTCAAAATTGTTAGAAAGTCTGAAATCGAACCGTGGATTAAAAATATATTATTTTATTAAATTCAAATATAAGCTTACCTCTCTCGCAGTTGGATGATTAATGTCATTATAAAATCTTTGCAATTTTGCCTTATGTCACTAATGTGCGTAAAATATATAGGATTTTTGGCTTCTGTTTCGAAAGCGTATCCCATAAACAAATATGGTCTAGAGACTTCTTCCAAATCGTCCTTCATAATATCAATATCCACGTCTGGTGAAATTATCATTGACTTTAGCGAATTTATGACAGTTATGATTTCGTTAAGGAGTTTCGTCGATTCCACTTTTTCGCTTGCATGTAAACATTTTCTATATAAACTTACACAAATTCTTATAGCTTATTTTATATTTACCCAGCAACTTTGTCACACTTATATCAGTTGACTCATCCAATAAATCTTCATTAAAGTGCAATGCCAATACATTGTTTATTATTTGCGTACACTTTGTTCGCTTTAATTTTATGTTGACAGCGGCGGTACACGCATTAAACTGTTCGACACACAGTTGCGACAAATGGTCGATAGGTTCTATAGCCGAGTGCTCTGCAATATATAGGCATAGTGCAGCCTCCTGCTCCTCCGTTTTGGATGGCTTGCTAACAAAAGGTATTTTGTTGTTTTGTGCCATGCCTTCACTAGAGGCAACGTGTTTCTTTGTGGCAGCATGCTGCCGTAATTCGCACAACTTGGCCCCAATAGTCGCTTTACAAAAGCAGCAGTACGCTTTTGTAGGGTTAGTTGGCACTTTGCGTAGCCACTCCTTAAATTCAGGACACTTTGTCCACGAATCGCGAAAATTTTGTTTGTAGGTAACTTTCAGCATTTTTATACCCTGAACCCATTGAAAATGGGAAATCAGGGTATAATGGTTTTGGAAAAGTATGTAACAGGCAGAAGGAATCATCGCAGACCCCATAAAGTATATATATTCTTGATCAGGACGATGAGCTGAGTCGATATATTTTTATATTTATATATTTTTCGATAACTCATTCGATATCTTTTTTATCGAGGATAATCGATAAATTTATATTGTTTTTTCAGCCTAATTTGAACACTATTAGACCTAGAGACTTCAGATTTACTGTGTATATACATTTGATGGGCATTTGATGTAATTTACAGATTTTGGATACCACGCCCCCTTCGCCCCAAATTTGTAAAAAACGTATATCAAGTAGTAGAGACTTGTGCTTTGGAATGTACACACATTTACACATAATGATTACGTTCTGAAAGTTTCATTAAGATTGTACGTCTACAAATGAAATTATTCAACAAATAAATTCTCACCACAAAGTATATATATTCTTGATCAGGGCGACAAACTGAATCGATTTAGCCATGTCCGTCTGTCCGTCTGTCCGTATGTATGAACGCGTCGATCTCCGAAGCTATTAGAGCTAGAGACTTGCTTTTTTTTTTCAAATGACCGTATATAACGCGCGCATATCGAGTTTATCACAAAAGATCGATAACTCATCCCGTTATTTTTTTATCGATTAAAAACTTTATCGAAAATCAGTTATAAAATTATATCTCCTACATCTTTGAAGCTAGAGTTTTCAAATTTTAAATGTAGACTCATATGCACTTTATAGAATTTCGGTTTTTGTTATAATTCACCCCCCACCCCTATATCCCCCCCTTATCACCCCCTTACCCTCATCTTTGTAAAAGGCGTATTTCAAATACTAGAGACTTGAGCTTCGGCAATTACACGCTTAGTAATGATATAATCATAATCTGAAAGTTTCATGAAGAACGTACACCCACAAGAAAAGTTATTAAACAATAAAGTTGCCATGGGAAGCCCACACTGCAGCCAATGCCTGTTAATACGTGCGTGCCTATGGGTGTCTATGCATGTGTGTTTGCGTGTGTCTATGCATGTGTGTGTGTGTGTTTTTTGTAAGCAGAAAGACGCAAAGAATTATATATGTAAATATCAGTTTTCCGAAGGGTTCAGGGGATCTCGTAGTCGAGCAGTCTCGACTAGAGCTTTCTTACTTGTTAATATATCTGTTTCATTTCTGTAATCTCAACTTGATTCCCAATTGCCAATATGAGCTGCTGCAAAAAATCTGGTTCGTTCAGTGCTGTAAGGGCTCAATTTTTAAAATAAAAGAAGATTTCTAAGCAGCTATCTAGTGATATGGTTGCTGCCGAAGAAATACTAGCTCAGTACAACTTCGAGAGTCGCCCTTCTCAATCTGAGGCTCTTTCGTTGTCGGTACTTCCTTCTGCGCTTATATCGTCACCAAATTCACTTGCTCCACTATCACCTTGTGCCTCTGCTTTGTCATCGGCGCCTAACTCTTTGGACCCTATATTACCTGGTCCAGAATCTATTGTTCCATGTCGATGCTGCTACTGTAACACCAGTCCCTGCTCAACAATTGGATACATCTCCTATTTTATCTTATCTAGGCTTTCCTCTGACACGACCTGTGAGGCAGTCTCGTCTTTTATCTCAAGTAATATATCGGCAAGTGTTTTTATATCGAAGTTTAGTTTCGCAACTCCGCGGGAAATCAAAAGTTGTACCAAAAAACTGAATAGCTTACAAGCGTCTTCTCATATGTCCCTGGTTTACCAAAACGTACGCGGCTTAAACACTAAACTTAAAAATTTATTCTTACATAGTTTCAGTGTTCAATATGATACTATTGCTTTCACTGAAACATGGTTGTGTAAAAATATTCAATCCAGTATTGTCTCCGAAGTGTTTAGCTTTTCGTCACTTCAGGATGCTGAGATTATAGCGGTTACATTAACTCTCCCGTTATGCTCCTTATTTATCAAATGCTCTTACATCCCTTCCTCGTCTGATGTACAAGTTTATGATCAACATATAACTTTTTCAAGCATGAACATACATAATAATAAAAATAGAAACAATACTCGATAACCTGCGCGTTATCCGACACAAACTAATAAATATGTCATCTCTTAGTTGCAGCGACCAATGCAGCGACAAATATGTAAATGTAACGTGAGCCTGGGCCCAGCGATAAAAAAAAAGGGACACTTGAGTAAACATCTGTGGACTTGTTTGTATGAGAAAATGCACCCTTCCAGTGACTGGAAGTAATTTTAAGAGTCTCTGTTAGGTATATAAGAACTAGGATTTTAAGCAATAAACAGTTCAGTTACAATCTTGAATTCGGCAAATGTGGAGTTGTTTTTATTTAACGCTCTAACATTTTGGTCCTTCGGCGTTCTCTGTGTTTTCCCCCACCCGTGGTAAGAGACACAGAGAAAGGAACCAGCGTCTTAATGCTGATAGTTAAAAAAAAAAACTCAGCTTAGGACAAAATATAGTATATTACTCTGTTTTCCCCCGCCAGTGGTAAGAGACAGAGTATATACAGAAAAGTGGTGCTCAAATTTAAATAAGAGAATTTGTAGTGCTGGTGGGTCTGCATTCCCAAAAAGTGGATCAGACAAAATAAAAATCCGAAAAGTTCGGTCCTCTCGCGTGAAGTGCGGAGAGAGTAAGACAAAAAGTCTAAGTGATTCTGTTCTCTCGCGCAAAGTGCGGAGAGACAGATAAAATAAAAATCCGAAGTGTTCGGTTCTCTCGCGTGAAGTGCGGGGAGAGTAAGACAAAAAGTCGAAGTGATTCTGTTCTCTCGCGCAAAGTGCGGAGAGACGGATATAAAAAAAAAATATAAAAATCCGAATAGTTCGGTTCTCTCGCGTGAAGTGCGGAGAGAGTGAAATAAAAAGTAATTATGTTTTCTCGCGCAAAGTGCGGAGAGGCAGAATACTACCAAAAGGTTTCTGTCCTCGATCGCAAAAGAGAGACAGAGTAAAACTGCATAAATAAACAACAAAATACAACAAAAGAGAGCGACTCATCAAAACCGTCAGAGGCCAACGGGAAGACGAATCTCACCAAGATCTTCAGGCGCCCTCTTCAGAGAAGACTGGATCAACAGGAGGACAGCGCGGATAAGATAAATATAAGTCGTAGTTTAATTTTAGTTTGTTGAAAAAATACGAAAAAAAAAATGCTGTCAGAAAAAGTTATAAAGCTTTTAACAAGTAAGAAAGCTCTAGTCGAGACTGCTCGACTAGGAGATACCCTGAACAATCCGTGCTGATGTTCCAATAATTCTGCACACATACATACACATGCATCCACCCGCACGCAAAGACCCGTGTTCTGCTAACTGCGTAGTAAGCAACGACTGCGCTTGGCCTGCGCTGCGGTATGGGCAATATTATGAGAATTTATTTGTTGAATAATTTCATTTGTAGACGTACAATCTTAATGAAACTTTCAGAACGTAATCATTATGTGTAAATGTGTGTACATTCCAAAGCACAAGTCTCTAGTACTTGATATACGTTTTTTACAAATTTGGGGCGAAGGGGGCGTGGTATCCAAAATCTGTAAATTACAAAATGTGTGTGCCCATCAAATGTATATACACAGTAAATCTGAAGTCTCTAGGTCTAATAGTGTTCAAATTAGGCTGAAAAAACAATATCAATTTATCGATTATCCTCGATAAAAAAGATATCGAATGAGTTATCGAAAAAATATGATAAACTCGTACTGCGTATGGTATACACGAGTATGCATACAAAATTTCAGCTCTCTAGCTTCTTTAACTTCTGAGATCGACGCACTCATACGGACGGACGGACAGACGGACGGACGGACGGACGGACGGACGGACGGACGGACAGACGGACAGGGCTATATCGACTCAGCTCATCGTCCTGATCAAGAATATATATACTTTATGGGGTCTGCGATGATTCCTTCTGCCTGTTACATACTTTTCACAAAACCATTATACCCTGATTTCCCATTTTCAATGGGTTCAGGGTATAAAAATGCAATCAGACTTAGTGTCCAGATTGAAAAAATTAGACTCATCTGAAGAAATTAGGCCACCGAGCGAAATTTTAGGAGAGCTAGAAAAAATAAAAGAAGAGTTAGAAAATAACCATACCTTATTGTTAAAAGTAGGGGTAATAGACCATGCATACTTTAACAATAAGGAATTTGATAAAGCAATGAAAAGCATGAAAGATTTGAAATTAGAAATGATGAGGG
Source organism: Drosophila mulleri (assembly GCA_035047565.1). Taxonomy (NCBI): domain Eukaryota; kingdom Metazoa; phylum Arthropoda; class Insecta; order Diptera; family Drosophilidae; genus Drosophila; species Drosophila mulleri. The sequence goes on from JAWNPK010000172.1 coordinate 1,492,140, forward strand.
CTGAGAAAGAAGAAGATAAAGAAGATGTGAAGCACGTGAGAGCAGTGACAGTTCACAAAAGCTCGGAAGAAGACGTAGAGTTTGAAAGCAAAGTCGAGCAGCTAAAACTATATTTAGTAGAAGTATATGAGGACATTGCGAAAGGAAACGTAGGAATCTTCGAGATTCGAAAGAATAAAATTAAATTTTTATGGAATAAAGTTTCAAAGCTAGTTCTGGGGCTAAAAAATAAATATGTTTGACGAAGAGGTTAATGAATTAGAATTTGATGTGCAAAATGCAATCAGTGCGTTAGAAGCCAAAAATAGTACCCCAATTCAACCCATAATCCAAGAAAAGATGGATAATCTTCCGGGTCTACCAAAAATTCAAGTCCCAATATTTTTTGGAGATACCAAAGATTGGGATTTATTTGCTGAATTGTTTGGCGACCTTATTGATAGAAGAGAAGATTTAACTCCTTCTATCAAATTCAATTATTTAAAAACCTCATTACGAGGAGAAGCAAAGAGCATGGTTGCTCATTTGTTAACGGGGTCCGCAGATAATTATGCGATATGAAAATAAAAGGAAAATTTTTCGGAGCAATTGAACCGAATAATGGACCTTTCAAATTTAAATATTGACTCATCCAAAAGTATTAATCATTTTATTGATACAATTAATGAGTCAATACATATAATTAAAAGTAAGGCTCAACTTTCAGAAGAAGTTGATAAAATCTTTGCGCATATAATACTAAGAAAATTTAGTAAAGAGGCACTTTATATTATACGAAAGCCAAATAAAAAAGACAAAATAAATACAATTACTGACTGACGTAATGGACTTCTTAGATCAGCGACATTGTTCATTATCCGCTTCAAATAAGGAGGAAAAGAAAGTACTTCACTCTGGTTACAATTGTCCTATATGCAAAGTAGTAGGTCATAGTACCACACAATGCACGAAATTTAAGGCAATGGTCCCAAGAGAAAGATTAGATGCTGCAAGAAAGATACAGTTATGTTTGAAGTGTTTAAGACATATGAATACTAATAAGTGTACAAGTAACATGAATTGTTACTTTTGTAAGAGGCCTCATCATACAATGTTACATATACATGCAGAAAAAGTTAATACAGTAGTAACAAATGAAGAGGCCTTATTAGCCACAGCGATAATTAAAGTTAAAGGAATAAAGGGGAATTATATTGACTTAAGAGCCTTAATAGATAGTGGATCTCTTAGCTTAGGGTTGAGGTCATCATATTATCAAAGTTAATGAAAGCTCTCCCAGTTAGCAAAGCGAATATAGACATTGCTCAATGGCACAATTTCGCTTTAGCTGATCCGCAATTTTATAAACCAGGTCGTGTAGATATAATAATAGGTGCAGACTTATATCCACACGTACTAAAGGATGGGATAGTAAAAATAGATGGATTACTTGGGCAAAATACAGAATTTGGTTGGATAGTATCAGGTAGTACAAAATCGAAAGGTAAAACAACGGTAGTAGCGACAAGTATTGCAATAGAAGACCTAGATCGGTTCTGGGAGTTAGAAAACGATGAAGAAGAAGATGTCAAAGAGATAGAATTTTGTGAGCAAAATTTTCTGAATACAACAAGAATAGATTCAAGGGGTCGATATGTTGTAACAATTCCGTTTAAGGAGGAAAATGAATTAGGAGAATCAAAGCCACAAGCTATAGCTCGGTTTCTCAGCTTAGAGAAAAGGCTGCAAAAAAATGAAAAATTAAGAACAGACTACACAAATTTCATGAACGAATACTTGCAGTTAGGACATATGATATCTACAAATAAGGAAGGAAAATATTATTTACCACATCAGGCAGTGTTAATAGATAGTAGTCTGACAACGAAGCTAAGGGTAGTTTTTGACGCATCTGCGAAAACAACAAATAAGAAAAGTCTAAATGACATTATGTGGACAGGACCAAGAGTTCAAAAAGATATATTTGACATTATATTAAAATGGCGACGCTGGGAATATGTAGTATCAGTAGATATAGAAAAAATGTATAGGCAAATAAAAATAGCAGATCAGGACCAGGAATTTCAATATATTGTCTGGAGAGATTCTCCAAGTAAAAAATTAAAAAACTTTAAGCTTACAACAGTTACTTATGGTACTGCATCAGCTCCTTACTTAGCCACTAGAGTTCTTTTAGACATAGCCAATAATTGCGATAATGCAACAATTAAAGAAGTCATTAAAACAGATTTTTATATGGACGATCTTATGACAGGCGCTGAATCCATACAGAACTGTAAGGAAATAGTGGAATGTGTTTCCAGTAAACTAGCAAAAGTAGGATTTAATCTTAGAAAATGGATTTCAAAAAAACCTGAAATAATTGAAGAAATAGACAGAAATGAGGAAAACAAGATCTTAAGCATTGAAGAGAATGAGTCAATAAAAACATTAGGGCTACAGTGGGAACCCCTCAAAGATGAATTTAAATTTAGTTTCACTGACAACAATATTAAAACAATAAATAAAAGAACAGTCTTATCAACACTGGCTAAAATATATGATCCCTTAGGGTGGTTATCGCCAGTGACGATAATAGGGAAACTGTTTATGCAAAATCTATGGCTAATTCATAAAAAATGGGATGAAGAGCTATCCAAAGAAGAAAGCAAAGAATGGAAAGTATATCAAGATAATTTGAAACATCTTCAAAACCTAAGAATACCTAGGTGGGTCAAAATACAAAAAGATATTGAAGTACAGTTTCATGGTTTTGCTGATGCTTCTGAAAAAGCCTATGCAGCAGTAGTATATGCCAAAGTAGGTAATTCAGTAATGATATTAGCTAGTAAAAGTAAAGTTAATCCCAAGAAGAATCGGAAAACTATTCCCAAATTAGAACTATGCGCTGCCCATCTTTTAACAAAACTAATTTCTAAAATAACAGAATCGATTAGAATTAATGTTGAAATCTTTGCCTGGAATGATTCCACTATCACATTAGCTTGGATCCAAAACGGATTGAATAAAAATAAATTCATTAGAAAAAGAACGGATGAGATTAGGAAAATGTCAGAAATTAAATGGAATCATATAAAATCAGAAGACAATCCAGCAGATATAGCATCCAGAGGAATCATTACTTATAAATTAGTAGAATGCGAAATTTGGTGGAATGGGCCAAAGTGGTTAGCCAAATCAAAGAACAATTGGCCAAAAGAAGAAGAAAATGTAGATGAAGAATAAATAATTGTTAACACTATGATAGAAAACTCAGAAAGGAATATAATAGGTGAATTGATTAAACGATATTCTTGTATGCAAAAATTACAAAAAGTAGTAGCATTTATTATTAGATTTATTAAAATCATAACCAAACAAGTAAGAAAGCTCTAGTCGAGACTGCTCGACTACGAGATACCCTGAACCCTCCGAGCAACAGCCATTTCAATAATTTTTAGTGTCATTCAGCTTAAACAAACACACACACACACGCAAACATATACATAGACACCCATAGGCACGCACGCATTAACAGGCATGGGCTGCAGTGTGGGCTTACTATGGGAACTTAATTGTTCAATAACTTTTTTTGTGGACGTACGTTCTTCATGAAACTTTCAGAATGTGGTTTTATCATTACTATGCGTATATTTGCCAAAGCTCAAGTCTCTAGTATTTGAAATACGCCTTTTACAGAGATGAGGGTAAGGGGGTGGATATAGGGGTGGGGGGTGAATTATAACAAAAATCGAAATTCTATCACGTGCATTCGAGTCTACATTTAAAATTTGGAGACTTTAGCTCTAAAGGTGTAGGAGATATAATTTTATAACTGGTTTTCGATAAGGTTTTTGATCGATAAAAAAATAACGGGATGAGTTATCGATCTTTTGTGATAAACTCGATATGCGCGCGCTATATACGAGCATTTTAAAAAAAAGTTGAAGTCTCTAGCTTCTATATCTTCAGAAATCGACGCGTTCATACATACGGACAGACGGACAGACGGACATTTTAAGCAATAAACAGTTCAGTTACAATCTTGAATTCGGCAAATGTGGAGTTGTTTTTATTTAACGCTCTAACATTTTGGTCCTTCGGCGTTCTCTGTGTTTTCCCCCACCCGTGGTAAGAGACACAGAGAAAGGAACCAGCGTCTTAATGCTGATAGTTAAAAAAAAAACTCAGCTTACGACAAAATATAGTATATTACTCTGTTTTCCCCCGCCAGTGGTAAGAGACAGAGTATATACAGAAAAGTGGTGCTCAAATTTAAATAAGAGAATTTGTAGTGCTGGTGGGTCTGCATTCCCAAAAAGTGGATCAGACAAAATAAAAATCCGAAAACTTCGGTTCTCTCGCGTGAAGTGCGGAGAGAGTAAGACAAAAAGTCTAAGTGATTCTGTTCTCTCGCGCAAAGTGCGGAGAGACAGATAAAATAAAAATCCGAAGTGTTCGGTTCTCTCGCGTGAAGTGCGGAGAGAGTAAGACAAAAAGTCGAAGTGATTCTGTTCTCTCGCGCAAAGTGCGGAGAGACGGATATAAAAAAAAAAATATAAAAATCCGAATAGTTCGGTTCTCGCGCGTGAAGTGCGGAGAGAGTGAAATAAAAAGTAATTATGTTTTCTCGCGCAAAGTGCGGAGAGGCAGAATACTACCAAAAGGTTTCTGTTCTCGATCGCAAAAGAGAGACAGAGTAAAACTGCATAAATAAACAACAAAATACAACAAAAGAGAGCGACTCATCAAAACCGTCAGAGGCCAACGGGAAGACGAATCTCACCAAGATCTACAGGCGCCCCCTTCAGAGAAGACTGGATCAACAGGAGGACAGCGCGGATAAGATAAATATAAGTCGTAATTTAATTTTAGTTTGTTGAAAAAATACGAAAAAAAAAAAAAAAATGCTGTCAGAAAAAGTTATAAAGCTTTTAAAAATGCAATCAGACTTAGTGTCCAGATTGAAAAAATTAGACTCATCTGAAGAAATTAGGCCACCGAGCGAAATTTTAGGAGAGCTAGAAAAAATAAAAGAAGAGTTAGAAAATAACCATACCTTATTGTTAAAAGTAGGGGTAATAGACCATGCATACTTTAACAATAAGGAATTTGATAAAGCAATGAAAAGCATAAAAGATTTGAAATTAGAAATGATGAGGGCTGAGAAAGAAGAAGATAAAGAAGATGTGAAGCACGTGAGAGCAGTGACAGTTCACAAAAGCTCGGAAGAAGACGTAGAGTTTGAAAGCAAAGTCGAGCAGCTAAAACTATATTTAGTAGAAGTATATGAGGACATTGCGAAAGGAAACGTAGGAATCTTCGACATTCGAAAGAATAAAATTAAATTTTTATGGAATAAAGTTTCAAAGCTAGTTCTGGGGCTAAAAAATAAATATGTTTGACGAAGAGGTTAATGAATTAGAATTTGATGTGCAAAATGCAATCAGTGCGTTAGAAGCCAAAAATAGTACCCCAATTCAACCCATAATCCAAGAAAAGATGGATAATCTTCCGGGTCTACCAAAAATTCAAGTCCCAATATTTTTTGGAGATACCAAAGATTGGGATTTATTTGCTGAATTGTTTGGCGACCTTATTGATAGAAGAGAAGATTTAACTCCTTCTATCAAATTCAATTATTTAAAAACCTCATTACGAGGAGAAGCAAAGAGCATGGTTGCTCATTTGTTAACGGGGTCCGCAGATAATTATGCGATATGAAAATAAAAGGAAAATTTTTCGGAGCAATTGAACCGAATAATGGACCTTTCAAATTTAAATATTGACTCATCCAAAAGTATTAATCATTTTATTGATACAATTAATGAGTCAATACATATAATTAAAAGTAAGGCTCAACTTTCAGAAGAAGTTGATAAAATCTTTGCGCATATAATACTAAGAAAATTTAGTAAAGAGGCACTTTATATTATACGAAAGCCAAATAAAAAAGACAAAAGAAATACAATTACTGACTGACGTAATGGACTTCTTAGATCAGCGACATTGTTCATTATCCGCTTCAAATAAGGAGGAAAAGAAAGTACTTCACTCTGGTTACAATTGTCCTATATGCAAAGTAGTAGGTCATAGTACCACACAATGCACGAAATTTAAGGCAATGGTCCCAAGAGAGAGATTAGATGCTGCAAGAAAGATACAGTTATGTTTGAAGTGTTTAAGACATATGAATACTAATAAGTGTACAAGTAACATGAATTGTTACTTTTGTAAGAGGCCTCATCATACAATGTTACATATACATACAGAAAAAGTTAATACAGTAGTAACAAATGAAGAGGCCTTATTAGCCACAGCGATAATTAAAGTTAAAGGAATAAAGGGGAATTATATTGACTTAAGAGCCTTAATAGATAGTGGATCTCTTAGCTTAGGGTTGAGGTCATCATATTATCAAAGTTAATGAAAGCTCTCCCAGTTAGCAAAGCGAATATAGACATTGCTCAATGGCACAATTTCGCTTTAGCTGATCCGCAATTTTATAAACCAGGTCGTGTAGATATAATAATAGGTGCAGACTTATATCCACACGTACTAAAGGATGGGATAGTAAAAATAGATGGATTACTTGGGCAAAATACAGAATTTGGTTGGATAGTATCAGGTAGTACAAAATCGAAAGGTAAAACAACGGTAGTAGCGACAAGTATTGCAATAGAAGACCTAGATCGGTTCTGGGAGTTAGAAAACGATGAAGAAGAAGATGTCAAAGAGATAGAATTTTGTGAGCAAAATTTTCTGAATACAACAAGAATAGATTCAAGGGGTCGATATGTTGTAACAATTCCGTTTAAGGAGGAAAATGAATTAGGAGAATCAAAGCCACAAGCTATAGCTCGGTTTCTCAGCTTAGAGAAAAGGCTGCAAAAAAATGAAAAATTAAGAACAGACTACACAAATTTCATGAACGAATACTTGCAGTTAGGACATATGATATCTACAAATAAGGAAGGAAAATATTATTTACCACATCAGGCAGTGTTAATAGATAGTAGTCTGACAACGAAGCTAAGGGTAGTTTTTGACGCATCTGCGAAAACAACAAATAAGAAAAGTCTAAATGACATTATGTGGACAGGACCAAGAGTTCAAAAAGATATATTTGACATTATATTAAAATGGCGACGCTGGGAATATGTAGTATCAGTAGATATAGAAAAAATGTATAGGCAAATAAAAATAGCAGATCAGGACCAGGAATTTCAATATATTGTCTGGAGAGATTCTCCAAGTAAAAAATTAAAAAACTTTAAGCTTACAACAGTTACTTATGGTACTGCATCAGCTCCTTACTTAGCCACTAGAGTTCTTTTAGACATAGCCAATAATTGCGATAATGCAACAATTAAAGAAGTCATTAAAACAGATTTTTATATGGACGATCTTATGACAGGCGCTGAATCCATACAGAACTGTAAGGAAATAGTGGAATGTGTTTCCAGTAAACTAGCAAAAGTAGGATTTAATCTTAGAAAATGGATTTCAAAAAAACCTGAAATAATTGAAGAAATAGACAGAAATGAGGAAAACAAGATCTTAAGCATTGAAGAGAATGAGTCAATAAAAACATTAGGGCTACAGTGGGAACCCCTCAAAGATGAATTTAAATTTAGTTTCACTGACAACAATATTAAAACAATAAATAAAAGAACAGTCTTATCAACACTGGCTAAAATATATGATCCCTTAGGGTGGTTATCGCCAGTGACGATAATAGGGAAACTGTTTATGCAAAATCTATGGCTAATTCATAAAAAATGGGATGAAGAGCTATCCAAAGAAGAAAGCAAAGAATGGAAAGTATATCAAGATAATTTGAAACATCTTCAAAACCTAAGAATACCTAGGTGGGTCAAAATACAAAAAGATATTGAAGTACAGTTTCATGGTTTTGCTGATGCTTCTGAAAAAGCCTATGCAGCAGTAGTATATGCCAAAGTAGGTAATTCAGTAATGATATTAGCTAGTAAAAGTAAAGTTAATCCCAAGAAGAATCGGAAAACTATTCCCAAATTAGAACTATGCGCTGCCCATCTTTTAACAAAACTAATTTCTAAAATAACAGAATCGATTAGAATTAATGTTGAAATCTTTGCCTGGAATGATTCCACTATCACATTAGCTTGGATCCAAAACGGATTGAATAAAAATAAATTCATTAGAAAAAGAACGGATGAGATTAGGAAAATGTCAGAAATTAAATGGAATCATGTAAAATCAGAAGACAATCCAGCAGATATAGCATCCAGAGGAATCATTACTTATAAATTAGTAGAATGCGAAATTTGGTGGAATGGGCCAAAGTGGTTAGCCAAATCAAAGAACAATTGGCCAAAAGAAGAAGAAAATGTAGATGAAGAATAAATAATTGTTAACACTATGATAGAAAACTCAGAAAGGAATATAATAGGTGAATTGATTAAACGATATTCTTGTATGCAAAAATTACAAAAAGTAGTAGCATTTATTATTAGATTTATTAAAATCATAACCAAACAAGTAAGAAAGCTCTAGTCGAGACTGCTCGACTACGAGATACCCTGAACCCTCCGAGCAACAGCCATTTCAATAATTTTTAGTGTCATTCAGCTTAAACAAACACACACACACACGCAAACATATACATAGACACCCATAGGCACGCACGCATTAACAGGCATGGGCTGCAGTGTGGGCTTACTATGGGAACTTAATTGTTCAATAACTTTTTTTGTGGACGTACGTTCTTCATGAAACTTTCAGAATGTGGTTTTATCATTACTATGCGTATATTTGCCAAAGCTCAAGTCTCTAGTATTTGAAATACGCCTTTTACAGAGATGAGGGTAAGGGGGTGGATATAGGGGTGGGGGGTGAATTATAACAAAAATCGAAATTCTATCACGTGCATTCGAGTCTACATTTAAAATTTGGAGACTTTAGCTCTAAAGGTGTAGGAGATATAATTTTATAACTGGTTTTCGATAAGGTTTTTGATCGATAAAAAAATAACGGGATGAGTTATCGATCTTTTGTGATAAACTCGATATGCGCGCGCTATATACGAGCATTTTAAAAAAAAGTTGAAGTCTCTAGCTTCTATATCTTCAGAAATCGACGCGTTCATACATACGGACAGACGGACAGACGGACATTTTAAGCAATAAACAGTTCAGTTACAATCTTGAATTCGGCAAATGTGGAGTTGTTTTTATTTAACGCTCTAACATTTTGGTCCTTCGGCGTTCCCGTGGTAAGAGACACAGAGAAAGGAACCAGCGTCTTAATGCTGATAGTTAAAAAAAAAAAACTCAGCTTAGGACAAAATATAGTATATTACTCTGTTTTCCCCCGCCAGTGGTAAGAGACAGAGTATATACAGAAAAGTGGTGCTCAAATTTAAATAAGAGAATTTGTAGTGCTGGTGGGTCTGCATTCCCAAAAAGTGGATCAGACAAAATAAAAATCCGAAAAGTTCGGTTCTCTCGCGTGAAGTGCGGAGAGAGTAAGACAAAAAGTCTAAGTGATTCTGTTCTCTCGCGCAAAGTGCGGAGAGACGGATATAAAAAAAAAATATAAAAATCCGAATAGTTCGGTTCTCTCGCGTGAAGTGCGGAGAGAGTGAAATAAAAAGTAATTATGTTTTCTCGCGCAAAGTGCGGAGAGGCAGAATACTACCAAAAGGTTTCTGTTCTCGATCGCAAAAGAGAGACAGAGTAAAACTGCATAAATAAACAACAAAATACAACAAAAGAGAGCGACTCATCAAAACCGTCAGAGGCCAACGGGAAGACGAATCTCACCAAGATCTACAGGCGCCCCCTTCAGAGAAGACTGGATCAACAGGAGGACAGCGCGGATAAGATAAATATAAGTCGTAGTTTAATTTTAGTTTGTTGAAAAAATACGAAAAAAAAAAAAAAATGCTGTCAGAAAAAGTTATAAAGCTTTTAAAAATGCAATCAGACTTAGTGTCCAGATTGAAAAAATTAGACTCATCTGAAGAAATTAGGCCACCGAGCGAAATTTTAGGAGAGCTAGAAAAAATAAAAGAAGAGTTAGAAAATAACCATACCTTATTGTTAAAAGTAGGGGTAATAGACCATGCATACTTTAACAATAAGGAATTTGATAAAGCAATGAAAAGCATAAAAGATTTGAAATTAGAAATGATGAGGGCTGAGAAAGAAGAAGATAAAGAAGATGTGAAGCACGTGAGAGCAGTGACAGTTCACAAAAGCTCGGAAGAAGACGTAGAGTTTGAAAGCAAAGTCGAGCAGCTAAAACTATATTTAGTAGAAGTATATGAGGACATTGCGAAAGGAAACGTAGGAATCTTCGACATTCGAAAGAATAAAATTAAATTTTTATGGAATAAAGTTTCAAAGCTAGTTCTGGGGCTAAAAAATAAATATGTTTGACGAAGAGGTTAATGAATTAGAATTTGATGTGCAAAATGCAATCAGTGCGTTAGAAGCCAAAAATAGTACCCCAATTCAACCCATAATCCAAGAAAAGATGGATAATCTTCCGGGTCTACCAAAAATTCAAGTCCCAATATTTTTTGGAGATACCAAAGATTGGGATTTATTTGCTGAATTGTTTGGCGACCTTATTGATAGAAGAGAAGATTTAACTCCTTCTATCAAATTCAATTATTTAAAAACCTCATTACGAGGAGAAGCAAAGAGCATGGTTGCTCATTTGTTAACGGGGTCCGCAGATAATTATACTATCGCTTGGGAATTACTTACCAAGCGATATGAAAATAAAAGGAAAATTTTTCGGAGCAATTGAACCGAATAATGGACCTTTCAAATTTAAATATTGACTCATCCAAAAGTATTAATCATTTTATTGATACAATTAATGAGTCAATACATATAATTAAAAGTAAGGCTCAACTTTCAGAAGAAGTTGATAAAATCTTTGCGCATATAATACTAAGAAAATTTAGTAAAGAGGCACTTTATATTATACGAAAGCCAAATAAAAAAGACAAAAGAAATACAATTACTGACTGACGTAATGGACTTCTTAGATCAGCGACATTGTTCATTATCCGCTTCAAATAAGGAGGAAAAGAAAGTACTTCACTCTGGTTACAATTGTCCTATATGCAAAGTAGTAGGTCATAGTACCACACAATGCACGAAATTTAAGGCAATGGTCCCAAGAGAAAGATTAGATGCTGCAAGAAAGATACAGTTATGTTTGAAGTGTTTAAGACATATGAATACTAATAAGTGTACAAGTAACATGAATTGTTACTTTTGTAAGAGGCCTCATCATACAATGTTACATATACATGCAGAAAAAGTTAATACAGTAGTAACAAATGAAGAGGCCTTATTAGCCACAGCGATAATTAAAGTTAAAGGAATAAAGGGGAATTATATTGACTTAAGAGCCTTAATAGATAGTGGATCTCAAAATGTTGTTAGCTTAGGGTTGAGGTCATCATATTATCAAAGTTAATGAAAGCTCTCCCAGTTAGCAAAGCGAATATAGACATTGCTCAATGGCACAATTTCGCTTTAGCTGATCCGCAATTTTATAAACCAGGTCGTGTAGATATAATAATAGGTGCAGACTTATATCCACACGTACTAAAGGATGGGATAGTAAAAATAGATGGATTACTTGGGCAAAATACAGAATTTGGTTGGATAGTATCAGGTAGTACAAAATCGAAAGGTAAAACAACGGTAGTAGCGACAAGTATTGCAATAGAAGACCTAGATCGGTTCTGGGAGTTAGAAAACGATGAAGAAGAAGATGTCAAAGAGATAGAATTTTGTGAGCAAAATTTTCTGAATACAACAAGAATAGATTCAAGGGGTCGATATGTTGTAACAATTCCGTTTAAGGAGGAAAATGAATTAGGAGAATCAAAGCCACAAGCTATAGCTCGGTTTCTCAGCTTAGAGAAAAGGCTGCAAAAAAATGAAAAATTAAGAACAGACTACACAAATTTCATGAACGAATACTTGCAGTTAGGACATATGATATCTACAAATAAGGAAGGAAAATATTATTTACCACATCAGGCAGTGTTAATAGATAGTAGTCTGACAACGAAGCTAAGGGTAGTTTTTGACGCATCTGCGAAAACAACAAATAAGAAAAGTCTAAATGACATTATGTGGACAGGACCAAGAGTTCAAAAAGATATATTTGACATTATATTAAAATGGCGACGCTGGGAATATGTAGTATCAGTAGATATAGAAAAAATGTATAGGCAAATAAAAATAGCAGATCAGGACCAGGAATTTCAATATATTGTCTGGAGAGATTCTCCAAGTAAAAAATTAAAAAACTTTAAGCTTACAACAGTTACTTATGGTACTGCATCAGCTCCTTACTTAGCCACTAGAGTTCTTTTAGACATAGCCAATAATTGCGATAATGCAACAATTAAAGAAGTCATTAAAACAGATTTTTATATGGACGATCTTATGACAGGCGCTGAATCCATACAGAACTGTAAGGAAATAGTGGAATGTGTTTCCAGTAAACTAGCAAAAGTAGGATTTAATCTTAGAAAATGGATTTCAAAAAAACCTGAAATAATTGAAGAAATAGACAGAAATGAGGAAAACAAGATCTTAAGCATTGAAGAGAATGAGTCAATAAAAACATTAGGGCTACAGTGGGAACCCCTCAAAGATGAATTTAAATTTAGTTTCACTGACAACAATATTAAAACAATAAATAAAAGAACAGTCTTATCAACACTGGCTAAAATATATGATCCCTTAGGGGTGGTTATCGCCAGTGACGATAATAGGGAAACTGTTTATGCAAAATCTATGGCTAATTCATAAAAAATGGGATGAAGAGCTATCCAAAGAAGAAAGCAAAGAATGGAAAGTATATCAAGATAATTTGAAACATCTTCAAAACCTAAGAATACCTAGGTGGGTCAAAATACAAAAAGATATTGAAGTACAGTTTCATGGTTTTGCTGATGCTTCTGAAAAAGCCTATGCAGCAGTAGTATATGCCAAAGTAGGTAATTCAGTAATGATATTAGCTAGTAAAAGTAAAGTTAATCCCAAGAAGAATCGGAAAACTATTCCCAAATTAGAACTGCCCATCTTTTAACAAAACTAATTTCTAAAATAACAGAATCGATTAGAATTAATGTTGAAATCTTTGCCTGGAATGATTCCACTATCACATTAGCTTGGATCCAAAACGGATTGAATAAAAATAAATTCATTAGAAAAAGAACGGATGAGATTAGGAAAATGTCAGAAATTAAATGGAATCATATAAAATCAGAAGACAATCCAGCAGATATAGCATCCAGAGGAATCATTACTTATAAATTAGTAGAATGCGAAATTTGGTGGAATGGGCCAAAGTGGTTAGCCAAATCAAAGAACAATTGGCCAAAAGAAGAAGAAAATGTAGATGAAGAATAAATAATTGTTAACACTATGATAGAAAACTCAGAAAGGAATATAATAGGTGAATTGATTAAACGATATTCTTGTATGCAAAAATTACAAAAAGTAGTAGCATTTATTATTAGATTTATTAAAATCATAACCAAACAAGTAAGAAAGCTCTAGTCGAGACTGCTCGACTACGAGATACCCTGAACCCTCCGAGCAACAGCCATTTCAATAATTTTTAGTGTCATTCAGCTTAAACAAACACACACACACACGCAAACATATACATAGACACCCATAGGCACGCACGCATTAACAGGCATGGGCTGCAGTGTGGGCTTACTATCACGTGCAGTCGAGTCTACATTTAAAATTTGGAGACTTTAGCTCTAAAGGTGTAGGAGATATAATTTTATAACTGGTTTTCGATAAGGTTTTTGATCGATAAAAAAAGAACGGGATGAGTTATCGATTTTTAGTGATAAACTCGATATGCGCGCGCTATATACGAGCATTTAAAAAAAAAGTTGAAGTCTCTAGCTTCTATATCTTCAGAAATCGACGCGTTCATACATACGGACAGACGGACAGACGGACAGACGGACATGGCTAAATCGATTCAGTTTGTCGCCCTGATCAAGAATATATATACTTTGTGGGGTCTGCCACGCCTCCTTCTCCCTGTTACATACTTTTAACAAAACCATTATACCCTGATTTCCCATTTTCAATGGGTTCAGGGTATAAAAAGAGATGCCCAATTTAGAAGAAGGGCAAATAGTATTAATAAAGGATGAAAATTGTCACCCGCTAGATGGCCACTAGGGATAATAAAAGAAGTTCACAAAGGTCAAGACAATAAAGTTAGAGTCGTAAAAATTAAATCTCAAGAAGGTTTAGTTACACAACCAATCAATAAAGTATGTCAGCTGGGTAAATTAAAGAATGAAGACTCAGACCTAAGAAGCACAAGACAATCTAGCAGAGGGAAAGGAGGATCAAGGATAAAAGTACTAATGGCAATGCTAATTTTAGCTCTTTTCTGTCAGGTATCAAGTGCAGAAGTAACTAAAAACGACAAGATAGCAATTTCAAAATTAGGTAACAAATCGGCAATCTATTTAGATCCAATGGGTGAAGTAGAAATAGTAACATCATCATGGGATGTAATTATTTACTATAACCTAGATTCATATTTTGACATGTTAAAGAAAGGGAGTGAATTAGAAGGGAAAATGAGAGCAGTTTGTACGAAACTACAGAGTTTCGAGGACCAATGTAATATAATACTAAATAACACAAAAAAACGAATAGCAGAATTAGAAGATAATAACAAACTATTTATACTACAAAATAAACCGAGAACCAAACGTGCACCTTTCGAATTCATGGGGTCATTATACCATCTGCTATTTGGGATAATGGATGCAGACGATCGAGAACAAATGGAAGAAAACATGGTCAGTTTATTAGACAACCAACATAACATAAAAAAGTTGAGTGAGAAACAGACATCAATAATAGATTCCACAGCAAATATACTCAAAAGAACCACGGAGGAAATCAATATTCATTTCAATGACATGAATATACGTATAGACAATATGACAGAATTGCTAAAAGAATCTTATTATGTGTATAAGGAAGCAATTAATTTCTTTATGATAACAAATCAATTAAATTCCTTTATCGAAGAATGTGACAAGATTCAAACAGGGGTAATAAATATGCTAATTGATATAAATCATAGCAGATTAAGCCCGGTTATATTGAAGCCTTACCAATTTGGGGAAGAAATAGCCAAGATAAAAGAAAGTTTGTCCGAGAATTTAGTCCTACCAGGGAAAAGGACAGGTACGGAGCTAAAAGAAATATATCAATTACTTACAACGAAAGGAACCTTTATAGACAACAAAATAATAGTTAACGCTAAGATTCCGCTATTCAGCAGATATCCATCTCATTTATATAAGGTTATCCCAATACCAGTCTACAATGACGACCAAATGATAATGGTACACCAAAGAACAGAATATTTAGTGTATAACTTCGAAATCGATTCTTACCACTTAATGGCTGAAGCCACATTAAACAAATGCAAAAAATGGCAACCAAACACGCTCATATGTGAAGGTAACTGGCCCTGGGATAATGCCAACGATAACAGCTGCGAAATATCACCATTTAAGCCAAACCGACCGGCGAACTGTATTTATCAAACAGTAGTTCATTCAAAAACATACTGGGTTGAATTGGAAGGTAAAAGTAGGTGGTTATTTAAAGTACCTATTAATGAAAAGCTAAACGTACGATGCAAGGGAGCACAGCAAGAACTAATAGAATTACCAGAACAGGGTGTTGTAGTATGTTGTATGTCATATAAGCATATGCTCACAGTATTGTAGTGTATACAATATATGGAGTTGACATATGCCCAAAATATAAGTAAGAGTATCATGCTCACAACATAGCAACACTTTTTTGCTTTATTTATATTATAACAACTATACATAAGTACCGTAATACGATCGGTCACTTATGTACAGACCAGCCTGCAGCGTGGGCATTGTTACGCTCTTGTCCACGCCGCAGCTTAAACGCTAAATGTACATGCCTTCTGCATATGCATACAAACATATATACGCACACATACAGCATGCTATATACTCCCATTCTGCCGCTGCTATAAGCGACAGAATTCTTTATGTAAACTTTATGTATTTTAGGCTAAGACTTTATTTGAATAAAATACGGAGAGCATTCGCTGTCCAGACCTCAATCAATAAAGACAGTCTTTCCATTTATAACAGTGTATTAAAAATGAAATCAGACTGCAACGCTCGATCAGGAGATAAGACAATAATAGCTCATAATAATGATATCACACTGAAAGACACGAACAAATCGCACCCTCATACGTAGGAAAGATAGTTGACGTTCCAAAAATAGTTTGGAACCCATTAGAACTATCAAGAATAAACCATACTAAAGAAATTGAGCATTTGCAAATAGCAATACAGCAAATGAAGGTGAGCCATATAGAATTAAAAGGACTTCATTTTCATCACATATCAGGTCATGCTTCTATGCTAATAAGTATTTTAATTGCATTAATATTAATTATATATACAATAAGAAAATGTAATGTAAGGAGGCGATTAAAAGCTATAACATTTCCTGGTCCCATATAATTTGAAACATAAAAAATATATGTATTCGATAACCTGCGCGTTATCAAACTAATATTAAAATTTAAAAAATAATAATAAAACAAATATATTTTTGGCCCCTCTGGCAGAATGTTGAAAACATGTCAACACTGGATGACCTGCGAGTCATCGAACAAAAAATTAAAATTTTTACAGCCACAACATTTTTGGGCCCTGGCAGAATGTTCAAGCATGAACATACATAATAATAACAAGTAAGAAAACTCTAGTCGAGAGTGCTCGACTACGAGATCCCCTGAACCCTTCAAGCAACAGCCATTTCAATCATTTTTAGCGTCTCTCTGCTTACACAAACACACACATACACACGCAAACACACATACATAGACACCCATAGGCGCGCACGCATGGGCTGCAGTGTGGGCTTACTATGGGAACTTAATTGTTTAATAACTTTTTTTCTGGACGTACGTTCTCCATGAAACTTTCAGATTGTGGTTTTATCATTACTATGCGTATAATTGCCAAAGCTCAAGTCTCTAGTATTTGAAATACGCCTTTTACAAACTTATGGGTGAGGGGGTGGATATAAGGATGGGGGGTGAAATTGAACAAAAATCGAAAATCTATAACGTACATATCAATCTACATTTAAAATTTAGATACTCTAGCTCTAAAGATGTAGGAGATATATTTTTATAACTGCATTTCGATAAGGTTTTTGATCGATAAAAAAATAACGGGATGAGTTATCGATTTTTAGTGATAAACTCGATATCCGCGTGCTATATACAAGCATTTTAAAAAGTTGAAGTCTCTAGCTTCTATATCTTCTGAAATCGACGCGTTCAAACATACGGACGGACGGACAGACGGACAGGGCTGGACCCATTGAAAATGGGAAATCAGGGTATAATGTTTTTGTTGAAATGTATGTAACCGCCAGAAGGAGGCGTGGCAGACCCCATAAAGTATATATATTCTTGATCAGGGCGACGAACTGAGTCGATTTAGCCCTGTCCGTCTGTCTGTCCGTCTGTATAAAATTATCTTTAGAGCTAGAGTATCCAAATTTTAAATGTAGATTGATATGTACGTTATAGAATTTCGATTTTTGTTCAATTTCACCCCCCATCCTTATATCCACCCCCTCACCCATAAGTTTGTAAAAGGCGTATTTCAAATACTAGAGACTTGAGCTTTGGCAATTAATCGCATAGTAATGATAAAACCACAATCTGAAAGTTTCATGGAGAACGTACGTCCAGAAAAAAAGTTATTAAACAATTAAGTTCCCATCGTAAGCCCACACTGCAGCCCATGCGTGCGCGCCTATGGGTGTCTATGTATGTGTGTTTGCGTGATTGAAATGGCTGTTGCTTGAAGGGTTCAGGGGATCTCGTAGTCGAGCACTCTCGACTAGAGTTTTCTTACTTGTTATAACCTGAACCCATTGAAAATGGGAAATCAGGGTATAATGTTATTGTTGAAATGTATGTAACCGCCAGAAGGAGGCGTGGCAGACCCCATAAAGTATATATATTCTTGATCAGGGCGACGAACTGAGTCGATTTAGCCCTGTCCGTCTGTCTGTCCGTCTGTCCGTCTGTCCGTATGTTTGAACGCGTCGATTTCAGAAGATATAGAAGCTAGAGACTTCAACTTTTTTTTTAAAATGCTTGTATATAGCACGCGGATATCGAGTTTATCACTAAAAATCGATAACTCATCCCGTTCTTTTTTTATCGATCAAAAACCTTATCGAAAACCAGTTATAAAATTATATCTCCTACACCTTTAGAGCTAAAGTCTCCAAATTTTAAATGTAGATTGATATGTACGTTATAGATTTTCGATTTTTGTTCAATTTCACCCCCATCCTTATATCCACCCCCTCACCCATAAGTTTGTAAAAGGCGTATTTCAAATACTAGAGACTTGAGCTTTGGCAATTATACGCATAGTAATGATAAAACCACAATCTGAAAGTTTCATGGAGAACGTACGTCCAGAAAAAGTTATTAAACAATTAAGTTCCCATAGTAAGCCCACACTGCAGCCCATGCGTGCGCGCCTATGGGTGTCTATGTATGTGTGTTTGCGTGTGTATGTGTGTGTTTGTGTAAGCAGAGAGACGCTAAAAATGATTGAAATGGCTGTTGCTTGAAGGGTTCAGGGGATCTCGTAGTCGAGCACTCTCGACTAGAGTTTTCTTACTTGTTATTGTTATTTTTATACCCTGAACCCATTGAAAATGGGAAATCAGGGTATAATGGTTTTGTTAAAAGTATGTAACAGGGAGAAGGAGGCGTGGCAGACCCCACAAAGTATATATATTCTTGATCAGGGCGACAAACTGAATCGATTTAGCCATGTCCGTCTGTCCGTCTGTCCGTATGTATGAACGCGTCGATTTCTGAAGATATAGAAGCTAGAGACTTCAACTTTTTTTTAAAATGCTCGTATATAGCGCGCGCATATCGAGTTTATCACAAAAGATCGATAACTCATCCCGTTATTTTTTTATCGATCAAAAACCTTATCGAAAACCAGTTATAAAATTATATCTCCTACACCTTTAGAGCTAAAGTCTCCAAATTTTAAATGTAGACTCGACTGCACGTGATAGAATTTCGATTTTTGTTATAATTCACCCCCCACCCCTATATCCACCCCCTTACCCTCATCTCTGTAAAAGGCGTATTTCAAATACTAGAGACTTGAGCTTTGGCAAATATACGCATAGTAATGATAAAACCACATTCTGAAAGTTTCATGAAGAACGTACGTCCACAAAAAAAGTTATTGAACAATTAAGTTCCCATAGTAAGCCCACACTGCAGCCCATGCCTGTTAATGCGTGCGTGCCTATGGGTGTCTATGTATATGTTTGCGTGTGTGTGTGTGTTTGTTTAAGCTGAATGACACTAAAAATTATTGAAATGGCTGTTGCTCGGAGGGTTCAGGGTATCTCGTAGTCGAGCAGTCTCGACTAGAGCTTTCTTACTTGTTGTTATTATTTATTTTATTTTATTACTTTCCTTTATTTTATTTTACTTTTTATTCTTTATTTTTAATGAACTATTTCAATTATTAATTATTATGTAAAATATAGTAAAATATACTAAATCTACATTTAATATATTTTTTTAAGCTTTCTTACTAACACTTTCTTTTCATAGCTTCATTTGTATCACTGACCATATTTGGCTGTGAGACGTGGGCATAGCGGGCCGGACTGGCAAATAAAATACCCCCATCGGGTCGGTGTTACTATTTGAAATTATATCCTGTACATTGTTTAGGTTTTTAATTTAAACTGACTCTCATTTTTGTCAATAGCCTTAAGAAATAAATAAATAAAAATAATAATAAAAATTTATCATAATTTATTCTCTGCGTACAGAAAACAACGCGCCTTTCAGCATATTCAAAGAATTTCGATTGATTTCTGGATTTTCTAGTCGTTACTGTAGTTTTGTCAGATGACGCTCCGTTATTATTAAAGAGTAGCGGAGGTTCAAAACCTCTTCGATGTTATGTTTATTTATTTTTTTATACTCTGAACCCATTTTCAATGGGAAATCAGGGGGCTAGTTACCTCTGATAAATGTATCTAAAACTTTGTGCCTATAAATCTTGATAATGGTTCTTACTGTTTCTGCATATGAATCATGGTTGTTTATCTGATTCAAAATTAGAGACAGATGATAATAAACGACTTGATAAAACTCTTCTATTGATCGTCCATTCTGGCTGAGAGTATAAAGTTGGTATTCCAATGTCTTAAGATCTCTGCGGTCAGAAAAATGATTAGTGAGACATTGTGATATGGCCTTCCAATTTAGTGGGGTATTATACGCTTCAAATACGGCATCGGCCTCACCAACTTCTTTGCTTCTTACAACCATTAAGATACCATAGTGCTTTGGTGTTCCCTGTACAGTAGAGTATGCCTCAAATATCCTGTCTACGCTTTTGAGCCATGAGGTGAATTCTGCTCTATTCCCAGAAAACTCTTTTAAAACTCTTACAGCGTCTGGCAACTTGTCTAACTCGTTGATTCGTCCCATGTGTTGTAGGAGAATCGCATGATCTTCCTCAATTGAAACAATTGCACGTAGACTAAGTAATTCATCACCTTCTCGGACAATATCTTCCTAAGGTATCTCTCTATCGTACTCTCAATTGGTTCGGTCCTGTAAGTTTGTCTTGTGGCACCTGTACTAGTGGATGGGAGTGTATTTTCTGGTGGTGGCATGTTTATTTTAGAGAATGCGGTCGTTAGTTCGTCAATGGTCACGGACAGATTTAAAGAATTTTTATCAAATCGGAAAATGATGGTAATTTGTTTTCAGTAAATGTTATTGAAATCTTGATTTATATTATTCCTACGCGATCAACGTATTGATCTTCCTAGCTAATATTGTATGGCTTTACAGGTGTCGCTCAGTAGTACAATTTATTTTTATACCCTGAACCCATTGAAAATGAGAAATCAGGGTATAATGGTATTGTTGAAATGTGTATGTAACAGGCAGAAGGACGCGTGGCAGACCCCAAAAAGTATATATATTCTTGATCAGGGCGACGGTTGAGTTGATTTAGCCCTGTCCGTCTGTCTATCTGTCCGTCCGTCTGTCCGTATGTATAGACGCGTCGATTTCAGAAGATATAGAACCTAGAGACTTCAACTTTTTTTTCAATGTCCGTATATAGCGCGCGAGTTACCAACCCAACAACACACACAAACACATATTCAATAATTCTTTGTACACACATAAGCACACACAAAAACACTCAACAACACACACAATTATAAAATACTCGATGTATAATTTACCTACACATATAAGCATTGTACTCTTTGTAAGAACATACGAAACAAAGAAACCAAAAAACTTAGAAATAAAACTCACTTCTGTTTTGGCATTTGAATGGAGAGGACGTTTTATTAATATCTTGACACCTACACATATACACCATCTAGCTCCCGATGGCAATTCGCGCATATTGAGTTTATCACTAACAAGTAAGAAAGCTCTAGTCGAGACTGCTCGACTACGAGATCCCCTGAACCCTTCAAGCAACAGCAAACACACACACATACACACGCAACATACATACATAGACACCTATAGGCGCGCACGCATGGGCTGCAGTGTGGGCTCACTATGGGAACTTAATTGTTTAATAACTTTTTTTCTGGACGTACGTTCTTCATGAAACTTTTAGATTGTGTTTATATCATTAATATGCGCGTATGTGCCAAAGCTCAAGTTTCTAGTATTTGAAATACGCCTTTTACAAACCTAAGGGTGAGGGGGTGGATATAGGGGTGGGAGGTAAAATTGAACAAAAATCGAAATTCTATAACGTGCATATCAATCTACATTTGAAATTTGGAAATCAGGGTATAATCGTTTTGTTGAAATGTATGTAACATGCAGAAGGAGGCGTGGTAGACCCGACAAAGTATATATTTTCTTGATCAGGCGACTAACTGAGTCGATTTAGCCCTGTCCGCCTGTCTGTCCATCCGTCCGTCCGTTTGTATGAACGCGTCGATTTCAGAAGATATAAGAGCTAGAGACTTGAACTTCTTTTTAAAATGACCGTATATACAGCGCGCACATCGAGTTTATCACCAAAAACCGATAACTCGTCCCGTTATTTTTTATCGATAAAAAACCTTATCGAAAGTTAATTATAACAAGTAAGAAAGCTCTAGTCGAGACTGCTCGACTACGAGATACCCTGAACCCTCCGAGCAACAGCCATTTCAATAATTTTTAGTGTCTTTCAGCTTATACAAACACACACACACACGCAAACACATACATAGACACCCATAGGCACGCACTCATTAACAGGCATGGGCTGCAGTGTGGGCTTACTATGGGAACTAAATTGTTCAATAACTTTTTTTGTGGACGTACGTTCTTCATGAAACTTTCAGAATGTGGTTTTATCATTACTATGCGTATAATTGCCAAAGCTCAAGTCTCTAGTATTTGAAATACGCCTTTTACAGAGATGAGGGTAAGGGGGTGGATATAGGGGTGGGGGTTGAATTATAACAAAAATCGAAATTCTATCACGTGCAGTCGAGTCTACATTTAAAATTTGGAGACTTTAGCTCTAAAGGTGTAGGAGATATAATTTTATAACTGGTTTTCGATAAGGTTTTTGATCGATAAAAAAATAACGGGATGAGTTATCGATTTTTTGTGATAAACTCGATATGCGCGCGCTATATACGAGCATTTTAAAAAAAAGTTGAAGTCTCTAGCTTCTATATCTTCAGAAATCGACGCGTTCATACATACGGACAGACGGACAGACGGACAGACGGACATGGCTAAATCGATTCAGTTTGTCGCCCTGATCAAGAATATATATACTTTGTGGGGTCTGCCACGCCTCCTTCTCCCTGTTACATACTTTTAACAAAACCATTATACCCTGATTTCCCATTTTCAATGGGTTCAGGGTATAAAAATATAACTGCCACATCTCTAGAGCTAGAGTATCCAAATTTTAAATGTAGATTCATATAGACGTTATAGAATTTTGATTTTTGTTCAATTTCACCCCCCACCCCTATATCAACCACCACACCAATAACTTTGTAAACGGCGTATTTCAAATACTGGAGACTTGAGCTTCGGGACACACACATAATGATATAAACACAATTTAAAAGTTTATTGAAGAACGTACATCCACAAAAAAAGTTATTAAACAATTAATTTACCATTGTAAGCCCACACTGCAGCCCATGCTGCGTGCTCGCCTATGTGTGTCTATGCTACGTTAAAAATTATTGAAATGGCTGTTGCTCGAAAGGTTCAGGGGATCTCATAGTCGACCAGTTTCGACTAGAGCTTTCTTACTTGTTGGTAATAAACTTGATATGCGCGCTGCATATACGGACATTTTAAAAACAAATTCAAGTCTCTAGTTCTTATATCTTCTGAGATCGACGCGTTCATACATACGGACAGACGAACAGACAGACGGGCAGAGCCAAATCGACTCAGCTAGTCACCCTGATCACCCTGGGGTCTGCCACGCCTCCTTCTCCCTGTTACATACTTTTAACAAAACCATTATACCCTGATTTCACATTTTCAATGGGTTCAGGGTATAAAAAACTTGACGCGATATTGAGTGGATTGCCTTCGCGTTATTTGTTTAGCGGATAGCAGTAAACGGGACACAAGAAATAATAACTTAGTTCTTGCATCAGGGATCCACAAATTGTTGCCATCCTACCGGCTGCGCCAATGGAATGTATGTTATGAGTCGAATAAATGCCGCGACACATGCAAACTGCAATGCTAATGCAATTTAATGTTTAATTTAATGTTGCTGGGAAGAAATTTAGGCTGATTGTTTTTTTTTTTCGATCGATGCCGATCGTGTGGGCGAAACGCTTGGCCCTTCTTTGTGTACAATTAAAAAGCTTGGGAATGTTTATATTAGTATATTTCGAACGAGGTTGATCTATGGGGTAGAAGCGTTCGCTTGGCTGCTCTTTGTTTATAATTACCAAGTTTTGAAATATTTACATTAATAATTTAGCATGGGACCAGCTTTTGGATATTGTGGTCACTATGTATGAATTTATTTCATTGTTTGTTTTATGTGTTCTTTTCTCGTCTGCACTCTCAAGAATAATATCATCAAAAGCTTTTCTGCCCAACAGAGCTTTTGAGCGTTAATGAGTAGATCGAGCTTTTTCTCTTTTACTTTCAATGTAGACCAACAGAGTGTTTAACAGAAATTCGACTACATGACTCGTGCACTGGGAAAACATTTGTTTTTCATATTTTATTCAAAAGTTTGCGGTGCAGTATGAAGGTATGACACTCGGCACCTACGCATAAATTGACTGTGCCGTTTCCAGATAGCAATGGTGTCGGCGTTCAGATAAATAATTATGTTTGCACTAGAAAAACGGAACAATACACGGATCAGCTGATTGATCAACTGTCTGTGAGATTCATTTTCACAAATGCATTATAGCCTGATTTCGCATTGAGAATGGGTTCAGGGTTCAGCACGGATCAGACCTTGCATAAGAATACAATGATCTTTAAATTAATCAACCGACCGATATTAATTATTTACTAAGAATATAAACACGTCTCATATTTCTCTCTCATTAAATTACAAAATATTTATTTAATCAATCAATGAAAGCTTTATATTCACAGTCCTGAGGATATCCCATATTTTAATACTGTCGGATACGCAATAAATTTGCGTCATACAGTGTATAACTTTAATATTGAAGAAATACATAATACTGATGATGTAATCTATGAGGATGTAGATCAAAGAATGTGTAAATTTCCATCGGAAAGTAATACAATGATCTATCAATATAGGTGAGTGAATACTTTAAATAATATTGCAATGGTACAAAATATACACACATTTCAAAAATATATACAAAAGTAGCATCGCTAATCACCTGCTCTGAGGTAATTGACTCGCAGAGAGCCCCAAGGAGCTGCCGCAAGATTTTACCTCTTTCCGATAAATATATCTTGAGCCCTATTGTCTTGTCTATCTACCCATCTGTTTGTATGACTGTATGTACTAATCTTAGATCTGAGCACCTCTAAAATGCTGAAACTTATAATTTACATTGCTCCCTGTAAATTATATGTAATTGATTTGTTTAACGTTATGTCCGTCCGTCTGTCTGAATGAAAGCGATTGTCTTGACGATATTGGTCCTAGTGCAAACATTTTTCCTAAGCTGTCCGTTAAGGGCATGGAAAATCGTAAAATCCCTTTTCCTGTATTATATTATTAGTTGTGTGTCTGTCTGTCTGTCTGTCCGTCTGTCCGTCCGTCCGTCTGTCTGTATGTTTGAGCGCGTCGATTTCAGTGGATATAAGAGCTAGAGACTTGATTTTTTTTTAAAATGACCGTATATACAGCGCGGATGTCGAGTTTATCACTAAAAATCGATAAATCATCACGTTATGTTTTTATCGAATAAAAACATTCAAGTTCAAATCAGGCGCCAGTATAGCCAATTGTGAATGATTTTTCATTTTTTTAAATTTGTCACATATTCAATGGAATCTGTAGATCATATGCTGAAAGTTTCATTAAATTCCGTTAGTTCTATCAATTTTTTAAAAATCATAAAATGTTTGGCCTATTAACAAACGCACGTGAAACAGTCACAGCAGTTTTCCTATACGTGTGCACACACACATTAAAATAAACAATTAGTTTAGTTTCGATTTGCTAGATGGCGCTGCAGCAGTGAATGTATTGCTGTTCTGCCATTAGTCTGTCAACAAGTGAAGTGGAGTTGTGGAAAGCAGCGTGCCGTACGATCGAGAAGTCTCGGGTTCGAATCCCAGAGCGGGCGCAATTTATGTTAACTTTTTTCATTGTTTTAAAATATTCAAGTATTTAATTAAATGAGTCTTCTATTTCTCTTATATTTTTAAATACATTTAAATTGAAAATTTAACCACACTAAATGTACATTTTTATTAGTTTGGTTCAGGGTAGTATCTAGTCGAGCACTCTCGACTAGAGTTTTCTTGCTTGTTATACCCTGAACCCATTGAAAATGGGAAATCAGGGTATAATGGTTTTGTTAAAATGTATGTAACAGGCAGAAGGAGGCGTGGCACACCCCACAAATTATATATTCTTGGTCAGGGCGACGAGCTGAGTCGATTTAGCCATGTCCGTCTGTCTGTCCGTCCGTCCGTCCGTCTGTCCGTCCGTCCGTCCGTACATCCGTTTGTCCGTATGTTTGAACGCGTCGATTTCAGAAGATATAGAAGCTAGAGAATTAAACTTTTTTTTTTAAATGCTCGTATATAGCACGCGGATATCGAGTTTATCACCAAAAATCGATAACTCATCTCGTTATTTTTTTATCGATAAAAAAAGTTATAAAATTATATCCCCTACTTCTTAAGAGCTAGAGTATCCAAATTTTGAATGTAGATTGATATGTATGTTATAGAATTTCGATTTTTGTTTAATTTCACCCCCCACTCCTATATCCACCCACTCACGCATAAGTTTGTAAAAGGCGTATTTCAAATACTAGAGACTTGAGCACATACCCACAGACATAAGTACATACACGCATATTAATGATATAAATATAATCTAAAAGTTTCATGAAGAACGTACGTCCACAAAAAAAGTTATTAAACACACTGCAGCCCATGCGTGTTTATGCGTGCTCGCCTATGTGTGTCTATGCATGTGTGTTTGCGTGTGTATGTGTGTGTTTGTATAAGCAGAGAGACGCTAAAAATTATTTAAATGACTGTTTCTCGAAGGGTTCAGGAGATCTCGTAGTCGAGCAGTCTCGACTAGAGCTTTCTTACTTGTTATACACTGGACCCATTGAAAATGCGAAAGCAGGGTATAATACTATTAAACCTGGAGACTTCAGATTTACTGTGTACATACATTTGATGGATACACACATTTTGCAATTTACAGATTTTGGATAACACGCTCCTTTCACGAACAATTCGTAAAAAATGTATTTCAAGTACTAGCACCTTGCGCTTTGGAATGTACATACTTTTACACATTATAATTATGTTCTGAAAGTTCTGCCCTCACTACAGCGCAGCCCATGCGCTGTCGCTGCTTACTGCGCAGTTAGCAGTGAGCGGGCTTATGCGTGCCTGTTGATGCATGTGTATGTATGTATGTATGTATGATGATTAGGATATCAACTTGGAGGGCTCAGGGTATCTCCAAGTCGATCAGTCTCGACTAGAGCTTTCTTACTTGTTAATCTTTGCCTTTTAATACCCTGTCGCGCCTATGTTGCGCTCTTTATAACTTACACTTCTAGTCTCACTTTCGGCTCCCGAATTTATGTTGACCTTTCGCTTTCATCTCCCGAAGAACAGTGTTCTATCTTGCGTGCTTGAACAGCCTCGGCAGCAAGCATTGGCCTGGAGTTAAGCCACATTTCCATTTTGGGCAAGATGGTCGACACTTCCTCGATGGTATATTTTGCAGTGGAGAACTTAGCTTTGAAACTTTTCCCGCCAGACTCCCAAAAGACGCCCGTGTGCGACGCGATTGGTGGGTTAAAATGCTGGAAGGCCCAGGAGAGTATGTTTGGAAAGAACTCCGGAACTGAGAGATTCGAAGTTTCACGGGAAAAGATCTTTGCGCCTCCCATTTTCAAAATAAAGTCGTTGCGGACATCCACTCCGAACCACCAAGCGAAAGAATATCGCTAATAATTGTAAGATTATTTTTCATAGGCCGGGGTGACAGACTCAGTCTCATCAGGGCCGGAACTTACAAGACAATTTGTAAGTAACTACGGGGCTTACGTTGGCGGAGAGAATGGGAAAGGATAGGGGTATTGTTTAGAGGTTAGGCGACCACGTGGCATAACCTCGCCGACCGGCGATAGCAATCGAGGAGCGCGGCTTGGCGCTCTCAAGATTGCCTGGGTCGGGGTTGCACGGGAACGCTGTTGGGAGTTTGTGGGAAGCATTCAACTACTAGTCAGTTATTGGCTATTAGTTACTAATAATCATATATTATATTTTTTTTCAAACTTCATTTATTACAACAATTTTGTCTTACTCAGTTTAGAATTCTAGCTCACCTCGAAAATAACCGTAAAACAAATATGGCTTCTTTGCCGTACACTTAATGTTCCCTCGAATCTGTCTTTGCTAATCGAACTTATACACTCACTTCAAAACGTCTTTCCTTTTCGAGCGCCGGAAACTCACTAAACTGCGCTTGCAGCTCCTCTAGAGCATTCCGCTCTTCATCATCATCCGAAATTATAATCATACTCCATGTTTTCTGCTCTTACACTTAAACTCTAACCGCTATGGCTAATCAAAGTCATGTAAGGTGGGTCGCGGGCGAGCCGCCTTACACCACGGATAGCAAACGTGGTTCCCGCCCTAACATCAAGAATGCAGGTGTAAAGCTCGTGGAATCGGAATTGACCGCAAGCCCGACATTGGCTCCGCTATCTGTCTAGTCAGCTTCTGCCCTGCCGGCTTTTGTTGCACGCTTTTGAACTTTTGGCACGTCTCGCAGCGCTTCACGTACTTGGCGACATCTCGGAACATGCTCGGCCAAGAGTACCTCTGCGCCAGTCGTGCCGCCGTCTTCCTCACATGATGCCCGGCCGTGGGAGGCATTCCTACGGCCGTTTTCCTCAACGTAATCCTGGAACTTCTCAGGCTCCTTTGCGATCCTCTCTCGCATCTTCTCTATTCAGCTACAAAGGGGAGTCACCTGCTGGCCGCTGTCCAGGTTTTGCCGGGACAGCGCGTCGGCCACAACGTTCAAGCTCCCGCGACGATAACGTACGTCAAACTTATATTGCTGCAACTCTAGCGCGCATCGAGCGCTAGTCCTGCCCGTTGGACTTTCTATGGAGTTGAGTCGTTTCAGCGCTAGGTGATACGTGACTACGTCAAACCTGTAGCCCAAGTAACAACGCATCTTCCGGATCACCCATATGATCGCGAGGCATTCTTTCTCCGTAGCCGAGTAGTTCAGTTCCGCCATTTCGACTCACGTAAGCTATCACCCGCTCTCGACACTCGACCTCTTGTGTCACAGCACCGCGCCCAGGCCGTAGTCACTGGCGTCGGTCTGCAACACGAACTTTGCCGAGAAGTCGGGACAGGCCTCTGTGTCGCCTCCTCCTGCCCCTTCTTGAGGTGCTTCATCATCGGCTTCACCAGCCACGCGAAATTCGGTACAAAGCGCCTGTACATAGATGCCATGCCTAGAAAGTGTCGCAGTTTCTTCAGATTCGACGGTGCTGAATGGCCTCGATTTTGTATGCATACTCGAGTATATCATACGCAGTACGAGTTTATCATATATGTTCGATAAGTCATTCAATATCTTTTTAATCGAGGATAATCGATAAATTGATATTTTTTTTTTCAGCCTTATTTGAACAATATTAGACCTTGAGACTTCATATTTACTGTGCATAGCAGTTAGCAGAAGACGGGCTTATTAATGTGTATGTATGTGTGTATAAAAGAAATGCATGATGATTAGAATATCAGCTTGGAGGGTCAAGGGTATCTCTTAGTCGAGCACTCTCGACCTGTCCGTCCGTCGGTTTGTCCGTATGTATGAAAGCGTCGATTTCAGAAGATATAAGAGCTAGAGACTGGAACTTTTTCTTAAAATGACCGTATATACCGCGCACATATCGAGCTTATCGCCAAAAATCGATAAGTCGACTCGTTTTTTTATCGATATAAAACCTTATCGGTAGTTAATTATAAACTTATATCTCCTACATCTTTGGAGCTAGAGCCCAAGCGTGTTTATGCGTGCTGGCCTATGTGTGTCTATGTATATGTGTTTGCACATACATACACATACACGTGTTTGTATAAGCAGAAACACGCTAAAATATATTGAAATGGCTGTTGCTCGAAGGGTTCAGGGGATCTCGTAGTCGAGCAGTCTCGATTAGAGCTTTCTTTCTCGTTATACCCTGAACCCATTGAAAATGGGAAATCAGGGTATAATGGTTTTGTTAGAAGTATGTAACAGGCAGAAGTATTTATAAAGTTTTAAAATTTTCCCGATCCGCCCTCTAGAGGCGTGGCAAATCGGAAAATGCATTTTCCGATTTACCAGAAACCATGTTAGTTGAAGAGCTAGAAAGAAATTTGGTATGTGGATCCGCGTCGTCCACCCAAGTCCATCAAGCTATTGCGGATATATCTACACCTATTGGGGGCATGGCAAATCGGATAAAACTGTATCTCCGGAAGTCATAAAGCTAGAATGTTGAAATTTTGCACGTGAGCTAATGTTATGATTCTACAATGACTGATGAAAAAAATTTATGTTTACGCCCACT
The DNA here is from genome assembly GCA_035047565.1 of Drosophila mulleri. Taxonomy (NCBI): domain Eukaryota; kingdom Metazoa; phylum Arthropoda; class Insecta; order Diptera; family Drosophilidae; genus Drosophila; species Drosophila mulleri. Next base: position 1,522,592 of record JAWNPK010000172.1, read on the forward strand.
AGGGGCGTGCCAAATCGGACCTGAATATATAGTGATTTTTCAAATATATATTCAAATGCTATATTTTAGGCACTATTGATGCTAGAGACCTGAAATTTGGTATATATACGCGGGGTGACAACCCAAGCCCAACATTTTTATAAAATTGGAAAAAATAACAAAAGTTTGCAATTTATAAAAAATTAAAAAAAAAAAAAAGTAAGAAAGCTCTAGTCGAGACTGCTCGACTACGAGATCTCCTGAACCATTCGAGCAACAGCCATTTCAATAATTTTAAGCGTCTTTCTGCTTATACAAACACACATACACACGCAAACACATATACATAGACACACAATAACGCACGCAATAACACGCATGGGCTGCAGTGTGGGCTTACTATGGGAACTTAATTGTTTAATCACTTTTTGTGGATGTACGTTCTTCATGAAATTTTTGGATTGTGTTTATATCATTAATATGCGTGTATTGCCAAAGCTTAAGTCTCTAGTATTTGAAATACGCCTTTCACAAAGGTGATGGTGAGAGGGTGGATATAGGGGTGGGGGATAAATTATAAAAAAAATCGAAATTCTATAAAATGCATATGAGCATATGAATTTGGAGACTCTAGCTCTAAAGATGTAAGGGATATAATTTTATAACTGCATTTCGGTAAGGTTTTTTATCTATAAAAAAATAACGAGATGAATTATCGATTTTTTGTGATCAACTCGATATCCGCGTGCTATATACGATCATTGTAAAAACAAGTTGAAGTCTCTAGCTTTTATATCTTCTGAAATCGACGCGTTCAAACATACGGACAGACGGACGGACGGACGGACAGGGCTAAATCGACTCACTTCTAACAAAACCATTATACCCTGATTTCCCATTTTCAATGGGTTCAGAGTATAAAATACGCGGGATTTGAACTCGCACCCAAGCCAAATAGCATGTTTGTCAAAATAAGTAAAATGAATCTAACTGGCGCTTCTGCCGACACCGCTACCGCCTGCTTTGAACAACGGTAAATAAAACGAAATGACATTCTTGTTATGACGCCTTATAGCAGAGAAAAGCCAGAGTAGCGGTTGAACATCAAGAACAATGCAAAACAAGTAAGAAAACTCTAGTCGAGAGTGCTCGACTAGATACTACCCTGAACCAAACAAATAAAAAACATGTCTTTGATTGCCGAAAAACGAATTGGTTAATTATTTTTTTGTCAAAACACGATTTTTTTTCTGTATGACCGTCTTTTATTGTCACTCTGAACTGATCAGCCAAGTTAATTAATACAATGCACTCTTTTGATTATTATTCTTTTTAAATAAATCGAAAAACGATAATTAGCACAAATAGATATGTAGCTCGTAAAAATACGTTCTGCAATGGCAATCGCCGACTACTGATTAATCGCTTTACCCAAAATCGACAGAACATATGTTTTTTTATGTAAATGAACCCAAAACAAGTAAGTAGACTCTAGTCGAGACTGCTCGACTAGGAGATACCCTGAACCCTCCGTGCTGATGTTCCAATAATTCTGCACACATACATACACATGCATCCACCCGCACGCAAAGACCCGTGTTCTGCTAACTGCGTAGTAAGCAACGACTGCGCTTGGCCTGCGCTGCGGTATGGGCAATATTATGAGAATTTATTTGTTGAATAATTTCGTTTGTAGACGTACAATCTTAATGAAACTTTTTGAACGTAATCATAATGTATAAATGTGTGTACATTCCAAGTACAAGTCTCTAGTACTTAATATGCGTTTTTTACAATTTGGTGGCGAAGGGGGCGTGGTATCCAAAATCTGTAAATTACAAAATGTGTGTATCCATCAAATGTATATACACAGTAAATCTGAAGCCTCTAGGTCTAATAGTGTTCAAATAAGGCTGAAAAAACAATATCAATTTATCGATTATCCTCGATAAAAAAGATATCGAATGAGTTATCGAAAAAATATGATAAACTCGTACTGCGTATGGTATACACGAGTATGCATACAAAATTTCAGCTCTCTAGCTCTTATAACTTCTGAGATCGACGCACTCATACGGACGGACGGACAGACGGACAGGGCTATATCGACTCAGCTCATCGCCCTGATCAAGAATATATATACTTTATGGGGTCTGCGATGATTCCTTCTGCCTGTTACATACTTTTCACAAAACCATTATACCCTGATTTCCCATTTTCAATGGGTTCAGGGTATAAAAATCATCGATAAACAGTCAGCCAATTAGATTTACAACTAATTGTATGCTTAGATTATTGTCATATATAATAATTATAGACTTATTTATCTCTATGGCTCAACAAGCAAAAATAAAATAAACATTTTAAAAAGCGCGCCGATTAAATCAAATAAGTGCAAAAAAACTCTTTTGAATAGTGATGATACATATGGATAAATTAGAACATATACACATGCATATGCAAGGGTCTATGTGTGTAGCGCTTTAAATTTCTTGTAAAAGCCGAAGTCATACATATGTGTATACATACATGTGGGATTCTAGATCAGCTAGAGCTAGATCAGTAGTCGTTCTTAGAAGAAGAAGAGTCGTAAGGTAGTCGTCATACAGGGCAGTTGTAAGAAGGTCGTGATGTAGTCGACGTACAGAATGGTTGTGTGGCTCAGAGTAGCCGATAATGAAGAACAATAAGAATAGTTGGTTGCATAATTGAAGTCCCGTTTCGCGTTAAGTTAATTATCAAATTAACTATCAAGTTTAAGTGTAACTAAAATAAATCTTTATAATACAGAATAATTAATATAATATAATTTTGTAGGCATTTATTGTGAAACTCGTCATAGTGTATAATTAAGAGGAAATCGTTAAATTAATTTTAATTTACTCAATAAATATACAAAATCCTACATACATACATATGTACATATGTAGACACAAGAATTTGCAGTGGAAGACAATGTTAGGTATATGTATGTACATATGTATGTATATATATATTTATATGTAAAGCAAATTGTAGCACACAATGTGAACATACATACATATATATGCATGTGTTGTCAAAACAAAAATAATAGATGATATGACGCCCTTTTAGTAGTTAGTTGCAACAGAGAACATTATATATTATGTAAATTATATTTGATTTAAATCAAATCAATTATTGAAACAAAAATATTTTTGTCTGCCTATATACAAAAAAAAAAAAAAAAAAAAATTCCGCCCTACGACGGGGTTTGGACTAAAAAAGCTGAAAAAAGCGATTTCAATTTCCTGCATACAATATGTAAAGAATACATAAGAAAACTGCGTAAGCGTTAACCATTTCCAAGTGTTTAATTTAATTACTTCAAAGTCATTTCATATCTGTTAATTTGGTAAAAATATAAATATTTAATAAATTTGTTCATATAGACGCTATTCAAAATTTTGATTAGCTTGAAAAAAGAAAAAAAAATTTGGAAATATATAATACAAAACTCCCTCCTTGCTCTGCAAACCGGAGGTGGATTTGAACCCAGAGTTTCTTGTCTCGAGTGCCTGACTTCCAATTAAAGCACCACACAGCCTCTTGGAGACTGCGCTATGTATGGAAATTTAAAAAAAAAAATTTGAAGTCTCTAGGTCTTATATCTTCTGAAATCGACGCGTTCAAACATACAGACAGACGGGCAGACGGACGGACGGACAGACAGACGGACAGGGCTAAATCGACTCATTTCGTCGCCCTGATTAAGAATATATATACTTTGTGGGGTCTGCCACGCCTTCTTCTCCCTGTTACATACTTTTAACAAAACCATTATACCCTGATTTCCCATTTTCTATCTGTCGCATGTGAGATTTTTAGTAAACGCTAGAGTACGCATTTATGTGTATATACACACACACATACACACATAAAAGTGAGCGCATGTATAAGAAGGCTGGAATGCTTGATGCTATGCGTGCAGACTATGTGTATCTGTATGTTTATTGTATGTATATAAATTAAATACATACATGTAGGATATAACTTTATTTAGTGATAAATGTCTACAATATATTTATTTATTATTATGGATTAGTTTTAGTTACACTTATATGCGACTTAATTAATTGAACGAAAACGCGATCTTTTCACTTCTTGTGTTCTCTACTTCACTTTCTGTCTTCTCTTTCTTATTCGGTCCTCTTGACTCGCACGACTTAACAGCTTGACGACTACATTACGACTCTTTCCCCTAATAACGACTCTTGATCTAGTTCAAAAGCTCAGATTCCCTGCGGTTCATTTGCCAGGGGTGTTGCAGTTTTTACGCATCCCACATACGGCCCTCCTGAAAAGTCCTTCGACCCGAAGGAATCCCACATTTTCATATATTCCGCCACTGTTGTCGTTCTACGTGGTCCTTCTCCGATTCCTACCTTTTCCACTTCATATCTGCCATGATCTTTCCTTTCTAATATTTTATACGGCCCTAAATACTTCCCTTTCAATTTTAAACCTGTACCGTATTGAGTGCGTCTAATAGCTACCAAATCATCGATGTTATATTGAGTTTCTGCCTTCCTCCTCAGATTGTAAGTTCTTTTATTTTCTTCCTGTAACTTCTGTATATTTTCTCTAGCTCGTTCCCTTACTTCAGATCGTTCATTATTTAACTCATCGATTAAGCATTGATCAATTAGTTTTTTCAATTCGAGATCGTCAGGCAAACGCATTTCTAGGCCTGTTAGAATTCTAAAAGGAGACACTTTAGTACTTCTTGGTGCCGTGTTATTAATTACTTGCTGAACCCTCCCGAGATGCCTGTACCAGCCTCCAGGACAATCGTGACTTAATTTGGAAAGCATTGGTACGAATATTTTATGCATTCTCTCTACCTGACCATTCCCGCGAGGTACGCCGGTAGTAATTTGCAAGTGCGCGATTCTTTGTTTTTGACAATAATCTTTAAAGATATGCGAGGTATACGCCGTTCCTCTAAGACACTATTCGCTCAGGGTTTCCAAACACAGATGCTTGCCTTTCTAAACATGTAATAACTTCGTCAGCACCTGTACTCCGAGTTGGGTATAGCCATACGAATTTAGAACAAGTAAGAAAGCTCTAGTCGAGACTGCTCGACTACGAGATACCCTGAACCCTCCGAGCAACAGCCATTTCAATAATTTTTAGTGTCATTCAGCTTAAACAAACACACACACACACGCAAACATATACATAGACACCCATAGGCACGCACGCATTAACAGGCATGGGCTGCAGTGTGTGCTTACTATGGGAACTTAATTGTTCAATAACTTTTTTTGTGGACGTACGTTCTTCATGAAACTTTCAGAATGTTGTTTTATCATTACTATGCGTATATTTGCCAAAGCTCAAGTCTCTAGTATTTGAAATACGCCTTTTACAGAGATGAGGGTAAGGGGGTGGATATAGGGGTGGGGGGTGAATTAGAACAAAAACCGAAATTCTATCACGTGCAGTCGAGTCTACATTTAAAATTTGGAGACTTTAGCTCTAAAGGTGTAGGAGATATAATTTTATAACTGGTTTTCGATAAGGTTTTTGATCGATAAAAAAATAACGGGATGAGTTATCGATTTTTAGTGATAAACTCGATATGCGCGCGCTATATACGAGCATTTTAAAAAAAAGTTGAAGTCTCTAGCTTCTATATCTTCAGAAATCGACGCGTTCATACATACGGACAGACGGACAGACGGACAGACGGACATGGCTAAATCGATTCAGTTTGTCGCCCTGATCAAGAATATATATACTTTGTGGGGTCTGCCACGCCTCCTTCTCCCTGTTACATACTTTTAACAAAACCATTATACCCTGATTTCCCATTTTCAATGGGTTCAGGGTATAAAAAGCATCTACTACTACCAGTATGTGGACTAACGTTTGTTAGTCGACTCCATTGGCCCCACGTGATCAATGTGATAGGTACATAACGGTCTATCACCTTTATCGATCGAGGACAAAAACCCCTCTCTCTTTCCACTCTTGGCGTTCATTATTATGCACTCTATACAGTTTCCAATTACTTTCTCTTTCGATTTTTGAATGAAATAATCTCTTTCAACTAGATCCTGAGTTTTTGCGGCTGAAAAATGTCCCTGCTTATGTGCAATTTGTATGATTTCGACTTCCATCTGGGACGGAACAACAATTAGTCTACGGTTTGGATCTTTAAACAATATTCCATTTTCTATGTAAAAATCTTCATAACTTCCCTCTTCCACAATGCTTCTTATAATCTTAGTCCACTCATCTCTTAGTTGCGCTTCTTTTAAACGATGCAGTAAACTATCGCTTAGCATGTAACATGATACACGACTCAGCGCATCAACGTGACGCATTTTTGATCCCGAACGATGCTCAATTTTATAATAAAAATCTTGTAAGTACATTGCCCACCTAGCTACTCGCAAAGGAACATCTTTCTTTTTCATGGTCATTGTAAATGCATTACAATCTGTTACAATCTTGAACTTAATGCTTAGCACATACACACGCCACTTCCTCAGAGCACACATCACGGCTAAAACTTCTAGTTCATAAGAGTCATACTTTTCCTCGGCTTCAATAGTCTTCTGACTCATGTACTGAACGGGATGAAACAAACGATCTTCGGGGTCTCTTTGTAATAATACTGCCCCATACCCATACTTGCTTGCGTCTGTATGAATCTCAGTTTCAAACTTCGGATTGTACAATTTCAACACCGGCCCATTTGACAATGCTGCTTTTAACTGCTCAAATGCAACATGCTCTAATTCTTCAAATTTAAAGACTACATCCTTCCGTAATAGATCAGTTAGCGGCTTCGCTATTACTGCATATCCTTCGACAAATTTTCGAAAATAAGATGTGAGCCCTATAAATCGCTGAATAGCTTTCTTATTTTGTGGCACTGGAAAATTTGATACAGCTTGAGTCTTCTCCTTGCTTGGACTTATTATACCCTTTTGTATAATATATCCTAAAAAATTTACTCTTTCTTGCAACAACTGACACTTCGACCAATTTATACGTAAACCACTTTTCTCTGCAACGCTCAATACCTTCTTGAGCTTCATCAGGCCCTCATCAAAATTAACACTCGGAATGATGACATCATCCATGTAAACGACGGCCTCATTATTCTTGATTAGTTCGCTCATAACTGACATTATGAATCTAGTAAAGACTGCTGGGGAATTCGAAATTCCAAAGGGTACATATAGAAATTCATACTGCCCCTTCTGAGTAACAAACGAAGTATATTTCTGCGAGCCTGGTTCAACTGGAACATGGAAAAATTCATTAATCAGGTCTAATGTAGTGAATACTGACGCCTCTTGCAACTTATCTAGCACCCATTCCATATTCGGCATTGGAAAATTATCTCGGATCACTTTCTCATTCAGTTTTCGATAATCGCAGCATAAGCGCTTTTTACCATTTTTCTTAGCGACTAATACAATTGGAGAAGCATATTCTGAAACACTAGGCTTAATCATTTTCTCTGCTAACCACTCTTTTATTTGTTTATCTACGATCTCCTGATCGCACTCCGCTATTCGTCTCGGATGTTGATACACCGGTAAATCGTCGGTTAACAAAATCTTCATCTCAATCGGGGATCTTGGATTTTTATAGGATGATAAGAATCTACTATTCGTCTCACGTCTTCTTGTTGTGATTTAGTCAAGTCCAACATTCTGATCCAAACTCAGCATACACATGCTTTTAAACTCACTTAGCACCGCTGAGCAAGAACTACTCTCAACTTTCTTTTCAACGGATATTTTAGATTTTAATACGGTTCCACCCTCAGTCACTACTAAATCGACACAATTTAGAATTGTTCGGCCAAGAATGGCTTCGAAAGCTATATCCTCGTCTGGTACTACGTGAAATTCGATATTTAACTTTATATCGTCTATCTTTACTTCTACTACGAAGCTTCCAAATGTCAAAATCTGACCGTCACCTATACCATTCAAAGATTTACCAGGGCCAGACAATTTTCTTATTCCTAACTTCCGATACACACACTTTTGCATAAGACACAGATCGGCTCCAGTATCGACTAAGCCTTTCCAAATCACTGTACCACAAACTATATTCTTCAGTTCTAATCCAGAAGCCGTGAATGTACTCGACGTCTTTTCGATTAAATTGCCCTCATTAACGAGATTTGCTGATTTCCTTAGTTCGCTTACAATTTCATCTTTGCATTGTGCTGCTCGGTGTCCTGGCTTACCGCATTTAAAACAACAGAACTCTTTCTTAAGACAGTCTTTCAGGATATGCGAGTCAGCTCCGCATTTAAAACATTTTACAGATTTTTTATCTGAAAAATCTCTTTTGATTGTCTTATTTCTTGCTACGAACGTATTCGGCGTTGAATTACACAACCTCTGATAATTCGCTATCTGTACTTTTAACTGATTAATCGATCAAGCTTGGTACAAAAGTGTCTTATTTATCCTGGAGTCTGGTATCCCTTCAACAAAATACTCGATCAAACTCTCCTCATCTAAGTCAATATTCTTTGCTATATCCATCAAGGCATACAAATATTCTTGAAGTGTCTCACCTTTCTTTACCTGTCTTTTTCTCAACCTTCTGTGGATTTCTGCCGATGTGACTTTTACTTCAAATTCACTAATGCTGTTTTCAATTTTTCCCAGTTATTTATACCCTTCTGACTGCGGACAAACAACTTAGCAGCACCATCAAGTAATTGCTTTGCATACACAAATAACTGTAGTTCTGACCACTGAACTGTAACTGCACATTCTTCAACTTCAGAGACCCACTGTTCTACATCCATTGAGCTTGAGCCATGAAACTTATTTGCACTATCTTCTACATCTTTAAGTGTAAACCTCGATCTGCCTTGCTCAATATTACGCGCTAACGGAACTGTATCTATTACTTCATCATCTGAGTCCTCTTCCTCTATTCCCAAACCATAATGTTCTAATAGCCTGTTCTGCAATTCTACTTTGCGTCCGGCTGTATTCAGTTGCAATTCTTCTAATTTACTTCTCAATTGGACGACAACAAGCCCTAAAATCTCGCTTCGTTCCATTTTGCCGCTATTTGTCAATTTACTTAAACTATAAATTTCAACTTCTAGCTTTTCGTTATTTAAATTATTCGGCTGCCCGATCAGCTGTGAATTTGTATATCGCGTAACAATTATGTTATGTTAAGTGACGCTAGAATAATAGATTATGTTATGTTAATTAACACTTATGACTTTGCTCGCTTACAGCTACTCGTTGCAATGGCTTTAGAACATCTACTTAACTACACAATTTATTGATACATAAAAGCTTTTTGTCGTGCAACAACCTAAAATTTCGTTATGTACCAATTCTTCTTCTTCTCTCACTGCTCGATCACAGCGCATCCAGCTTCTATGACCTTGAGTAGGATTCCCTCGACGCACTTCGTCTAACGCACCGCCACCTAGCTCGCGCTCTTAAATAACTGCGTCCAGTTTCTGTATCCACCTTATAGTCTGTGCCTTCGGTCGACTACGTCCAACGACGAATTTGGCCAGCAACTTTGAGTAGTTAATCGTAACGCACCGCCACCTAGCTTACGTTCTTGATTAACTGCATCCCACGACGAATTTGATCAGCACCTTAATCGCAACGCACAGCCACCTAGCTTGCGCTCTTGATTAATTGCGGCACCACGACTAAGATTCCCTCGACGCACTTCGTCTAACGCACCGCCACCTAGCTTGCGCTCGTGATCGACTGCGTCCAACGCCGAATTTCAGCACCACCTTCGCGTGATTCATCGTAACGCACAGCCACCTAGCTTACGTTCTTGATCAACTACGTCCAACGACGAATCTCAGCACCAGCAACTTTGATCAATTAATCGTAACGCACAGCCACCTAGCTTATGTTCTTGATTAACTTCGTCTCTTTACGCACCAGCTCATCCGCCTGCGTATCAGCAAGATTTTCATCGACCGCCTTCTTCGATGTCTCTGCACGCACTTTTTCTCTTCGTCTCTTCTTCTTTTCTGTTGGCGTGCACCGCTTTCCGCAGAAAAGTGAATTTCACAAGAATTTCAGTCGTCACGGAGCGTCTCTTTTTGTCTCGCTCACACCTTCGCAATAATTGTTCATCTCACACTTTTCGGCAGCTTTGTCTTTCGTGATTCAATTATTTAAATTGTTCAAAGTGTAACTTGGACCACATCCCGGTTTAGCTTCCAAATTGTAGGATATAACTTTATTTAGTGATAAATGTCTACAATATATTTATTTATTATTATGGATTAGTTTTAGTTACACTTATATGCGACTTAATTAATTGAACGAAAACGCGATCTTTTCACTTCTTGTGTTCTCTACTTCACTTTCTGTCTTCTCTTTCTTATTCGGTGCTCTTGACTCGCACGACTTAACAGCTTGACGACTACATTACGACTCTTTCCCCTAATAACGACTCTTGATCTAGTTCAAAAGCTCAGATTCCCTGCGGTTCATTTGCCAGGGGTGTTGCAGTTTCTACGCATCCCACATACATATATGTGTATATGTAAGAAGAAACAAATTTAAACTTATAAAATTGTTCGATTAAGAAAAATAAAAGTATTAAGTGCCCTTCATTAAAGCTCGCACCTTCCCAATAAAATATCTTTTTTATAATATGTATGAAAAAAACAAGTAAGAAGACTCCAGTCGAGGCTGCTCGACTAGGAGATACCCTGAACTCTCCTTACTCCCCCCGCATGCAAAGGCCCGCGCTCTGCTAACTGCAGTGTGGACAATATTATGAGAATTTATTTGTTGAATAATTTCGTTTGTAGACGTACAATCTTAATGAAACTTTCAGAACGTAATCATAATGTGTAAATGTGTGTACATTCCAAAGCACAAGTCTCTAGTACTTGATATACGTTTTTTACAAATTGTGGGCGAAGGGTGCGTGGTATCCAAAATCCGTATATTACAAAATGTGTGTATCCATCAAATGTATATACACAGTAAATCTGAAGCCTCTAGGTCTAATAGTGTTCAAATAAGGCTGAAAAAACAATATCAATTTATCGATTATCCTCGATAAAAAAGATATCGAATGAGTTATCGAAAAAATATGATAAACTCGTACTGCGTATGGTATACACGAGTATGCATACAAAATTTCAGCTCTCTAGCTCTTATAACTTCTGAGATCGGCGCACTCATACGGACGGACGGACGGACGGACGGACAGACGGACAGGGCTATATCGACTCAGCTCATCGTCCTGATCAAGAATAAATATACTTTATGGGGTCTGCGATGATTCCTTCTGCCTGTTACATACTTTTCACAAAACCATTGTACCCTGATTTCCCATTTTCAATGGGTTCAGGGTATAACAAGTAAGAAAGCTCTAGTCGAAACTGCTCGACTACGAGATCCCCTGAACCCTTCGAGCAACAGCAAACACACACACATACAAATTGCCTTTGCAAGTTGATAAAAAAATAATTTTATAATTAGTGAACTTAGTGTTCTTTTATTAAACTCCAAAATTGAACTGATTACAAGATATGATCTTATGCTGCAAGTCAGCTAATGTTTATGCTAAAGCTTCCCTCATTAAAGCTCAAAGCTCAAAAGCTCCCACGATTGGCTTACGTGATTTTATATCGGGATTGTGAAATTAAGATTTGTTTACATCAAAGCTGGGTTGCCGGCTCTATGGGCTCATGGAAACAACGCAGGGAAATCTTATGTTTATATTGAGGCTAAAACTGCTTACTCTGTGGGAATAGTGCAAGAAGCTTTTATGTCTGGGCTGAGTGGCGTGATACTATAGAGGAAATTATGTTATTTGAAAGTTGTATACATTTGTCATAAGATTTGCCTGAGTTGCGTGGTGATAACTCCCCCCTTTCTTAAGAAGGATCGTTCTCGATTCTTAACGATTTCTCATTAGAAATTCGATTTGATTATTTATGGCATTTAGTATATCAGAATTTTGAATATTTTGATTATTTGACGGGTTTGAAAATAAAAATGTTGTTAATGCCAGATCCCATTAACAGGATTGCTCCTCCCCCACAGAGCAAGCTGTTAATAGCATAACCGCTTGCTCTCAGTACTTGGCCTTCCGCCAAGTACTCCTTTATTATTACACTACTCCTATCATACTGTGAATGTACGACATCGCCATTTTGCGCGACCCTTATTGAAAGTTAAATAAAGTAATTTTAAAACAACCCACCACGTGTCCTTATCTGACGACTCCACACTACAACATTTGGTCCTTCGAGCCGGATTTCATCCAACATATTCACCAGCGATTCTTGGGAGTATTCAGATAAGTAATTACTTGCTTTTCGTCTCACTGCAACTTGCATAGATCAGTTGTACATTGTTGTGCAAGTTGCATCCCACTAATATATATATCCTTGTATATTAGACAAGAATCTGAATATATATAGTGACATAATCATACTGATTACGTCTACAATATTCAGAAGCTGTATGGTCGCGTCATTAAGCTGATTCGTCTTTGCAAGGCGCGCAGCGAGTTTCGTTGACCGAGGTCTAGTATTCGGATGACTTGCGTCGCACACTTATTCTTTCGTGCTTACCATCGAGCCACGCTCGGCGACTGCGACACGGCGCTGTTGCCCCGCTAAGCGACAGTATGTAAGCGACCAATCACAAGACAATTAGAAGTTGATGCAACATTGTTAATGTGTTGGAATTGTGTGGTGAAATGCCCAACACTGAATACTCATACACTCACAAGACAATTAGAAGTTGATGCAACATTGTTAATGTGTTGGAATTGTGTGGTGAAATGCCCAACACTGAATACTCATACACTCACACAGCCTCACACAGTGCATAAATACGTGTCAATAGACACACAATAGTCAGTCTTAAGTTGATATTCAATAAAGCAAGTTGTCATAATCCAACCTTGACTTCGTCTTTTAAATCATATTAGCGTTGCTGTTAGTATATGTCGCAGCATTTATTCGACTCGTAATAGTTTTATCTTAGTGGCGCAGCCGGTAGGATAGTAATAAATTGTGGATCCTGATGCAATAACTAAGTTATTAATTCTTGTGTCCCGTTTACTGCTATCCGCTAAACAACAAACGCGAAGGCAACCCACGCGATGGTCAATATCGCGTCAAGTTTTAAAATAAAACCTCGACAGTGACGTATATACCGAAATTCGCATATTGCCAAAGCCGCGGATTGTGCAAAAAACTTGAAAATAATTCAAGAAGACGCTATAGAATTCGAAGAGAATATAATTCCAGAAACATTTGGTTTTCTCGCAAACCTTCGAAAGTGCTATCAGTGCATACAAACCCCAACATACGTACTAGAAATTAGTGAATATAATAAAAACTAACATTAAATAAAAAGAAAATTATCAATACACATACTTAAGTTAGTTTACTAATCATAATAATAAAATTAAATAAATAAACAAAATGGAAGGCGACGCAACAACACCCCTTTCTGATACCAACATGACCCAAGTGATTAATCAACTTAAAAATGTTGAAAAGTTCACAGGAAATAAAAACGCTTTATACACGTTCATCAACCGGATCGATTATATACTGGCCCTGTACACCACCAACGATGCGAGGCAGAGATCAATACTCTTTGGACTTGTTGAAAGCTGCATCAGCAGTGAAGTCATGTTATCTCTTGGCATGACCAACCTAACTACATGGACGGATCTCCGAAAACAGCTAATCCTAAACTTCAAGACGCAGACCAAGAACCATATTCTACTGGAGGAATTCAGGAACACTCCGTTCAAAGGCAACGTACGAGCTTTTCTGGAAGAAGCAGAACACCGTAGGCAGACATTGATGATTAAACTAGAATTAGAAAATAATCAAGATGAAAAAATACTATATAATCGATTAATTAAAACAAGTATTGACGACCTAATTCACAAACTTCATACCAATATTTGTATTCGAATCATAAATTGCGAAATTCCAGATTTAAGATCACTAATTAACATATTACAAGAAAGAAATCTTTTTGATGAACCCTGTCAAAATTTAAATCAAAACAAAGTAAAGCAAGATAAAAATTTTAAGCCAACTTACCCAAATCCAAATATTCAAAAGTTTCCCACATTTCTTCAACCAAACCATCCTTATGTCCCATATCAACCTTATTTTCAACAACCATATCTTCCACCTAATCATTATTCACCTCGACCGATGCAACCAACGCCTAACCCAGTTAGACCATTTAACCCTACACTTAGACCAATTTTCAGACAAAACCAATTTGACAATAATCGTTTTGGACAACATACACAAACAACTCCACAACAAACTCCTTTCAATAGTTTTGGCGTAGCCAACCAACCAACAAAGCGTGTTAGACAAGCAGAAAGTAGACAAAGTAAAATGAGTATAGATGAAGAAACTAGAAATCAAGAAGAGATAAATTATCACGACTATATGCAGAAAGAATATTATAATCAATTAGCTTCTTATTCCCAATACTATCCTCAATATTACCAAGAACAAAGTTATCCACAAACCTCAGACTATACATACACACAACCAGCCACAACCGAACAGGAAACAGAACAACCAAATGAAATAGAAATCGAGAAAGCCGAAAATTTTCAGATGCCAGCCTCGGAAACCAACAATACATAATTATCACCTATAAAGGAAAAAATATAAAATGTTTAATAGATACAGGATCTACTGTTAATATGATGACATACAATGTTTTTAATTTACCAATTCACGATACCGATTGTCTTGTTCAAACCAGCAATGGACCTTTGACTATCACAAAAAAGGTGAATGTTCTTTCAAACAACTTGTTCAAAAGTAATAATGAATTTCTTTTACATCAATTTTCACCAGATTACGATCTACTAATTGGTAGAAAACTGCTTTCAGACGCACAAGCCGTTATAGATTATAAATCCCAAACTGTTAATTTATACAATAAAAAGTATAAATTAATCAATGATATTCCGATCACAAACCAAAATCATTTCGTAGCTCAACCAATTCTTGAAACTTATCAACACCTCAACAACCCAATCAGAGATAATTCTAAAAATCAAGAATCTATCAACTCAAGTCCTTACCGACTAGACCATTTAAATGAAGAAGAAAAATTTAATTTAATAAGTTTATTGAAACAATATCAACACATTCAGTTCAAAGAAGGCGATCAACTTAGTTTCAGTAATCAAGAAAAACATGTTATTAACACTACTCACAATTCACCTTTGTATACAAAACCATACAGTTATCCACAAGCATACGAACAAGAAGTTGAACACCAAATTCAAGACATGTTAGATCAAGGTATAATACGCCCCAGTAATTCCCCTTATTGTAGTCCTTTATGGATCGTACCGAAAAAACAAGACGCTTCAGGTAAACAAAAATTTAGAATCGTAATTGACTATAGAAAATTAAACGACGTAACTATAAATGACAGACACCCAATACCAAACATGGATGAGATTTTAGGAAAACTAGGCAAATGCAATTATTTCACAACAATCGACCTTGCAAAAGGTTTCCATCAACTTGAAATGCATACAGATTCCATCAAAAAAACAGCCTTTTCCACAAAAAATGGCCATTATGAATATCTTCGTATGCCATTTGGATTAAAGAATGCACCTGCAACCTTTCAACGTTGCATGAATAATGTTTTGCGACCGTTAATAAATAAACACTGTTTAGTATATCTTGACGATATAATTGTATATTCAACATCTTTAAAAGAACACCTACATTCACTGCAATTAGTTTTCGAGAAGCTTTCTGAAGCAAATCTCAAATTACAACTTGACAAATGTGAGTTTCTAAAACAAGAAACTTCCTTCCTAGGACACGTCATAACTAAGGATGGAATAAAACCCAATCCTGATAAAATCAAGGCAATTCTAAAATATCCTATTCCCACAAAAACTAAAGAAATAAAAGGTTTTCTCGGACTAACCGGTTATTATAGAAAGTTTATTCCAAATTTTGCAGACATAGCCAAACCAATGACAACAGTACTTCGAAAAGGCGCAAAAATAGACACTAAAAATCCAGAATACATTAGAGCTTTTGAAAAGCTAAAACAACTTATTTCCAATGACCCAATTTTAAAAATTCCAGATTTCAAAAATAAATTCATTTTAACAACTGACGCAAGTAACGTAGCCCTTGGAGCTGTACTTTCTCAAGACGGACATCCTATCAGCTTTATTAGCAGAACCCTCAATGATCACGAAACCAATTATAGTGCTATAGAAAAAGAACTTTTAGCTATTGTATGGGCAACAAAAACCTTTCGACACTACCTTCTAGGTCGACATTTTGAAATCAATAGTGACCATCAACCATTATGTTGGTTGTATAAAATGAAAGAGCCAAATTCAAAATTAACCCGATGGAGAGTAAAATTATCAGAATACGATTTTGACATAAAATACATAAAAGGAAAAGAAAACCACATAGCTGACGCTCTATCGCGAGTAAAAATAGAACAGACTTATTTCGGAGAAGAAACACAACATAGCGCTGACGAAGACAATAGTAATTTAATTGGGCTCACAGAAAAACCAATAAACACATTTAAAAGACAAATTATATTTTCCAAAGGCATTCCAAATATTACAAAACAGAATTACTTCAAAAAACTTATAATTCACATCACATACGACAACATGCCTAAAGACAAAGCCGAAAAATATTTAATTGACTATTTTTGTACAAAAACTAGTGCAATGTTTATAGACAGTGATGCAGATTTCGAAATCATTCAAAACGCACATAAAGAAATTATCAACACTAGCCACACTAAAATTCTACGAAGCCTCATTCAATTAAAAAATATAAACTCATATGCCGAATTTAAAGAACTTATTTTGAAAACCCATGAAAAACTCTTACACCCCGGAATTCAAAAAACAAATAAACTCTTCAGTGAAACTTACTATTTCCCCAACAGCCAATTACTGACACAAAACATAGTAAACGAATGTAACATTTGCAATTTAGCAAAAACCGAACACAGAAACACAAACATTCCAATGAAAATTACTCCCAGTTCCGAACATTGTCGCGATAAATTTGTAATAGACATTTATTCCTCTGAAGGCAAACATTATCTTAGTTGCATAGACATTTACTCAAAATTCGCTACTCTTGAAAATATTAAAGCAAAAGACTGGATAGAATGCATTAATGCGTATATTCAATCAGTTAGGAAAGCCAAAATTATTAAAAGCTGACCGAGACGGCGCATTTACCAGCTTAGCACTCAAAAAATGGCTTGAAAATGAAGGAGTAGAATTACAATTAAATACTACAAAAACAGGAATAGCAGACATAGAACGACTACACAAAACAATAAACGAAAAAATTAGAATAATCAACACTTTAAATGACGAAGAAAATAAACTCAGCAAAATAGAAACCATACTTTACATTTACAATCACAAGACTAAGCATGACACAACTGGACAAACTCCTGCACACATATTCTTATATGCGGGACAACCAAAGTTAAACACTCAAGAAATTAAAGAAAAAGTAATAAATAAAATCAACAGTGACCGACAAGAATACGAAGTCGATACCAGATATCGAAAAGGACCATTACAAAAAGGAAAACTAGAAAACCCCTTTAAAGCCAATAAAAATGTTGAAAAAATAGATCCAGATCATTACCAAATTACTAACAGAAATAGAATTACACGTTACTATAAAACTCAGTTTAAAAAATTAAAGAAAATTAACCAAATTCAAATTCCACAGGTTTCTACTTCATAATCATACTATCATTTCCCATATCCCCATTGACTTTCAATCCATTAATACAATCAAAATTATCCCATATCCTGATCATAATGGCTATCAACTCGATTACATTAGCACAACTTCTTATTATGAGAAAGATAATAAAATCTTTAATTGAGGCAAATACCATTGTAACTTGGAACATAACTTCTACAATTGTAAAACAAAATTGCCAAAAAAAAAAAAAAAAAAAAAAAAAAAAAAGGAAAAGAAAGAAAAAAAAAAAAAAGAAAGGAAGGAAGAGAAAAGAAAAAAAAAATAATAATAATGTTAGTCTTAATATTCAGGGTAACAAAATTATAAATATCAATCAATGTAAACTGCAAATAAACGACATAATTATAAGCGATAACTATTTTCAACTAGAAGTTGACCTTACACCATTGTATCCCCCAATAGAAATTATTAAAGTAAAACCTATAAAACATGATGACATTGTAAAAATTGTATCACAAAATAATACTTTAACATATACAATCATTGTAATCACAATAACCATAGTCATAATTGTAATCCTATATTTTAAATATGTATCTTGTAACCCCATAAAATTATTTCGAACAAAATTTAAAAAACAAATTCACGAGCCCAACAAGCAAACAACGCCATCAGTCCAAACAGAAGAGCAAAAACAGGAAAACACGATCATCGAGATGACACAATCAACTTTACCAAAACTTTACCCGTCTGTGTCACCTTGACTCGCAGGCTCGCCTCTTAAGGAGAGGGAAGTGACATAATCATACTGATTACGTCTACAATATTTAGAAGCTGTATGGTCGCGTCATTAAGCTGATTCGTCTTTGCAAGGCGCGCAGCGAGTTTCGTTGACCGAGGTCTAGTATTCGGATGACTTGCGTCGCACACTTATTCTTTCGTGCTTACCATCGAGCCACGCTCGGCGACTGCGACACGGCGCTGTTGCCCCGCTAAGCGACAGTATGTAAGCGACCAATCACAAGACAATTAGAAGTTGATGCAACATTGTTAATGTGTTGGAATTGTGTGGTGAAATGCCCAACACTGAATACTCATACACTCACAAGACAATTAGAAGTTGATGCAACATTGTTAATGTGTTGGAATTGTGTGGTAAAATGCCCAACACTGAATACTCATACACTCACACAGCCTCACACAGTGCATAAATACGTGTCAATAGACACACAATAATCAGTCTTAAGTTGATATTCAATAAAGCAAGTTGTCATAATCCAACCTTGACTTCGTCTTTTAAATCATATTAGCGTTGCTGTTAGTATATGTCGCAGCATTTATTCGACTCGTAACAGTTTTATCTTAGTATATATCCTTATATACTCAGATTCATAATCATACATACATACATATATGTATGTATGCACTAACCTTCAAGTCCGTTGCATATTCACATATTCCGAATCTTTCCGTTTTGCTAAGACATAATACACAATATTCGGTTTATCCCGAGTCTAAGCTGGGCTAGTTTCAGCTGACTGTGGATTCGTTGCCAACAAATTTATTTGTTGGAGCCCCTGCGATAATTAATTAGACTTTGTGATTTAGGTTTTGTAGCGTAATGGTATATTTTCTTAAATAAATATGAAATGTACACGTCACTTATGCAAATGTATGCTGGCTCGCTGGTTTGCTTAGCGACGCACACCTACTGAGCGCTTGTTCAACGCACTCCGGCTGGGAGAGTGTTGTGCTAAACACGCTAGTTGTCTGCAAGGATTTGAGAAAACGCCAGGATTCAGATCTGTAAACTCTGGCGGTTCGCACAGCTATGCAGATCCCTCCTACAATCTCGCTCACTCACAGCACAACACTAGCTTCGTTCACTCACAAGCACTTCTCTTACGCACGGCTACGCGAACTCACCCAGGTGTGCAGGCCTCGCTTACGTTGCTGATATGCACCGATGTCCTGATCGGCGCCGCTGATGATCTGCAAGGATTCCCACTGGATGTCCTTGTTGTTCCCACGATGTCCTTGCTGTTCCACGATGTCCTGGGAGTCCTGTTTGCCACTCGCGTTGACTTAATTTCGACACTTTCACTTTTGTAGCTTTCGACAGCAACACACTCTCGTATCGTGCTTCGACTTCTTTTCCGACTTCTATGATTTTTGACTTCTATGATTTTTGACTTCTATGATTTTTGACTTCCTGTATGGAGCCGCTGTTGGCCTTTTATACCCCAGCCACAGGCCCTGCTTCGTATGGTAACGGGGCCTGTTCGGCTCTGGAGCGGGACTTTTCTGCCGTTATTGACCCTGAAACGGTAAAGTGGCGTGATCTGGGTGACGCCACTTTCCCGCCAAATCACGTGGCAGCCTCCCATTGGCCGAAGTACCGTTGGCGCCCTACGAGTGAAAGTGTCCACTACTATCACTCGGCCCGAACGGCACTTCGACTATCGGTCGCCGATGATCGTCGTGCGTGCGACGCGAACCCATTGCTGAATATGTAGGAGCGACAGAGACCGTCTCTAGCCGGACTTTGACCCCCTTTCCAGTGCGAGGGTCGCTGCTACAATATTCGCGTCGCTGTGTGGAGCAACATGTATATGCACGTATATGCATATAAACGCACAGCAAATACATGCGTTTATATACATCAATACGTGCATACCTATATTGCTCCTCACACTCCCCTCTTCCTTCGGGAAAACACGAGACCATCGTGTTTGAATTTGGCGCCCGCCTCCGCTGCGCTGCTCCGTTTTGCGTCGGTCGCTGCTGTTAACATTCTGTTAATGTTAACAGCTGTATTTTTCCCTTACCGCTGGCAATGCTGCACTCTGCCGGTAAGTGAATGGGGCAAATATTTTTATAAGTCTCGATAAAACTTTAATAAAAATATTGTTTTTCAGGTTGGGCATCTTTTCTCTATGCCCCTTGACCTGATGGCCTGTCGCTGCCAATGCCCACGCCGGGCGCTGCTGCAAGACTCGCCTGTCGGTATTGCAGCCCCCCGGTGGCATTGGTGCACGTGTGCGCGGCAATGGCCATTTCGCCCATTTGGCGCATGTTGTCCCTCGCCGCTGGAGACGTCTCTCTGCTGATCCCTGTTCCTTCTTGGGCCCTTGGGGATGCTCCGGTGGGGCATCGCAGTCAATACATGCACTGCTGCTATGAGATCGGGCCACAGAAGTCGTTCGCAAATGGACACCGGTGTCAGATCTTTGGTGTCGGTGCGCTTGTTGGCCACTCCTCTTTCGCGCACAGCTCCAGCGGAGTCGCTGGCCAGTGCGCGAGGATTCGGTTGCCAAGCTTTACCGACACCTGGCGATCCATGGCCGGTGGAGCCA
The DNA here is from genome assembly GCA_035047565.1 of Drosophila mulleri. Lineage (NCBI taxonomy): Eukaryota > Metazoa > Arthropoda > Insecta > Diptera > Drosophilidae > Drosophila > Drosophila mulleri. Next base: position 1,543,697 of record JAWNPK010000172.1, read on the forward strand.
TTCGCGTGGCAGGCGTCTGTAGTCACACTCTCATAGCAAACAGCCACATCTCCGACTGCATGCCCGCGTGCAATATGGGCCGCCGCTGCCTCCGCCCACGCCGGACGCTCCTGCACAACTCACCTGTTGGTTCTGCAGTCTCCGGTGGCTTTGGCACTCGTGCGGCGGCCATCTGCCTCACCATATCCCTCGTCGACCTCTCTGCTGCTGGCGAAGGCTCGTCGCTGATCTCCGTTTGCGGCTGGAACTCTGTTGCGGCACTGCAGACAAATTCTTGGGTTGCTGTTGGGAGTTGGCCACATCGATGTCGTTCGCAACAGTCAATGGTGCCGAACTTAGACGCCGGCTGGCATTTTGCGGCTCACTCCTCATTCGCGCACAGCTCCAGCGAAGCCGCTGGCCAGTGCGCGAGGATCGGCCAGCAAATGCGCCGACGCCCCAGCATGGACAACCGATTGGACTCGTCGCGTGGCAGGCATCAATAGTGAACCGATCCCCCACCGGGCAACCCAAACTTATGGCTGCATGCCGCCCGTCTCCACTCGAACACTTTGTGACATGTGGACGGCGCACTCGAGCGCCGTCGGTCCACTCCGGTATCTCATCCACAAGAGACCCGGCCCAATGCCCACATGCCCCTTTTATAGCCTATGCTGCCGCGCCGCCGCTGCGTAGGAGGCAGCATAACGGGCTCTATGTGTCCTCTGTTCAACCCACTCTAGCCTTCCCTGCCTTATGGCTGAATTCCAGACAGGTTACAGTATCGCCCTGATACCGTTTTTCATGCTCGTTCGTGCTCTATACACAGCCCTCTATTTGCAAGCGCTGTCACTGCGTTGCATTGTTGTTGGCTGTTTTAGGTGTCGCTGTGTGTTTTGTTGTTGGCTGTTTTGACTGTCGCTCACACTGGCATCTTCGGGCGTTAGCGATCGCTAAGCAGCCGACGTAGGCCCTTGACCCATGCCTACGCTTGCTTGCTCTCGCTTCTCTGTGTGTGTGTGTGTGCGGCAATTCTTGCCTGGAACGTTTGCGGTTTGTTGTTGGTTTTCCGCTTTCGTTAGAAAAATGCATAATTTCGGCTGCGCGCGTTGTTATTGCGCATGTACCGTATATGGGTGCTGCTTGCGTATGCACTGCTTGTTGTTGTTTTAGTGGATTGCGCATGCACTGGCAGCTAAGTTTTAGGTGCAGTGCTGTACACTGCTTGCTGTCGTGCGCGCGCAGTTCAAACCAATTGTTGTTGTGCACCCATATACCGTAAATTTGCCGGTGGCAACTGTGATTTTCCCAGTCACAGATGCGACTCGACGATGAAATTATGCATTTTTGAGCAAAATTTTTGTGTTTTTTCTTCTTCTTTTTTTTCTTAAATTAGAAGTAATACACCGCTGTGTATTCACTCCCTTTTTTTTCGGAAAAAAAAAACGAAACAGCTCTATTGCTCACCCGTGTCTCCTCTCCACGGCATGAGATCCGCCACATGCGCCGTCCTGGTCCGCTTCTCCGCCTCCGACCTGATCCGGCAGATGACTGGCGACACAAAGCTGGCCACTATATATGGGCCTCCATATCGTGGTGCCAGTTTTGCTGCAAATCCCTCTGCGGCATTAGACAAGTGGCGTTCCTTTGCCCACACCTTGTCGCCTACGGCCGGCTTCCACTGCCGCCTCCGTAGGTTGTAATGCCGCGCCTGATCCTGGTCAGCTCTCTCCAGGTTTCGGCGCACTTTCGTCAGCATCTGTCCATCTGCCTGCGGCTGACTGGTCTTGCAGTGCTGACACAGCTCGCAACGCTGCACGTACGCCCGCGCATCCCGATACATACCGGGCCAGTAGTATCGTGCGGCCACCCGAGCAATTGTTTTTCGGCTCCCAAGGTGGCCAGCGGCGGCTGCATCGTGGCTCTCTTCCAGCACTTGCTTGCGCCGCTCTGTTGGCACACACAGCTTCCATGTGGCCACACTCTTGTGGCCGGCTTGATGCTGGCTGTGCCGGTATAAGTTTCCAGACTTTTCGCTATAATCTGGCCACTTCTGGGGTGTTTTGCGCAGGTTCTGGCGCAGCTTGGTGAGCCAACGACATCCTGTCCCAGTTGGCGTCTCCTTACTAGCGACCAGGCGGCTCACCTCTTTTCCCAGAGGCTGCCATGAGAGCGCATCTGCTACCACGTTCCGTCTGTCCTTCCTGCGTCGAAGATATCGCTGCTTTTTGGTCTTCTGGTGCCCTTCACTTCCTTATCCACATGAAGCGGTTCTCGACGATCCGAAGTCGCCTCCAATGGCGTCTTGGGACCCGCTTCCATGCTGACAGCAACCATGGATAACTTCGTCTCCAGTTGGCGGCTTGGTTTGGGATTTCTTGGCCCAATTTTCAGCGCCAAGCCACCACACTCCAGTGTGGTGCCCATGCTGGCCAAGAAATCCCAGCCTAGCACCAGATCATCGATCACTCCTGGCAGAATCAGCAACGGCATCTGTATTTGCTGATTCCCCAGGCTGATCGTCGTCTCCAGCTGCGAGTCCACCTGACTGCAACTGCCGTCCGCCAAGCGTATGCGCCGCCGTGTGGCACGCACCACGCTCACTCCTCCGAGCCTCTCAGCGAGCCTTTCACTGATGAAGCTGCTCGCGGCTCCCGTATCAATCGTGGCTTTCTGCCGTGAGGCTCCAATGGCCACGATCGCCGTCAGCCGGCTGCCTTCGTCCTGAAGACTGCCCATTAATACCGGGGGGCTCCTGGCTGCTGCTCCCGCTCGCCCCTGGATAGCGGGTGCCGCTGCTCGTTTCCCGACTGGCAGCAGCTAGCAGTTCGCACTCCGATGCGCCCACACTGCCAGCAGAAGTCCAGCGCCTTGTTACGGCACGCAAAAGCGCGATGCCCCTCCTGGCCGCACATCCGGCATGCCCAGGCTGGATTTGGGATATGTGTCCTTGCTCCGGCTGTGCCTGTCCTCGGCGCAGGAGAGGGCTTCACCTCCTCATCCATGCGACGACACCCCACGTCGCCTCCAGCGTCGTCCATGGCCATCAACCGCGTCCGGCCAGGCCGTGGCTGTTGCCGCAATCTCTCGCGGTCCCTCTCCAGCTCCTCGAACTCATCTGCCAGGTGCATTAATTCCACTAGATTGTGGAATTGATACGGCCGGGCGTACGCACGGAGATTGGGCAAGCTGTTGTTGTAGATGAGCTTCATCTCGCGGTCTGCTCCATAGCGCAGAGGCCGCATGAGAGTCTGCATCTCCACCATGTAGACCTTGAAGCTCTCATCTACCATTTGCCTCCGGCGTTTGGCGTCATCCTCCAGCTTCTCCAGATAGCCTCTGGGCAGGAAAAACTCCTGAAAGCTGCGCACGAATGTCGCCCACGCCGTCCAGTGCCGATTGTTGGCCACGTACCACTTCAAGGCCATGCCCTTCAGCAGCTCTGGCATCGCCCTCGGGATCATATCCAGATCCAGGCCATATGTGTCCGCCGACCACTCCACCTGCTCCAAGAACTCCAAAGGCTTCGTGGTACCATCAAAACGGAAGCTCCACTCCCGCACTTGTTTGGCCACCTTTGGATATTCCTGAGCGGTGCTGTCGTGTCCTTGTGGCCTGATTTCTGGTTGTGGGGTGGATGTGGCTCTCATCTCACCTTGACGCGTATTTTGGAGTCGCGCCGCAGCGCTTGTGGAGGGCACACACAGCCGTGCCACATGTGCAAGCTCCGACTCCAGCTCATCGTCCCCGACGGCGGTCGTTGCCTCGTCTCTGAGCGAGGCACGGCGTCCATGCAGTCGCCCCAATTCGGCGATCCTCAGTGAGTAAGGAATGCTTCCTTCATTCCTCTCAACCCACTCGCCGAACTGTCTCCGCATGACGTCCAGTGTGCCTAACAAGCTCACTCCGAACTCGTCGCCGTAACGCAGCACTTCATCCTTTTTAAGATTATACACCCACGCTCGCACCATGTTCACAAATATACACTAATTAAACTCTTATCGCAGGGCCCCACGTTGGGCGCCAGTTGTAACGAACCTTCGGTTTATGCCGAGTCTAAGCTGGGCTAGTTTCAGCTGACTGTGGATTCGTTGCCAACAAATTTATTTGTTGGAGCCCCTGCGATAATTAATTAGACTTTGTGATTTAGGTTTTGTAGCGTAATGGTATATTTTCTTAAATAAATATGAAATGTACACGTCACTTATGCAAATGTATGCTGGCTCGCTGGTTTGCTTAGCGACGCACACCTACTGAGCGCTTGTTCAACGCACTCCGGCTGGGAGAGTGTTGTGCTAAACACGCTAGTTGTCTGCAAGGATTTGAGAAAACGCCAGGATTCAGATCTGTAAACTCTGGCGGTTCGCACAGCTATGCAGATCCCTCCTACAATCTCGCTCACTCACAGCACAACACTAGCTTCGTTCACTCACAAGCACTTCTCTTACGCACGGCTACGCGAACTCACCCAGGTGTGCAGGTCTCGCTTACGTTGCTGATATGCACCGATGTCCTGATCGGCGCCGCTGATGATCTGCAAGGATTCCCACTGGATGTCCTTGTTGTTCCCACGATGTCCTTGCTGTTCCACGATGTCCTGGGAGTCCTGTTTGCCACTCGCGTTGACTTAATTTCGACACTTTCACTTTTGTAGCTTTCGACAGCAACACACTCTCGTATCGTGCTTCGACTTCTTTTCCGACTTCTATGATTTTTGACTTCTTTGATTTTTGACTTCCTGTATGGAGCCGCTGGTGGCCTTTTATACCCCAGCCACAGGCCCTGCTTCGTATGGTAACGGGGCCTGTTCGGCTCTGGAGCGGGACTTTTCTGCCGTTATTGACCCTGAAACGGTAAAGTGGCGTGATCTGGGTGACGCCACTTTCCCGCCAAATCACGTGGCAGCCTCCCATTGGCCGAAGTACCGTTGGCGCCCTACGAGTGAAAGTGTCCACTACTATCACTCGGCCCGAACGGCACTTCGACTAGCGGTCGCCGATGATCGTCGTGCGTGCGACGCGAACCCATTGCTGAATATGTAGGAGCGACAGAGACCGTCTCTAGCCGGACTTTGACCCCCTTTCCAGTGCGAGGGTCGCTCCTACAATATTCGCGTCGCTGTGTGGAGCAACATGTATATGCACGTATATGCATATAAACGCACAGCAAATACATGCGTTTATATACATCAATACGTGCATACCTATATTGCTCCTCACAATACATATACATATTTATTATTGCACTTCAAATTTTTATATGTGTGTGCTAATTGTGTCTCCGCTTTGCTCTGCCATCCGAATATAAAAAAAAGCAATAAACGTTGTACATGCATATATCCATATTAATATACAACCAGAGTAGCAACACAATTAACACACAACCAATTAATTTACTAACACATCACATATCTACATATATTCACAACACTTGCAAAAAATAATAAATATTGTTATTCCGCGTGCAAACGCTAGTGATCGTATTTAGAAAAAAAATCTGCATATAAATATCGATATCAACATTCATCGCCAGCCACCACAACTCCGTGGCGACATTTATGTTTCTCTAGAGATCACAGCGCGCAACTATCGTATTGATACCGATAGCTCAAATAATAAATAAAACAAAAGAAAAAAAATATTAAATTAAGACAAAAAAAGGAGGAATTAATTAAATGAGGAAATAATAAATAAAGATAAAAACGTATTTTAATTTTAATAATTTTTCGTAATTATATTCTGACACAGATACTTTTTTATTTTTTTGTAATTTATTATTATTTTTGTATATTATTTGAAATCTCTGATCCAGTTATTTCTATTTTTTCTTATAATTTGCATTTTTTCTGTTTCTTTTTGTGGATTTCTTTAATATTCCTCCCGTTCGTTTTGTTCTTTTTTATCTTTTTTTGTGTTTTTATTTATTATTTTTCCCAAATAAAACGTTTTTTTTTTTTTGGTCTGATAAATTTAGATTGGCTGATAAAACTCAACAAAAAAGGCTAATAAACTTAATTTATTCTAATTAAGTAACTCGAGCTTAATTTATTCTAATTAGCTCAAGCAAATTATTCTTTTTGCTTATTTTCGATTTCAAATCAAGCTACATCCAACTTAATTTATCCTAATTAAGTTGATTCTCTTTTTCTTCGAACTTAATTTATTCTAATTAAGTAACTCGAGCTTAATTCATTCCAATTAGCTCAAGCAAATTATTCTTTTTGCTTATTTTCGGTCTCAAATCAAGCTACATCCAACTTAATTTATCCTAATTAAGTTGATTCTCTTTTTCTTCGAACTTAATTTATTCTAATTAAGTAACTCGAGCTTAATTCATTCCAATTAATTCAACCAACTTGAATTATTCTGAATTGCTTACAGTTTCTTTGAAGCGACTGGTGTACAGGCCAGTTCCGCTGATATCATTGATACTTTTCATCCTCGTTCGCTCGGAAACTTCTCTCTAGTAGGGAGTTCTGTCAACCAATCCTCCGCACTTCCATGTCCGATCGTTCAAGCCGAGCGCAGTTGAGTGTACCTGCTTCCCGTCTGATCAAGCGCAGTGCTTCCGCATCTCCCATTCCGTCCGGGAAACCACAGACCACCAGCACTTTCAAGCGCAGTCCGGTCGTTACACGGTCCAGTCCGAAGCCCGCCGTATCAGTCAATATGTCTCTGTCCGACTTCATCGCGACTGCGGATAGGCTCATCAAATTCGAAGCCCGCATCGACGGTCCTGGAGATTCCAACGCCACTCAGGCGGCTCAGCTCCGGGCCTTCGAAATCCGCCGAGATCGTGTCAAGGCATTATGGGATGATGCTGAGCAGCAGTACAAGGTCTGTGCCAGAGCGTTGAGCCAAGGGGCGAGCAGTGGCGAAGTTGAAGCCATGGAGGCTAAATTCGATAACTGTTATACTGTGTATGAGCGGTGTACGACCCATCTGGGTGTACAGATCGATGCACTTTCCGCATCAAGTACACCGCCCGCTCCTATGTCCGCTCCTTTCGCCTCGTCTGGAGGCTGTCGTCTTCCACCCGTTGATACGGAAGTGTTCCATGGCGACTACTTGCGCTGGCCAACATTCCGTGACCTCTTCACTGCAATTTACATTCAGAATCCACGCCTAACTCCGGTGGAAAAGTTATTTGCATCAGCTTGGGACGCCTTGTGTGACCGGTACGAGAACAAGCGACTGTTAGTGAACAGTCAGCTCAAGATTCTTCTCAATCTCCCCAAAGTCACCAAGGAATCAGGCGCGGCTCTCAGAGAATTGCATGGCACCATTCATAGGTGTGTCACTGCCATCGAGCAAGCCCAAATCTCTACGGAGAACTGGGATTGTATCCTTGTGTTCTTGTGCACTTCCAAATTGCCCGAACACACTCGATCTCTCTGGGAACATTCCTTAACACGAAAATCAGACATCCCAGCATGGAAAGACGTAAGTCTCTTCATTAGTGAGCATGCTCGCGCGCTTGAAGCTATGGAAGGTGATAGGTCCCTCCCGAAAGTCCCAGGTGCAGATCCGAAATCCACGGTCAGCACCTCTCATAAAAAGGTCCATGCCTTCGAGTCACAAGTCCACTCCAAATCCAAAAAGTGCGATTTGTGTGCTAAAGAGAACCATCCGGTTCGTCTGTGTCCTCGCTTCATCCAATGTCCTTGGCAGCGCGCGAGACATACATAAAGCGAAGGCAACTTTGCCTGAACTGCTTTGCTCAAGGCCACCAACTGCGCGACTGCACTAGCATTCACAATTGCGCCAAGTGCAAGGGGAGGCACAATACACTGCTTCACCGTGAAGGCTCCACAGCATCCAGCTCCTCGTCCGGAGCCGCGGTGACTCCAGGTACGTCCGAAGTACCTCGTAATGTGCAGTCGTATTGCACGGCCGATACTCCAGGGGTCCTGCTTGGTACGGCCGTAATTGATGTGTTTCACTTGGGGGTCACATATCCAGCCAGGGCTCTAATCGATTCGGGGTCCGAGGCAACGTTCATTTCCGAACGATTATTCCGTCTGATGAAGCTACCATTCCGATCCGTGCAAACGCAGGTATCCGGTCTAGGCCACTCTGCGGCAGCAAAATCGACGAAGCTTTGTGATTTCCACATCGGCACTCCTCTGAGACCTCGACTTCGAATTGAGGCCTCAGCTTTAGTCATCCCACGGCTCTCCGGCAATCTGCCATCGTACCCCATTCCGCAGCATCTCTTAAACAATCTGCCCGACATCCCATTAGCTGATCCACTTTTCTTCAAGAGCGCTCAAATTGACGTTCTTTTAGGCGCGGATATCCTTCCGTCGATCGTTCAGGGGGGCTTCCGCCCTAACCTCTGCGGATCACTTATGGGCCAAGAGACAATCTTTGGCGGGATTCTTACGGGTCCAGTCACAAAGAAGCCTCAAGAGTCGATTTCCGCTTTCACGACTAGAGTTACCGTCCTCCATGACGAAAAACTCGACCACCTCATCACCAAATTTTGGGAGGTGGAGAATCTCCCCAAGGTAGCCAGTGAGCCGGACTCTGCGTGTGAAGATAATTTTGTCCGAACCACACGGAGAGACAAGTCTGGCTCCTACTTCGTGACTCTTCCGTTCAAAAATCCGGGCAAAAATGAGAGCAGATTGTCCAAGAATCCGACACTTAAGGCCGAATACGAAGCTATCCTGCAAGAGTATCTCGACTTGGGTCATATGAGGCCAGTGTTTTCACATTGCAATCCTGCAATGAGCAACTTTTACCTGCCTCACCATGCCGTCTTTAAGCCCGACAGCACCACCACCAAAGTGAGGGTGGTGTTCAATGCATCGTGCCCATCTTCCAATGGGAAGAGCCTGAATGATATCCTTCATCCAGGCCCGGTCCTTCAGTCCGATCTCACGATGCAAATCCTTCAATGGCGATACTATCGCTACGTGTTCAATGCTGACATCACGAAAATGTATCGCCAAATTCGTGTGGATTCAAAACACACCCCCTTCCAACGGATCCTTTTCCGTAAGCCAGACGGCAACATCGGAGACTTCGAACTAAGCACCGTCACCTTTGGAGTAAACTGAGCCCCTTTCCTGGCTTTGAGAGTTCTCAAACAGCTCGCAATTGACGTGAGATTCCGTTTACCTCTCGCCAGTAAGGTAATTTCCGAGTGCATGTACGTCGATGACGTACTTGCAGGAGCACACTCCAAAGAAAAGGTGATCGCAACTATCGCCGAACTCACAGAAGCTCTGCAGAGTGCGGGTTTTCCCTTAAGGAAGTGGACATCCAATTCCATGGACTGTTTGAAGGCTATCCCAAAGAGTCATCGGCTGTGCGAGGACTTCTTAGAGCTTGAAGATTCCAGCACAGCAAAGACCCTAGGCCTACGTTGGCAAGCGCAAGCCGATCTTTTCTTTTTTTCGCCCCCTGATATTCCTCTCCAGGAGTCCTACACAAAAAGGTCGGTCCTTTCCCAGATCGCCAAGTTGTTCGACCCTGCAGGGTGGCTGGCACCCTTCGTCATCCGTGCAAAGATATTTATGCAAGCGCTCTGGCTACGCGGTTTAGATTGGGACCAACCTCTGCCTGCTGATCTCCTCACCCAATGGCAAGAGTTTATCCTCAACTCCTCCAGTCTTCGGGATATCCGTGTGCCTCGATGGCTACACTTCCAGCCTCAAGCCACCATCCAATTTCATGGGTTTTGTGACGCATCTGAGCGTGCTTACGGAGCGGCTGTCTATCTCCGTGTGGAACTTGGCAACCAGATCTTCGTTAATCTGCTCTCCGCCAAAACGAGAGTCGCTCCGATCAAATCCCTTTCCATACCCCGTTTGGAGCTTTGCGGTGCTGTCCTTCTGACCGACTTATGCTCAGTACTGCTGCCAGCATCCCCAGCAGTCAGTTTTCAGTCTTTTTACTGGACCGATTCGACTATTGTCTTAGCCTGGGTAAACAAGCCTGCGCGCAACTGGACAACCTTCGTCGCAAATCGGATCAGTAAAATAACTGAGCTCACCAATCCTGGTGACTGGCATCATGTCCGCTCAGAACATAATCCTGCGGACCTAGCTAGCAGGGGAGCTCATCCACAGGAGCTTCTCTCAAATCCGCTGTGGTTCCATGGCCCAGACTGGCTTCGACTTTCCCAGTCTCACTGGCCACTCGTTCCCGCTCTTAGCTTGGAGACTGCTCTGGAGCAAAAATCAGCTAAAAGTCATGCTGCCACCTTGACTCCTCCAGCTGAATTCATAAGCAGGTTTTCAGAACTTCATCGAGCCCTCCGTGTCACCGCTTGGATGTTCCGTTTCATCAACCGGTGCAGGAGATCCGCTCCCCCTCCATCGCAAGAGCTTAGTGCTGATGAATTGCACTTTATTCAGTCCAGGTTCATCTCCTTGTGCCAAAAAAGAGTCTACTCAAAAGAGATCAGTTGCTTACGTGCACAGCAACAACTTCCGGCCTCAAGTCCACTCCGCAATCTTAATCCTTTCCTGGATAGTAAAGGTATCCTAAGAGCATGCGGACGCATAAGAACATCCGCATCCTTAAGCTATGACGAGCGCCACCCCATCATCCTTCCTTCCTCGTGGTCTTTCACAAAGCTGCTGGTCCGCTTCACCCATCGCATATCCTTGCATGGCGGGAATCAATTAATTGTGAGACTCATCCGTTCACAATTCTGGATCCCTAAGCTGAAGGTCCTCATCAAATCGGTGATAAACTCATGCAAGTCCTGCGTAGTTTATCGTAAGCGTCTCCAAACGCAAATGATGGGCGACCTGCCAGCTGATCGCACAACCTTCACCAGGCCCTTCACCGTCGTAGGCGTCGACTTTGCAGGCCCCTTCGATGTGAAGAATTACGCCGCACGTGCCTGCCTCATCACAAAGGGGTACGTCTGTGTGTTTGTGTGTTTTAGCACCAAGGCTATCCATCTCGAGGCCACGTCCGACTTAACCACCGAAAAATTCTTAGCGGCGTTCTCCCGCTTGGTGGCTCGGCGTGGATGTCCGCAGAAGATCTACTCCGACAACGGGAAAACGTTTGTCGGAGCCGCAAAGACTTTATCGCGAGACTTTGTGGAATGGTTTTGTGAAAAGTATGTAACAGGCAGAAGGAATCATCGCAGACCCCATAAAGTATATATATTCTTGATCAGGACGATGAGCTGAGTCGATATAGCCCTGTCCGTCTGTCCGTCCGTCCGTCCGTCCGTCCGTCCGTCCGTCCGTCCGTATGAGTGCGTCGATCTCAGAAGTTAAAGGAGCTAGAGAGCTGAAATTTTGTATGCATACTCGTGTATACCATACGCAGTACGAGTTTATCATATTTTTTCGATAACTCATTCGATATCTTTTTTATTGAGGATAATCGATAAATTTATATTGTTTTTTCAGCCTAATTTGAACACTATTAGACCTAGAGACTTCAGATTTACTGTGTATATACATTTGATGGGCACACACATTTTGTAATTTACAGATTTTGGATACCACGCCCCCTTCGCCCCAAATTTGTAAAAAACGTATATTAAGTACTAGAGACTTGTGCTTTGGAATGTACACACATTTACACATAATGATTACGTTCTGAAAGTTTCATTAAGATTGTACGTCTACAAACGAAATTATTCAACAAATAAATTCTCATAATATTGCCCATACCGCAGCGCAGCCCAAGCGCATCTCCTAGTCGAGCAGTCTCGACTAGAGCTTTCTTACTTGTTTTATTTATTCTTTAGATGAATGGGAGGTCTCCCCTTGCTCCTCTAAAAAATGATCCTCCTGAATATTATTTACGCGCATAACCTTTTTCGGTTGATGAATTGTTTGTGAAGAGAATCCTCTTTTATTGGCTTGCTCCAAATTTGGATTCTGTTGAAAGGACGGGTTTTGTATTTGAATGGATTTATCTACATCCATTGGTTCTTGAGGGGGTTGAGCGTTTGGATGTTTCTGATTTTGCGAGCTTTGATTGAATCGCAAGCGGTTATCATATTTTTTATAAGGTTGATCAGATTTGTTTTGCTTCGTTTGTTCAGTTTTATTCGCATGTGATTGTTGCGAATTAAAGGAATGGTTATAAGCGAAATTAGCTCTTTGATGATTCGCTTCTAGTTCTTGAGCTTTTACTAAAGCATTTGGAAGGTTTTCTGGGTTAAGAGAAAACAAAATGTTGGATAATGAGCCGTTAAGGCCTGTAATGAAAACTCGCAAAGCGTTATCCCTGTTTTTAGTATTTAATTTGTTAATTAAATTGGCTTTATCGCCGTATGTCATGATAGTTTTGTTTATTATTTGAGTTAATTTTTTGTTGACCAGATTGTAATAGTCAAGAACTGATAAGTTACCCTGTCGTAATACGCTTAATTCTTGTTCCAAAATATGCATCGGACGCTTGTCACTATATGCAAAATCTAATCTAGCAAGTATCGCCTCAAAGTTAAGTACGGTTCCATGATTGGTTAGGACATCGTTTGCCCTACCAGTGACCTTGTTTCTAAGTATTGTTAAAGCACCTACGTATCTTCTACTGCCTTCTTTATACATTCGCATAGCGCCGCAAGCTGCTTCACGCCAGCTTACATACGCGTTCTGGCTTCCTGAGAACTCAGGTAAAGATTTAATTATATCAAACGATTCATCGCATCGAATCGCTTCATTGATTACTGTTGCTCTAAATTCTTGTTCATTATTAGATTATAATGTTAATTGTGATTTTAATTCTGTAATTTGATCTTGAAGTGCTCTAGTGTGAGTTGCTATCAGTTGAGCTATAATATCTGCTGTTAGATTGTTAGCCATTTTTGAATTATCTGTAGTCACTTTTAATTTTTCTAAATTTTCAATTAACTCGTCCAGGTTTAGTACAATTTTAAATGAATGTTGGTTTAGTACAATTTTAAAACAATCAATATTTTTAATACTATTTCTTATTAAAAAAAAAAATTCACGATCGCTCACGTAGTAGTGCTTCTTTCTGGGAGTTTCAGCAAATTCTTCTTCTTCTTAATTCTTCTTAATTGTCTTTTTGGTCACAGATTTTGGTTGTTTACTTTTAGTTTTTGGTTTGGTATAACTTTTAATTGTTTGGCCACAGTTTTTTGTTGTTTGCTTTTAGTTTTTGGTTTGGCCACAGATTTTTGGTTGTTTACTTTTAGTTTTTGGTTTGGTATTTTTATACCTTGTTCATTTAATATTCTATATATTAATAAGCGATTCTTTAACTTTAGTTACCGTTATTGTTTTTTGTAAGCACAATTGTTTTGTTCTTTTATGAAAACTTTTTAATGCACTTTTTGATTGAGTTCCAGAAACCTTTAGTTTCTGTTGGGTTTAATTTTTTTAACACTTTTTAGTTCACGTTTAAAATTTTGTCGGCGTACGATTACATTAAAAGGTTTTTATATTCTTTCAATGTGTTTTGGGCGCCAATTAATCTTCTTGCCTTTGAAAGTTGATAAAAAAATAATTTTATAATTAGTGAACTTAGTGTTCTTTTATTAAACTCCAAAATTGAACTAATTACAAGATATGATCTTATGCTGCAAGTCAGCTAATGTTTATGCTAAAGCTTCCCTCATTAAAGCTCAAAGCTCAAAAGCTCCCACGATTGGCTTACGTGATTTTATATCGGGATTGTGAAATTAAGATTTGTTTACATCAAAGCTGGGTTGCCGGCTCTATGGGCTCATGGAAACAACGCAGGGAAATCTTATGTTTATATTGAGGCTAAAACTGCTTACTCTGTGGGAATAGTGCAAGAAGCTTTTATGTCTGGGCTGAGTGGCGTGATACTATAGAGGGAATTATGTTATTTGAAAGTTGTTTACATTTGTCATAAGATTTGCCTGAGTTGCGTGGTGATAACTTACACACGCAAACACACATACATGGTCACACATAGGCGCGCACGCATAAACACGCCTTGGCTGCAGTGTGGGCTAACTATGGGAACTTAATTGTTTAATAACTTTTTTTGTGGACGTACGTTCTTCATGAAACTTTTAGATTGTGTTTATATCATTAATATGCGTGTATTTGCCGAATCTCAAGTCTCTAGTATTTGAAATACGCCTTTATGGGTGAGGGGGGATATAGGGGTGGGGGGTGAAATTTAACAAAAATCGAAATTCTATAACGTACATATCAATCTACATTTAAAATTTGGAGACTCTAGCTCTAAAGATGTATGAGTTATAATTTTATAACTGACTTTCGATAAAGTTTTTTACCGATAAAAAAATATCGGGACGAGTTATCGATTTTTAGTGATAAACTCGATGTCCGCGCTGTATTTACGGTCATTTAAAAAAAAAGTCCAAGTCTCTCTCTTCTGATATCGACGCGTTCAAACATACGGACAGACGGACGGACGGACGGACAGACAGACGGACATGGCTAAATCGACTCAGCTCGTCGTCCTGATCAAGAATATATATACTTTGTGGGGTCTACCACGCCTCCTTCTGCCTGTTACATACATTTCAACAAAACGATTATGTCCCTAATTTCCCATTTTCAATGGGCTCAGGGTATAAATAGAAATTTGATTGTTTGTCCGCAAAGCCATACCTTATATAAAACCATATACATATATAGCATATATTTGATTAATCTTTTTGACGCATGGCATGGTCTTTATAGTTCTTGCAGTCATTCGCAAGAGAACGAGTATCAAAGTGTTTACTTTGTATAACCTGAACCCATTGAACATGGGAAATCAGGGTATATATATTGGTTTTGTTGAAATGTATGTAACAGGCAGAAGGAGCCGTGGCAGACTCCACAAAGTATATATTCTTGATCAGGGCTACGAGCTGAGTCGATTTAGCCCTGTTCGTCTGTCTGTCCGTCCATCCGTCCGTATGTATGAACGCGTTGATTTCAGAAAATATAGAAGCTATAGACTTGAACTTTTTTTAGTTTATCACCAAAAATCGATAACTCATCTTGTTATTTTTTAATCGATAAAAACTTTATTGAAAGACAGCTATCAAATTATATCTCCCACGTCTTTAGAGCTAGAGTATCAAAATTTTAAATGTAGATTTATATATACGTTATAGAATTTCAATTTTTGTTAAATTTCACCCTCCACCCCTATTTCTACCCCCTTACCAATAAGTTTGTAAAAGGCATATTTCAAATACTAGAGACTTGAG
Source organism: Drosophila mulleri (assembly GCA_035047565.1). Taxonomy (NCBI): domain Eukaryota; kingdom Metazoa; phylum Arthropoda; class Insecta; order Diptera; family Drosophilidae; genus Drosophila; species Drosophila mulleri. Next base: position 1,558,826 of record JAWNPK010000172.1, read on the forward strand.
CTTTGGCAAATGTATGGTAATGATATAACCACAATCTGAAAGTTTCATGAACAACGAACATCCACAAGAAAAGTTATCAAAGATTAAAATTCTCATGGTAAGCCCACACTGCAGCCCATGCGTGTTTATGCGTGCGCGCCTATGTGTGTTTATGCATGTGTGTGCGTGTTTTTTGTAAGCAGAAAGACGCAAAGAATTAGCGAAATATCAATTCTCCAAAGGGTTCAGGGGATTTCCTAGTCGAGCAGTCTCGACTAGAGCTTTCTTATTTGTTAAAATTAGCTGACTAAATAGTAATATTTCGATTTTTCAAACTATTGTTGAAATACTTTTGTAATTTCAGTTTTTCCACTTGTTTGTCTCAAATCCGAAATGAAATGGAAATGAATGTATGCAATTGTTCTTTACGTGATCCATCTTTAACAAGTAAGTGACTCTAATTATACCCTTAAAGCATTGAAAATGGGTAATCAGGGTATGTATAATAGTTTTGTTAAAAGTATGTAACAGGCAGAAGGAGGCGTGGCAGATCTCACATAGTATATATATTCTTGATCAGGGCGACGAGCTGAGTTGATTTGGCCTTGTGCGTCTGCCCGTATGTTTGAGACTTTAACTATTTATACTCATTCACGAAGTGAATTAGTATATTGGTTTTGTGCAATGTCCGTCTTGCTGTCCGTCCGTCCGTCCGTCTGTCCGTCTGTCCGTATGAACTCAGTTCATTTCGCCGCTATTGAGGCTAGAGACTTGAAATTTGGAACACATACCCGTCTATAACTCCGATTTATAAAGGATTAAAATTTTCCCGATCCGCCCACTAGGGGCGTGGCAAATCGGATAAAACTGTATCTCCGGAAGTCATAAAGCTAGAAAGTTGAAATTTTGCACGTGAGCTAATGTTATGATTCTTTATGTTTACGCCCACTAGGGGCGTGACAAATCGGACCTGAAGATGTAGTGATTTTTCAAATATATATTCAAATGCTATATTTTAGGGACTATTGATGCTAGAGACCTGAAATTTTGTATATATACGCGGGGTTACAACCTACGTCCAACGAGCTATGATGGATATATGTCCGCCCAAAGGGGGCGTGGCAAACCGCGAAAGCTTATATCTCCTACAGTTTAAGAGCTAGATGCTTCAAATTAGGATAGTTGAGTTACTGGTAACATCCTCTATCGATGTCCCAAAAATAATCGTACCGCCTCTTTGGGGGCGTGGCATATTGAAAAATACCCTGTAATTTTCACATTTTGGAGCGTAAGCATTCAAATTTGACATGTACTTTACCGTTAGCTCGTTCTAAAAACAGGCCAAAAATGAGGCGTCTACGGCCACTAGGGGCGTGGCAATCCGCATTTGTAGTATCAAATTGCAATATTTATATGCGTGAGCCATCTATGTATGTACATGTATATACAAATAGGCTTATAAGGCATTGATAACACGGAAGTAAACATTTTTATAAAATTAAAAAAATATAAAAGAAGCTAAAATAACAAAAATTTGCAATTTACAAAAAATAGTTTCCCGCGGGATTTGAACTCGCACCCAAGCCATGCTGAAAATAACTAAAACGAATTTAACCGGCGCCTCTGCGGACAGCGCTACCGCCTGCTTTGAACAATAGTAAATAAAACGAAATGACATTCTTGTTATGAAAAGCCAGAGTAGCGGTTGAAAACTTCAAGAACAATGCAAAAACAAATCAGTCGCATTTGAGATTCTTAGAACACGCTAGAGTATGTGTACATACACACACACATACACACATAAAAGTGAGCGCGTGTATAAGAAGGCTGGAATGCTTGATGCTATGCGTGCAGACTTATGTGTATCTGTATGTATATATGTATATACATTATATACATTATATACATACATATATACGTATATGCTCTGAGGGCTATTTAAGAAGAAACAAATTTAAACTTATAAAATTGTTCGATTAAGAAAATGAAAAGTATTAAGTTCCCTGATGTGCTGCTAGCTTGGAACCGGTATCCAAAATATACAAAAATCAAAATTGTATAAAATTGATTTCAAGATCCTAGTTCTAAAGATGTACTAGATATAAACGGCAATAGCTATCGATGATTTTTTAAAAATTATAATGGGATCAACGTTTGAGCTGTGAATGAGTATTCTGCAATCGGTATCGCCCGACTGCAATGTTCTTACTTGTTTTTGTTTTGTTTTGTTTGCTTCGCGGTTTGATTTTTGCTTGTCGCGCGTATGCTGATAAGCTTTTGCTGTTGCGTTGGCGAAGCGAGGTTTTAATGCAGCACGTCTTATCTCCAGAGATGCCGAAGTGATACTGAGCTTTTTTTATATTTTTCCAATTTTATAAAAATGTTTACTTCCGTGTTATGAATGTCTATTAAGCCTCTTTGTATATACATGTGCATAAATAGATGGCTCACGCATATTAATGTCGCAATTTAATACTACATATGCCGATTGCCACGCCCCTAGTGCCCGTAGACGCCTCATTTTTAAGCAGTTTTTAGAACGAGTTAACGGTAACGTACATGCCAAACTTGAATGCTTACGCTCCAAAATGTAAGAGATATAAGCTTTTGCGGTTTGCCACGCCCCCTTTGGGCGGATTTATATCCACAATAGCTCTTTGGACTTGGGTTGTCACCCCACGTATATATACCAAATTTCAGATCTCTATCATCAATATAGGCTAAAATATAGCAAAATTTAAAAAATCACTATATCTTCAGGTCCGTAGAATTTTGTCATCAGTCATTCAATCATAAAATTAGCTCACGTGAAAAATGTCAACTTTCTAGCTTTATGACTTCCGGAGACACAGTTTTATCCGATTTGTCACGCCCCCAATGGGCGTAGATAGCCATAGCTTGTTGGACTTGGGTGGTCAACGCGGACCTACATAACAAATTTCAGCTTTCTAGCTCTTCAACTAACATGGTTTCTGGTATATCGGAAAATGCATTTTCTGATTTGCCACGCCCGTAGTGGGCGGATCGGGAAAATTTTAACACTATATAAATCGGAGTTATAGACGAGTATGTGTTCCAAATTTCAAGTCTCTAGCTTCAATAGCGGCGAAATGAGCTGAGTTCATACGGACAGACGGACAGACGGACGAACGGACGGACAGCAAGACGGACATTGCACAAAATCAATATACTAATTCACTTCGTGAATGAGTATAACAAGTAAGAAAGCTCTAGTCGAGACTGCTCGACTACGAGATCCCCTGAACCCTTCGAGCAACAGCCATTTCAATAATTTTTTGCGTCTTTCTGCTTATACAAAGACACTCATACACATGCAAACACACATACATAGTCACACATAGGCACGCACGCATAAACACGCATGGGCTGCAGTGTGAGCTTGCGATGGGAACTTAATTGTTTAATAACTGTTTTTGTGGACGTACATTCTTCATGAAACTTAGATTGTGTTTATATCATTAATATGCGTGTATTTGCCGAAGCTCAAGTCTCTAGTATTTGAAATACGCCTTTTACAAAGGTTTGGTGAGGGGGGTGGGGGATGGGGGGTGAAATTGAACAACAATCGAAATTCTATAATGTACATATCAATCTACATTTAAAATTTGGATACTCTGGCTCTAAAGATGTAGGAGATATAATTTTATAACTGTCTTTCGATAAGGTTTTTTATCGATAAAAAATAACTAGACGAGTTATCGATTTTTGCTGATAAACTAAAAAAAGTTCAAGTCTATAGCTTCTATATTTTCTGAAATCAACGCGTTCATACATACGGACGGATGGACGGACAGACAGACGAACAGGGCTAAATCGACTGAGTTCGTCGCCCTGATCAAGAATATATATACTCTGTGGGGTCTTCCACGCCTTCTTCTCCCTGTTACATACTTTTAACAAAACCATTATACCCCGATTTCCCATTCAGGGTATAAAAAAAAAACAGGTATAAAAAAACACACACCATAAACAGTTACACCGGGCTTGCGCCCAAAATCAACTAATATGCACGAGCCACCGGACATAAGCAAATACAAAAACACACATCTAAGCGAACCAAAATACATTGTTCCAAAACGAAACGACAACGAATCGTTCGAAAAAGTTTCGCCGTTCATCATAAAAAAAAACTATTGACAATGCTTGCGGAGGAGAAGTGGAGACATGCAAAAAAACAAGAGACGGCTGCCTACTAATTAAAACCAAAAACAATTTGCAAGTTCTAAAATTACTCAAGCTCACCAAAATGATTGGCATCGATATTACAGCAACAGAACATAAAACATTCAACTTTTCTAAAGGCGTTATATACTGTAATGATCTACGTAACATAAGTGAAAATATAATCCAACAATAACTGAAACCACAAAAAGTAACTGAAGTACGTAAAATCTTAAAAAGGCAAGCAAGTAACATAAACTTAGAAGCAGGGACCGTAACGATTATAAGCTTTTTAGCAAAAAATTAAAAAATAAGAATTATTTGTTGATAAATTTAAAAAAAAGGTATTTTTAATTATTAAAATTGATTTTTATGATAAAAATCAAAAATAATTATTTCAGAACAATTTTTATATAAAAATCAAATCATAACTCTTATTTTTGATTTTTATTATAAAAATCAAAATAAAAATCAAAAATAAGAGTCATGGCTTAACTTTTATTATAAAAATTGAAAATAAAAATTGAATTGAAATATCTTTGGAAGTAAAGGAGCTAGATCATATATCGGCTTATATATATGATCTACGCATTATTACCTTTCAGATGATATACAATATGTATGTCAATATGTACATGTGTATGTAAATACGTATATATAATTATCTGCTTAGGCACTTGCTCAGGCCCCTTATTCAGCGGGAAATGCGTAGGCGCTAATATTTTCACAGGCCACCAATTTCACGCACGCTTTTTGACCTCGATCGTCAACATAGAAAATGGAAAAATTAATTTTCTTTCCCTGAGGCTCACTATTTTTCTGGTACATCTCAGAAGTGTAGTCACCTGAAGAAGTCTCTTCAAATGCTAATGTGTGCATTCAAATGTATGTGGGTGTATGTGGGCATGTGGTGTTGTTTGTGTAAGCAGGACAGAAGCGAAGAATCATTGAAATTTCAGTTCCTGGAAGGGTTCAGGGGATCTCGTAGTCGAGCAGTCTCGATAAGAGCGTTCTTACTTGTTTACTAATATAAGAGTATTCATCAATTTTTATACACTGAATTCATTGAGAATTGCAAATCAAGATATAGTGGTTTTATTATGGTATGTATGAGGCAGAAGAGGGCGTGGCAGACCCCACAAGGTATATCTATTCTTGATTAGGATGACGAACAGAGTCGATATAGCCTTGATAATTCTATGGGAGGTCTGAACAAGAGCAGATAATTATATATATGTATTTACAGTATCACTTCAACATCTCAAGAGATAAGACGTGCTGCATCAAAAAACAAAAACAAAAACAAAACCCCGCTTCGCAAACGCAAAGCTTATCAGCAAACGCGCGACTAACAAAAATCAACCACAAAAGCAAACAGAAACAAAAACAAACACACACCATAAATAGTTACACCAGGCAATAGCCCAAAAACAACAACCATGAACGAACCACCCGATAGAAGCAAAATCTACAAAACACAACCAAACGAACCAAAATACATTGTACTAAAACGGAACGACAACGAATCATTCGAAAAAGTGTCACCGTTTATCATAAAAAAAACCATAGACTATGCATGCGGAGGAGAAGTAGAAACATGTAAGAAAACAAGAGACGGCTCCCTGCTTATTAAAACTAAAAACAAACTGCAAGCACTGAAACTAATTGCCCTAAAAAAATGAATAATCTAGATATCACTGCAACAGAACACAAGACTTTAAACACAAGCAAAGGTGTAATATATTGCAATGAACTACGAAACATACCTGAAAGCGAAATACTGGAAGAACTAAAACCACAGAACGTAATCGAAGTGCGCAAAATTCTAAAAAAAACAAACAATCAACACAAACCACGAACAAACTTCACTCGTCGAAACTGGTCTTATAACAATTACATTTTCAACCCACAAACTACCTGAATTAATAAAAATAGGCTACGAAACCGTGCGTGTACGACCATATATTCCACTCCAGCTGCGGTGCAAAAATTGTCTCCGCTTTGGACACCCTACCGCTATCTGCAAGAGCTCCGAAATATGCAAAAACTGCTCAGAAGCAAAACATACAAATGATGGGGAACTCTGCAGAAATACGCAAAACTGCCTAAACTGCAAAAATAATCTCCAAATTGACCACCAACATAGCCCACTTGACCGTAAATGCCCCACCTTCCTCAAACAACAAGAGCTAACTGCAATAAAAACCACCGAAAAAGTTGATCACAAAACCGCACTCGATATATATCACAACAGGCACAATCAACAGTTAAGAAACAGCTATGCTAAAACTCTTGCACAACCAACACCAAACACATCAACACCAACACAAAATTCAAACAATACACAACACCCACATACACAAATCATTACTACGCAGCAAGCAGCAAGCACTCCATCTACGATCTCCCCTCTGGAGAAAGTACTCACAGATATATCAAAAAGGCGTCAACCTAACTCCACTGCAACAGGAGATATGGAAACAGACGGTAACCTTCCCCACACGGAAAACAAATCATATCTATCACAGTCAACTGAAGATCTAAAACTAAGAATATTTACCAAAGATAAAACTAGCCCACTAGCAACTAACTTTAAGCCCTCTAAACCAAAAACAAAATCAAAACCCACAAACAAAAACCTTCATAAAAACAATAGTGACAGCGAATCCATCTAAAACAAAACAAGTAAATAGAAACAAACTTTATACTTAACTCATACTCTATACTTTAATCTTTAACTCAAACCAAACCCAAATAATCAACCCAAGACCCCAAATCATAAAAATATAGAAATGCTTAAAATAATACAATGGAATATGAAAGGATACAGAAACAACTATAACGAACTCCTAACTATTATAAAAAAACACTCACCACAAATAATATGCCTTCAAGAAACACACTATTATAACACACACATACCTGTACCAATCCCAATTAACTACCTAATTTTCACCAATACAGCTTCCAACAGGTTCGGTGGCACAGCCATATTAGTCCACCAATCTATCGACTATACCCAGCTTAACCAAACCGACTACTTTGAATCACTTGCCATAGAAATAGAATCAAAAAGAAAAATTCGAATAACATCAATATATATTTCCCCTAACAAAAATTTTTCCACTAAATCTTTAAACGACAACATCGATACAACCAACAATAGCCAGATTATTGTAGGTGATTTCAACAGTTGGCATAACAGCTGGGGCTCACCACAAACAAATAAGCGAGGTAAAAACCTTCACAAATTCCTCCAGAATGCAAACCTACACATCCTTAATGACGGATCTCCAACACACTTCTCAACACACAACACATTCACACACACAGACCTTATGCTCACCTCAACTTACACCCTTCGCTAACTGGAAAATTATCGATGACCTTCACGGCAGCGACCACTTCCCAATCCTTATTTCACTATTCTCCCAGTCAAAAACAAACAACTCTTTTCGCCCCTATTTTAAAATAAAAGAAGCCAATTGGCCATCCTTCACTCAGTATACCCAGTATATTCAAATACAATAATAACACTGACAACTTAATCAACTACAAAAGAGCCAACGCAATCTTCCGCAGGGAACTTAAAATATCTAAAATTAAAGCCACAAACGAATTCACCTCCACAATACAGCACAACACCCCTTCCGACAAAATTTGGGCCAACATCCGCCGTTTCTGTGGACTTAACCCAGTCAAGCAAATCCATTGCATAACCAACCCATCCAACAACCTACCCACAATAGACTCAACCTCCATAGCCCAACTATTCGCCCAACACTGGTCTAACCAATCCAAAGATGACAACTTTAAACAAACCTTTATAACAAACAAATACTCAAACAGATCAACAAACTACATACCCCACCCCTCAGCACAAATCATAGAATCCGACATATCTCAAATCGAACTCCTTTCCGCATTACACTCCCTTAAAGGAACCACACCCGGCATCAATAGAATATCATACCCTATGATTAAAAATAGCTCCAACACAGTCAAAAACCGTATCAAAAACCTCTTTAACAACATATTCAATAGCTTCATACCACAATCCTTTAAAACCAGCCTAGTGATCCCCATCCTAAAGTCAAACTCACACAAGACATCAATCACAAACTACAGACCAATTTCCCTAAATTGCTGCCTTTCAAAAACTCTAGAAAAACACAGCAGACTATCTTTTAACAAAGGCGCTGCGCACCAAAAAACACTCCTCTGTCATTGCCCTTGATTTTTCAAAAGCTTTTGACAGGGTTGGAGTGCACTCCATAGTCGACCAATTAATAGAATGGCAAATGGGCCCCAAAATGATAAACTTCGTCAAAAATTTTATGTCCAACAGAAAAATCAAAATCAAAATTAAAAACACGTTCAGTCACCCCCTCCCACTCTTTAACGGGATTCCCCAAGGATCTCCCATATCAGTTATCCTTTTCCTAATTGCTTACAACAAACTTTCCCACATAATTAGCCTACAAAAAGAAATCCAATTTAGTGCCTATGCAGACGACTTTTTCCTAATAATTCCCCTCAATAGACAAAAGAACCAAACATGTAACCTTGACTCCCTTTTTGCAAACATCCAACAATGGTGTTCATACTCAGGAGCATCACTATCCCTAGACAAATGCCAACACCTACATATTTGTAGGAAACAAAGCTGCAAATGCCAAATTTCCTCAAACATTATAACAATTCCCGAAGTAAACAACCTCAAAATTCTAGGCCTAACAATAAACAACAAATACAGATGGAACTCACACATAAAATACATTCAACCATCCCTTAACAAAAAACTCAACATAATAAAATGCTTAGCCAGCCCGAAATTTAACTGTAACACCCACACACTGGTTAACATAGCAAAGGCAACACTCGTAGCCAAAATTGACTACGCCTTATTCATATATGGACACGCCCCTAAATCGTCTCTTAACAAACTGAAAACAGCACTTAATGCAGGAATACGCGCAGCCCTAGGAGCCCTTCCCTCAACACCAATAGCCGATCTGCTTTTCGAAGCTAATATACCCACAATAGAACAAAAAACAGACTTCATGACAGCAAAAAACTTCAAAACAATTTTACACAGTGCAAACTCCCCAATCCACAAATATACCAAACAAATAAAACACCACAACAAAAAGAAATTACAATCCACAATAGAAAGGACCATAACATCCTGCAAAGAGCATAATATTCCCCACCTTCCCCCACTCAACAACCAACCTATCACACCCCAATGGCTATTCCCCCCCTCTAACATCAATACGTCACTACACGACCTTAGAAAACCCAACACATTACCAGAAATATACCAAAAAATGTTTCTAGACATAAAATACAAACACCAAAAACACAATTTCATCTACACAGACGGCTCATTACAACACAAGACAGCTACATTTGCCATAACAACCGAAACAGAAGTTTTAAAAACAGGTATCCTTCCACACTATTCCTCCATCCTCTCTGCAGAAATAATAGCCATTCTTGAAGCCATAAAACTGATAAGAAATAAAAAAGGAAACTTCATAATATGCTCTGACTCCTTATCAGCAATCAAATCAATTGGCAACATAAACAAAAACAACTTTTATCCCACATTAATAATAACAATCCTAACCCTAACCAAAACCAAAATAAAGCTCCTCTGGATCCCGAGCCACTGCAACATAAAAGGCAACGAACTTGCTGACAAAACCGCCAAATCCACAATTAATTCCCCACTCCATTACACTCCCAACTTCAACTCCACAGATGTAAACAAATCTCTAAAAAATAACTTAAATCATAAACTCACAAATAACATAGACCACTGCAATACATGGTACCAACAATTAAACAGCAACCTTTCACACACAGAACACTACCTAAAAAACTTAAACCAAAAAGATATAACACGCACAGATCAAATAAAAATTCTAAGGCTCAGATTAGGACACACAAGACTCAACCAGCAACACTACATCAACCCTGACGATATAACACCCTGCCCAAACTGCAACTCAACATCCGACCTAAACATAGAACACATACTAAACAAGTAAGAAAGCTCTAGTCGAGACTGCTCGACTAGGAGATACCCTGAACCCTCCGTGCTGATGTTCCAATCATTCTGCACACATACTTACACATGCATCCACCCCCACGCATAGGCCCGCGCTCTGCTAACTGCGCAGTAAGCAGCGACTGCGCTTGGGCTGCGCTGCAGTGTGGGCAATATTATGAGAATTTATTTGTTGAATAATTTCATTTGTAGACGTACAATCTTAATGAAACTTTCAGAACGTAATCATTATAAGTAAATGTGTGTACATTCCAAAGCACAAGTCTCTAGTACTTGATATACGTTTTTTTTATAAATTTGGGACGAAGGGGGCGTGGTATCCAAAATCTGTAAATTACAAAATGTGTGTGCCCATCAAATGTATATACACAGAAAATCTGAAGTCTCTAGGTCTAATAGTGTTCAAATTAGGCTGAAAAAATAATATAAATTTATCGATTATCCTCGATAAAAAAGATATCGAATGAGTTATCGAAAAAATATGATAAACTCGTACTGCGTATGGTATACACGAGTATGCATATAAAATTTCAGCTCTCTAGCTCCTTTAACTTCTGAGATCGACGCACTCATACGGACGGACGGACAGACGGACAGGGCTATATCGACTCAGCTCATCGTCCTGATCAAGAATATATATACTTTATGGGGTCTGCGATGATTCCTTCTGCCTGTTACATACTTTTCACAAAACCATTATACTCCTGATTTCCCATTTTCAATGGGTTCAGGGTATAAAAACTGCACTGCAACATCCCACATAAGAAAAGAAATCTTCAAAACCATATGCCCCTTAAAAATATTATCAAACCCAACATCAAGCAACATTCCCCAAATAATAAAATACCTAAAGAAATCAAAGCTCTACCACATCCTATAAACCTTTAAAACCCATTAAAAGTAAAATATGTAAATATGTAAATATGCAAAGATGTAAATATGTTAAAATATTCATAATCCGATAGGCCGAAGGCCCAAGCAGCCAGCGCTTTAAAAATTAAGTTAGTTTTAATTTTAATTAACTCTAACTCTAAGATAAATAAATAAATAAATATATGTATTTACATACACATGTACATATTTACATACATATTGTATATCATCTGAAAGGTAATAATGCGTAGATCATATATATAAGCCGATATATGATCTAGCTCCTTTACTTTCAAAGATATTTCAATTCAATTTTTATTTTCAAATTTTATAATAAAAATTAAGCCATGACTCTTATTTTTGATTTTTATTTTGATTTTTATAATAAAAATCAAAAATAAGAGTTATGATTTGATTTTTATATAAAAATTGTTCTGAAATAATTATTTTTGATTTTTATCATAAAAATCAATTTTAATAATTAAAAATAATTTTTTAATTTTTGAGCCTCAATTTTTTTAAATGCGTAACACTTATTTGCGGTCCCTGCTTAGAAGATAACACTCTAGTAGAAACTGGACTCATCATAATTACGTTCGAGTCACACAAACTGCCCGAAAAAATAAAAATTGGATACGAATCCGTCTACGTGAGACCTTACATTCCTCTTCCACTATTTTGCAAAAACTGCTTTCGCTTTGAACACCCTACTAGCATCTGCAAAATCCAAGAAACATGTAAAAACTGCTCAGATAGTTAACACATTAACGAAGGGGAACAATGCAACAATATACAAAGCTGCCTAAATTGTAAAAACAACCTAAAGCTTAATCACCAACACAGCCCAATTGATCGTAATTGCCCTACTTTCCGCAAACAACAAGAACTGACAGCAATAAAAATAACAGAAAAAGTAGATCACAAAACTGCAAATGATATATACTACAAAAGACATAATACAAAGCTGAAAAATACTTATGCTAAAACGCTTGCACAACCAACAACACAAACATCAACAACACGCACACCAACCCACACACCATCCACTACACAATATACACACACTCAAACTAGTGCCATACACCAACCCAAGCTCCTGAGGCAGAACGCAGCTACATCAGAACCAGCTACATCTCGAGCAACGGTTAACCCACAACATCAACAACACCAAACCACACAAGAAGACATGGAAACCGACGCTAACCTTTCCAACATCGGAAAAACACCGTACACCTCACAGCTTACCGAAGATCTAAAACTAAGAGCTTGGGCTGCGCTGCAGTGTGGGCAATATTATGAGAATTTATTTGTTGAAAAATTTCGTTTGTAGACGTACAATCTTAATGAAACTTTCAGAACGTAATCATAATGTGTAAATGTGTGTACATTCCAAAGCACAAGTCTCTAGTACTTGATATACGTTTTTTACAAATTGTTGGCGAAGGGGGCGTGGTATCCAATATCAGTCTCTAGGACAGACGGACAGGGCTATATCGATTTAGCTCATCGTCCTGATCATGAATATATACACTTTATGGGGTCTGTGATGATTCCTTCTGCTTGTTACATACTTTTCAGAAAACCATTATACCCTGATTTCCCATTTTCAATGGGTTCAGGGTATAAAAATGTTCACCACAAATAATATTTTTACAAGAAACACACTATTACAACAAAAACACATTTATCCCCACCCCAATAAACTACCAAATTTACACCAATAGAGCCACCAACCGATTTGGCGGTGTATCCATATTAATACCTAAATCCATACAACACAAACAATTAAATCAACCTAAACACTTAGAAACTCTCTCAATGGAAATTATATCAAAGACAAAAATCAACATACTATCTACATACATCCCTCCCAGTAAACCCTTTTCCCTCAAATGCCTACACGATCAATTTGAAGCACACAACATTAACAGCAATAAAATCTTTGTAGGAGACTTTAACAGTCAACACCACAGCTGGGGTTCACCGCAGGGAAAAAGAAGAGGCAGAATCTTATTAAAATTTATTCAAAACTCCAACCTTACCATACTCAACGACGGCTCCCCAACTCATTTTTCTACCCACAATACATTCACCCACATAGACCTCTCATTATGCTCCTCACAACTCACCCCTTTCGAAAACTGAAAAATATTTAACGACCTACATGGAAGTGATCGCTTTCCAATCCTAATCTCCTTATTCCCACGAACACACATAACAAACTTTTCTCGCCCACTTTTTAAAATAAAAGAAGCCAACTGGCCACTCTTCGAAAAACTAACCGACTAAATCAACAATATTATACCCTATAGCACAAACATTAATAAAGAAGCCGCATCCATAAACAAGATAATCCTACAAGCCGCCCATCACACTATACCCCAAACTACCCCACACCACTACAACAAAAACACCCCTTGGTGGAATAAGACTCTCACAGAAATCAGTTAAAACAAATTCAAGACATGGCAAGTTTTTAAAAATATTAACAGCACTGAGAATCTTCTCAAATACAAAAGAGCCCGTGCACTCTTCCGGAGAGAGCTCAAAATATCCAAAGCAAGAGCCAGAACCGAACTCACAACCACAATAGATCCCAATATCCCCTCCGACAAAATCTGGGCAAATATTCGACGCCTCTATGGACTGAACCCAAACAAATCAATATATTCCGTCATCGACACAACCAACAAAACGGCCACTACCGACACAACCCAAATAGCCCATCTTTTTGCCCAACACTGGTCTGATCTCTCCAAAGGCACCAACTTCAACTACAATTTTAAAACACCAACAAATACACAGACAAATCAATCAATTACATACCCAACTTGAAAGCGTAAGAGATAGAAACGGAAATCACACACATAGAACTAATATCTGCCCTACAGACCCTCAAAGGAACATCTCTCGGATTAAATAGAATATCCTATCCCCTAATCAAAAACACCTCCTACACACTGAAAACCAGAATAGTAAAACTCTTTAACAATATTTTCAATAGCTTCATACCTCAATCCTACAAAACCAGCCTAATCATTCCCATATTAAAACTCAACACCAACCAATCATTAATAGCCAACTATAGACCAATCTCTCTTAATTGTTGCCTTTCTAAAACGTTGGAAAAAATAATAGCCAAATGCCTTTGGTGGTTCGTCACACAAAACAGACTGATACATCCAAACCAGACAGGCTTTAAACAAGGTAAATCAGTTACAGACAGTCTGATCTTTGCAGACCATCTGATGACTGGATCCTTACAGTCCAAAAAGCACATCTCAGTCATTACCCTTGATTTTTCAAGGGCATTCGACAGAGTTGGAGTGCATACCATCATAGACCAGTAGATAGAATGGAAAGTCGGCACAAAAATAATTAACTTTATAAAAAATTTCATGGCAACCCGCAAAATAAAAACAAAAATACAAAACATTATAACCCGCCCCTATCCACTCCATAACGGCATCCCCCAGCGATCCCCAATATCTGTAATTCTATTCCTAATAGCATTCAATAAACACTCCAGCATTATCGGCCTACATAGGGAACTACAATTCTGTGCCTATGCAGACGACTTTTTCCTCTTAACACTCAACCTCGACAGCCTCTTTGCCAAAATAAACGAATGGTGCACGTACTCAGGAGCATCCTTAGCTGTGAACAAATGTAAGCACCTCCACATCTGCCGTAGACATAGTTGTACCTGTACAATACTTTCAAACAACACCCCCATTCCATCAGTATCGAACCTAAAAATATTAGGTCTTACACTCAACAAAAAATATAGATGGGATTCTCACATCAAAGAAATACAAAACTCAATATAATAAAATTCCTAGCTAACCACAAACAAAACTGCAACACACACTCCCTTATAAATGTAACCAAAGCTATACTCATATCAAAAATAGACTATGGCTTGTTTATGTATGGCCATGCCCCCAAATCAACTCTCAACAAACTGAAGTCACTATTTAATGCAGCAATCCGCATGTCCCTAGGAGCACTACGCTCAACACCCATTCCCAACCTACTATTTGAACCCAACATACCAACAATGGAGCAAAAAAGAGACATAATAACAATTAAAACTTATAAAACACTATTGCATAGCTCAAATTCACCACTCCATAAATACCTCAAACAAAAGATTAACCAAAAAAAATCCAAATTATCATCAGCCCTACAAAAAACCATAACATCATGTAAAAAACTAAATATCCCCTACCTCCCACCTCCAACCAAAACAATCACCTCACTAATGGCTCTTTCCAACTTTTCTCATCAATACAACACTACAAAAATTTAACAAAACCAAGACTCACCCAAGCATATACAGACAAGAATTTCTATTACTTAAAAATAAATACAAAAACCACACATTTATATACACGGACGGATCACTGCAAAGCGACACAGTCACCTTTGCCATCACAACAGAGACCGAAGTCCTAAAAAGATCCATTCTACCCCACTATATATATGTTTTTCGGGTGCTATTTTTCATATAGCCCTAACCTCTGCACAGCGCACATGTGCATGTGGCCTTCTGCTGGCCGAGAGGTTAGGGAAAAGAAAGATCTGGCAATGTGGCCGCGTTTTTATACGCCCACATTCCAGTGTTCTGCTGCTCCGTCGTTTCGCTCTCAGCTAAGCTTCGAGCAGCGGGATGCAATTGCGCGAATCTCTCCCACTGTCTCCGACGAGCGAGCGAAGCGTAAGCGCAAGCTTAGCGAAAGCTCGATCGTGAAAGCTCCGCTTGTCCCAAAATTTTTTGTTTTGCATTGCAGCGCAGGCGACACTGTTGTCGCAAACGATTAGCGCTGCAATTTGCAAACTTATATATTCGCGACCATTACACCACCCGATAATATACCACCGTTAGACGGAATATTAGCGGGAATATGTTCGGATGACTATTGTTTCAGGTCTTTGGCATGAAAGGTACCTATCTCTTGGCCTTGCAGGTTCTCAAGCAGATAGTAACAATTTCCTAACTTTTTCTTGACTCGGCATGTTTACTAAAATGTTTTGTTAAATTTGACTATTAATGGCATAGAGACAGAGAATCGAGGTATTCTTATTAGTTCTAACTGTTCCGAATTGTTTCATTTTGGGCTATTGAAACTAAGTCTAGCAGGTATTTACAAATTGACTATCGCTACCACCAAAACTATACTATTCGGCAAGGGAATGCCCAGGCAGCATGTCTCCGAGTTCCAGACAATAGTACACTTAAAGACGCAACGACAACAACTTATCAACACACAACTAGCATTGCTTACGGCTTCCACCATTCTTCATTTAAGTAAAGAATACCCTCCAGGGATAATCAGTATTGGTATCCTAGCCGAATACACAATATTCTGAAATTATTTAGAGAAGTTTTTTTCTAGAACTAGATTGAATTGTGGCTTCATCCACAGCAAACAAAAACGAGCTTCAATTGTGAGGGAAGATGTTCTTTTTCCAAAGCACAGATGCTTTAATTCATTTAAAGTTGAAAGATTCTTCAAGGTGTCTCGGTCTGCGATCCAGGCTTGAATTCAGCAGCTTCGTAGTACCTTTGAAAACAAATCTATTCCTCTCAGCAGTCGCTGTTGCGATAGCTAGACCAACCAAGTCTAAGTCTATTTCAGCAATACAGGCTACTGAGACAACTAATATTCTCACAAAAGGGGTGTTTTGTATAACTACTACTCCATATAGAAGAAGTGGCCATACAAGAAAATTTTTGGTTCACTGAAAGTGTATCAACTCACAGTGCCTCACAAAAGTTCGGTTCACTGACAGTGTATCATCTCTCAGTGCCCCACGTTGGTTCGGTTCACTGAAAGCGTATCAACTCACAGTGCCCCACGTTGGGCGCCATTAAAATTTATGTAATGTATCGATCTTATGTATGAATGCAGCGGGCGTTAACTTCACTCTGCGAATTTCAGGCCCCTCGTTGGGCGCCATAAAATTTATGTAACTGTTCATACTCGGGTATGAATACGATCTTCGTGCATTTGAATGTTTACTTATAATATATACATACATACATATATACACATACATCTATTTACATACATGTATACATACATACATACATACATAACTAAACATACACAAGACGTGGCTCGGGTGATGGCGGGCGGAATCCTCTGGTTCCCTTAGCTCTGTCGGCAGAGGGGGTGGGTCTTGCCATACCTTCACCAATACACACAAACTTTAAAATTTTAGGATTCCTTTACATAACAAACATTCGGACAACAAGAAAAAAACGAAACAAACACGGACAATTAGATGGACGCGGATGCCGAGGTGGTGTTAGCTTCTCGCTGTCTTTACCCTAACCCAACCATGATCTTCAGCTTTACATTATGAATGAAGATCCCCAAATAAAAATTGCCTTGACTCTCTCTCTCTCTTCTATGCCAACGCTATACTCCTAACCTAACATGTTAATCCATCAAGGAAACTCAAAAAATTTCAAAAGATACATTTATTCTTAAATTAACGCTAACTAGTCTAGTACATTTTCATTTGTTTTTTTTTTTTTTTTTTTATTAAAGGTTGCTTCATGGTTTTTTTTTTTTTTTGTTTTCTACGTGTTTACTTGTGTTTATATATCTGTATGTGCATGTGTATGGTGTTCAGTTTGCAGGTATAAAAAATGAGCAAAAACTACATAATATGAAAAAACTATAAATGAATAAAAAGGTGAACAATATAGCATAACATAATATTATAATAATATAATAGTATAAGAATATATATATATATATATATAAAATGGTTAAATCATATTTGTAGGTGTTTGGGAGATATTAGTTAATATAGTCTTAATTCATAGTTTTTTTATTTCATAGTTTTTAGTTCATAGTTTGCCTTTCATTCTTTATTCAAAAAAAATAATTTTTTTTTTCTCTTTTTTCAACTTTTGCTATTGTTTTTTTTTTTTTCTTTATTTCTTTTTTTTTTAGTTTTATTTAGTTATAGATTTTGGGGACAGGATAGGGAGGGGAAGACAAGGGTTAATTTAGCACTCACAGTTTTCTTGTTTGTGTCCACCGCTGAAAGGCCTTTTTTTTGGTGACTGCGGCTGCTGCTATATGGAGGATGCGTGTATTATTGAGTATTATGTTAAGTGGGGAATTATTATGTCATGCTTTTCTTTTTTTTTTTTTTTTCTTATATATATATATATATATATATGTATATATCTATCTCTATATATCTATATATATCATTATTGTCTCTTATCAAAACGCGTATTTATTTAAGCACAACTTCTAGTCTTTTTACGTTTACTTTGATTAAATTGTCTTTTTGTTTTTGGTTTTTTTTCTTTTTATACCCTGAACCCATTGAAAATGGGAAATCAGGGTATAATGGTTTTGTTAAAAGTATGTAACAGGGAGAAGGAGGCGTGGCAGACCCCACAAAGTATATATATTCTTGATCAGGGCGACGAACTGAGTCGATTTAGCCCTGTCCGTCTGTCTGTCCGTCCGTCCGTCCGTCCGTCCGTCCGTCCGTCCGTCCGTCCGTCCGTCCGTCCGTCCGTCCGTCCGTCCGTCCGTCCGTATGTATGAACGCGTCGATTTCAGAAGATATAGAAGCTAGAGACTTGAACTTTTTTTTAAAATGACCGTAAATACAGCGCGCATATCGAGTTTATCACCAAACATCGATAACTCGTCTAGTTATTTTTTTATCGATAAAAAACCTTATCGAAAGACAGTTATAAAATTATATCTCCTACATCTTTAGAGCTAGAGTATCCAAATTTTAAATGTAGATTGATATGCACGTTATAGAATTTCGATTTTTGTTCAATTTTACCTCCCACCCCTATATCCACCCCCTCACCCATAAGTTTGTAAAAGGCGTATTTCAAATACTAGAAACTTGAGCTTTGGCACATACGCGCATATTATTGATATAAACACAATCTAAAAGTTTCATGAAGAACGTACGTCCAGAAAAAAAGTTATTAAACAATTAAGTTCCCATAGTGAGCCCACACTGCAGCCCATGCGTGCGCGCCTATGGGTGTCTATGGGTGTGTGTTTGCTGTTGCTTGAAGGGTTCAGGGGATCTCGTAGTCGAGCAGTCTCGACTAGAGCTTTCTTACTTGTTTTTTTTTCACATACACATTTATGCGCACACATGCAAATATATATATATATATCTTTGCCTTGGTTTTTTTTTTTTCTTTTCTTTTTAAACTGCGCCGAGAATAATTTTTAGTTTAGTTTATAGACTCCCTCGCCGTTTGGCTGATCAGCTATTATATATGTTTTTCGGGTGCTATTTTTCATATAGCCCTAACCTCTGCACAGCGCACATGTGCATGTGGCCTTCTGCTGGCCGAGAGGTTAGGGAAAAGAAAGATCTGGCAATGTGGCCGCGTTTTTATACGCCCACATTCCAGTGTTCTGCTGCTCCGTCGTTTCGCTCTCAGCTAAGCTTCGAGCAGCGGGATGCAATTGCGCGAATCTCTCCCACTGTCTCCGACGAGCGAGCGAAGCGTAAGCGCAAGCTTAGCGAAAGCTCGATCGTGAAAGCTCCGCTTGTCCCAAAATTTTTTGTTTTGCATTGCAGCGCAGGCGACACTGTTGTCGCAAACGATTAGCGCTGCAATTTGCAAACTTATAAATTCGCGACCATTACACACTGCGGCATTGATTAAAGATTAAAAAAAATTAAAGAAGAACATACAATCATGCAACGACTGGTACCGACAAATAAATACAAACCTAATACACACAAATAACTACTTAAAGAATATTAACACAAAAACTGTTACACGTCGTGACCAAATCAAAATACTTAGACTCCGACTAGGATACACAATATTCTCTAAGCAATTATACTTCAACCCCGGCAACACACTACCATGCCCTAGCTGCAACACCACCACAGATCTCACCATCCAACACATACTGCGTAACTGCCCTGCCACATCAGACCTTAAAACCCAAATCTTCCACAACAACTGTCCCATGCTGCTCCTTACTAACGCCTCTCCAGAAAACATACACAAAATAATAATAAAGTTCTTAAAATATAGTAACACATATCAGCTAATTTAAAAATATTTATACAAATGTTAATAAAAATCGAGCACTTATGAAAATATATATAAGCAAGCCGAAGGCCTCAGTAGCCTGTGCTTTAATTGTTAAGTTAGCTAATTAAAATAATTATAGTTAACTGTTATAAAAAAAAAATTAAAGAAGCTAAAATAACAAAAAATTGCAATTTACAAAAAATTTAAAAAAAAATCCGCGCCAAATAGCATGTTTGTCAAAATAACTAAAACGAATTAAGCCGGCGCCTCTGCCGACTGCGCTACCGCCTGCCATCAAAAACATTAAATAAAACGAAATGACATTCATGTTATGACGCCTTATAGCAGAGAAAAGTCAGGGTAGCGGTTGACAACTTCAAGAACAATGCAAAAACAAATCAGTCGTATTTGAGATTCTTAGAAAACGCTAGAGTACGCATTTATGTGTACATACATACACACATAAAAACAAGTAAGAACGTCGCAGTCGGGCGTTACCAACTGCGGAATACTCATTCACAGCCCAAACGTTGATCCCATAATTAAACAAGTAAGAAGATTCTAGTCTCGATTAGGAGATACCCTGAACCCTCCATCCAGAGGCCCGTGCTCTGCTCAGTAAGCTCTAACTGCTCAGTAAGCAGCGACTGCGCTTGGACTGCGCTGCGGTATGGGCAATATTATGAGAATTTATTTGTTGAATAATTCCGTTTGTAGACGTACAATCTTAATGAAACTTTCAGAAAGTAAACATAATGTGTAAATGTGTGTACATTCCAAAGCACAAGACTCTAGTACTTGATATACGTTTTTTACGAATTGTGGGCGAAGGGGACGTGGTATCCAAAATCTGTAAATTACAAAATGTGTGTGTCCATCAAATGTATATACACAGTAAATCTGAAGTCTCTAGGCTTAATAGGGTTCAAATAAGGCTGAAAAAACAATATCAATTTATCGATTATCCTGGATAAAAAAGTTATCGATTGAGTTATCGAAAAAATATGATAAACTCGTACTGCGTATGGTATACACGAGAAATATAGAATAAGTGGAAAAATTGAGTAATTAAAAACAACTGGAGAAGATTAGTATAAGCGACCAAGGAAGCAGGGCAACCAAGCATCAAGAATGGAAGGAGGAACATCCCACAGTTCGGGACTAAGCGTCGGCTGGGTCTACCAGCGTTGTAAAGAGGAATTGATAGCTGTGGAGGATTTAAGAAAAAGATTGTCCTCGTTCATCCAGAGCACCAACTACTCGGCGGATATTAAGGGACTACTGGCAGAGTGGGAGACGCGATTCTCTTCGGGAGGCGCGACTCCGAGTATGGGCAGCCACGCATTCCAGAAATCAGAACCCGATCTGCGAAAGATCCAGGAGGGTGGTCCCATCTCGACAGCGCCGCTGAGGCTTAGTGTGTCTAGCCAGTGGGCTAAGAGACGTGCCCTGGTGGGAATTCAAGAAAGAGTTCCTGAACTTCTTCTTACCTCCCCAATACCTCGAGCGTCTGGAGGACCGGATTCGAGCGCGCCGGCAGCGAGAAGGCGAACCCTTCAAGGATTACTTAATCGAGCTGCGTCTGTTAATGCGTCAGGCTGGATACAGCCCGGCCCAAGAGTTAAGTAGGGCCTACGAAAACGCATCCCCGGAGTATAGGCTATACGTACGGAGGCACGATTTCTCATCCCTCATACAGTTGACACAGATGGCTACAAAATTTGAAAACGTGCGCAATCAGCGAAGGGAGCAAGAGAGGAAGACGGTGTAGACGGCCTGGCCTAAGCCAGCGGAGGCGCGGCAGTACAACCCTTTCCGCGCGAAGGTATCTGTATCCCGGTCGCGGAAGGAGACGCCAGCGACGACACCTTCAGCGGAGGCAACTAGCCGGATGATGGCTCAGGACGCTGGACCTGGGCCGAGTCGGGTCTGCTATCGATGCGCGCAACCTGGACACTTCGCGCGAGAATGTCGTAAAGCGCCAGTGTTATTCTGCCGACACTCTGGACAACGAGGCCGGACTGCGAGGCAGTATTGCGAACAGGGCAGCGCGGGAAATGGCCAGGGGCGCCCTCCAAGGGAGTGGAGCGGCGCCGATTAGACACTGAACAAGAAGAGTAAAAGAGTGGAAGATCATCCTTTGATCCCCGACCACCACCGTCAACACCGGGGTCACGTGCGGTTTTGTCAGCGAGGATTGCGTGCGCCAACGGACGATACGGGGCGAGCGTTACCAAGTGGAGTCGCGAATCTGGTTGGCTGACGGATTGGCGCTAGACGTGACGAAGATGATGAAGACGGATGTGAGTCTACCTGGGAAGACGGCGGAAGCGAGCCTGCTAATAATGCCGACCATGCTGGACCATGTCATCCTCGGCATGGACTTTCTGTGCGCCATCGGCACTACGGTGCGTTGCGGCAACGCAGAGCTGGAGGTGAGGATGGTGGACGACGTGGAAAAAGCGTCGCCGTCGGGTACACAAGAAGTGGAAAAAGGCAGCAGCGGTTCTAGAGGGCAAGACCAGCTCGCTAGAGGAGATGCGAAGGAGTCGGGCCCAGAAGTGTTGCGCGAGGCCTTGACGCCAATGGTGGACCCAGGGTCGTCGATCGCGATGTCGACATTTGGCGTTCAGGACGCGTCGAGCGCAAAATCATCCATAGCTATTGCCTATTTATATCTAGTACATATTTACAGCTAGGATCTTCAAGTCAATTTTATAAAATTTAGATTTTTGTTATATTTTGGATACCAAATTCCAAGCAGCAGGATAGCGCGATTTTCTTTTACATGTGCACACACTCATCGTTTATCCTATGCGTACAGACAAAAGCGCGCCTTTTACCGTAGTAGTTTTGTCAGATGCAGCTCTGTTATTATACCCTGAACCCATTGAAAATGGGAAATGGTATAATAAAATGGAAATCAGGGTATAATGGTTTTGTTGAAATGTATGTAACAGGCAGAAGGAGGCGTGGCAGACCCCACAAAGTATATATATTCTTGATCAGGGCGACGAGCTGAGTCGATTTAGCCCTGTCCGTCTGTCTGTCCGTCCGTCCGTCCGTCTGTCCGTATGTTTGAAAGCGTCGATTTCGAAGCGTTGCCATCGCTCTTGCCCAGCTCGTCTTCTCATTCGCGAAGGTGCTTGTTAGTTCCCAAGCTTCTTCCGATTCCAGCATGGTGTTGACTATGTTGTCCGCTCTGATGGAGCGGCCCACTGCCTCTTCCACACGACGCCTCTCCTCCAGGAACCGTCCACATTCGAAAATAATGTGGTTGGCGTCTTCCACATGCCCTCGCCCGCACCAGGGGCACTCGTGGCCAGATTCAGATTCAGATTTCTCGTGGCCAAAGCGCTTCAAATAGCTCCGAAAGCACCCATGTCCAGAGAGGATCTGCGTAAGGTAGAAGTTAACCTCGCCGTGTTTGCGGTTAACCCATGGTTCGAGCTCGGGGATGAGATTGTGCGTCCACCGCCCTTTGGCTGAGCTATTCCACTTTCTTTGCCATTGTGCAATGCTGTTCGCCCTGATAGCGTTGCGACTCGCGGATTCCGCTCCACGGCTTCGGCGACCAAGTACTCCAGTGGCACCAAACCGGCTATGACGAGCGCCGCGTCATCGGAGATAGTCCTGAAGGCGCAGCCGACTCTGATTGCGCTCAGTCGGTAGAACGCGCTGAAGCTCGGCATTGCCATCGCTCTTGCCCATATTGGCAGCTTTGACAGACCTAATGACGCTCATTAGGAGGAGACGTCGTTGCTGTTTAGGTCCCCGCGTGTTAAGCATGATCCTCTAGAGAACTCTACAAGAATCAGCTGCCTTTTCATGCACATACTCTAAGTGCTCGCGAAAAGTTAATCTTGTGTTTATCATGACACCAAGATATTTTATCGCCCTTTTTGACGCAATGGTGACGCTGCCGATCTTTATATTGGCAGTTTCCACTTTTTTGCGACTGCTGACTAGGACAACTTCGGTTTTGTGTGCCGCTGGCTCGAGCCCATCTCCTGTCAGCTTCGTATGCGATTGATACTTTCGCTGCACATATCCTCTGTATCTTAGAGCTCCTTTCCTATGGCTACGACAGCTACATCATCAGCAAAGCCAATGGTGTGCGCACCTGCTGGTAGTTCCAAGCGCAGTACGCCGTCGTACATGATGTTAGGATAGGAGAGGCCTCAGCACTGAGCCTTGGGGTACTCCAGCTGACACTGTATGAGTTTGGGGACCCTCACTCGTGTTGTATACCCGTGCTCTTCCTCTGAAGTAGCTCCTTATTATCTCTTTTAGATTATTTATTTTTATTATTTTTTTTATTTTTTTTTTTTAATTTTGTTTTTTTTTGTTTTTATATTATTTCTTTTTTATTATTTTTTTTATTATTTTTTTTTATTATTTTTTTATTATTTTTTTTTTATTATTTTTTTTATACCCTGAACCCATTTCTGTTTGATCCCAATTGCCAATATGACTTGCTGTAAAAAATCTTGCAGTTACAAGCAGGCAGTTGATTCTGCTCAACCGCAATTTATAAATTGCTGGTTGTGCGATAATATGATGCATACTAAGTGTGCAGGTCTTACTGGGCGTGATTATGACAAGATTATGTCCACTACTAAAGCTGGCAGTGGAGGCGTACGCTGGTCTTGTCCGACTTGCTTGGAAAAACAGATCAACTTTTCTAAAATGTATAGTGCTGTGAGGGCACAATTTTTGAAACTGAAGAAGATTTCCATGCAGTTGACCAGTGACATGGCTGCTGCTGAAGAAATATTAAATCAGTACGGCTTTGAAAATCCTCTCTCTCAATTGGATACTCCTTTGTTGTCGGTAACTCCTTCTATAATAGTACCGCCACCTAATTCGCTTGCTCCTCCCTCACCTTGTGCCTCTGTTTTGTCATCGGCTCCTAATTCACTTGATCCTCCTTCACCTGGTCCCATATCTGTTTCTCCTGTTGATGTTTCTATTGAAATCCAAGCCCCTGTTCCAAATTTGGATACTACTTCTATTGTTGCTCAAACAAAGAGTGACAATAAGTCGACCGCTCCGGGCATCACCTTATCCGTTGTCTCTCCTCGGAAACAAGTATTTTTATCTAGGCTTTCATCTGATACTACATGTGAGGCAGTATCTGCTTTTATTTCTAGCAAGATATCAGCCAATGTTTTTATATCGAAGTTTAGTTTCGCAACTCCGCGAGAAATTGCTTCATTTAAGATTAATGTGCCGATGGAATATTT
Organism: Drosophila mulleri; assembly: GCA_035047565.1. NCBI lineage: Eukaryota > Metazoa > Arthropoda > Insecta > Diptera > Drosophilidae > Drosophila > Drosophila mulleri. The sequence goes on from JAWNPK010000172.1 coordinate 1,584,246, forward strand.
TAAAACCATATGTGACCCTAAATTCTGGCCACCTCACGTAGTCGTGCATGAATTCAAACCTAAGAATCGTAACAAACCAACTCCTGTTTCCTTGAATCCACCTTCGGTGCAATCAACATCAAACATTACACCAAAAAACTAAATAGTTTACATTCCTCTTCTCATATGTCCCTGGTTTATCAAAATGTACGCGGCCTTAATACTAAACTTAAAAATTTATTCTTACATAGTTTTAGTGTTCAATATGATATTATTGCTTTCACTGAAACATGGTTGTGTAAAAATGTTCATAATAGCGAGATCCTTTCAAGTAATTTCACTATTTATAGACTTGACCGTGCTATGCGTAGAGGGGGTGGGGTGTTAATTGCTGTTAAATCCTGTATTCTCTCCGAAGGGTTTAGCTTTTCGTCCCTTCATGATGCAGAGATTATAGGGGTTAAATTAACTCTCCCATCGTGCTCCTTATTTATCACTTGCTCTTACATCCCTCCATCGTCTGATATACAAGTTTATGTTCAACATATAACTTGTATTAAAGAAATTTATGATCATGTAAATGATAAAGACTTGTTTCTGGTTTTGGGTGATTTTAATATTCCCAACACTTCTTGGTCATCAATTTTTAATGCAAATTACTTTATTCCGACTATCGATCACTATCTCTTTGATGAATTGTATAACTTGTCTATGTTTCAGATTAACTCTATTTCAAACCATCTAAATCGCACTCTAGATCTTGTGTTTGTTAATCATGATTCGCTCATAAATGTCGCGAGATCAACTCCTTTCTGCTTACCAGAGGATACACATCATCCCACTTTAGAGGTTTTATTCAGTGTTGATAATCCTCCCACTAATACTCCAATGCCTTCTAAGCTTAGTCGCTGTTATCGTAAATGCAATTTTGTTCTGCTTAATGAATTAATTAATTCAACAGACTGGTCTATTTTATATGAGTCGGTTGATATTAATTTGGCAGCATCGTTCTTTTATTCTACCTTAAACTCTATTCTGGATGTTTGTGTCCCTCTCTGCCGTATTTCGCCAGTTTCAAATAAGCCACCTTGGTTTACCAAAACACTTTCGAACTTAAGAAACATTAAAACCAAGTGTTTCAGAAATTATAAAAAATCTGGTTCAAGTGTTGACTGGTCCAAATATTCCATTGCCAAGTCAAACTTCAATCTTTTAAATTCTAGTTGTTATGAGAATTATCTTATACGTTGCAAACGTCAGTTTGCTCGAGATCCTAAACAATTTTACTCATTTGTTAATTCGAAGCGTAAATCTTCTGGTTTGCCATCCTCATTTGTCCTTGGTGGTGTAAAAACTTGCAATGACCAGGAATCCTCTTATCTATTTGCTGATTTTTTTCAATCCACTTATTCTTCTGCTGATCTCTACAGCAACTCATATCCATATTCACTTCCTGAATTTGAGTCTATAAATGCTCCTAAAGTTACTGCAGCCTCTCTGGCTGCAGCCATTAGGACATTGAAATCATCCTTCTCTCCTGGTGCAGATAATATTCCTAGTTGTGTGATTAAAGAATGCAGTGTTTCTCTTCAGTCACATCTACTAAAATTGTTTAACTTGTCCTTGGATACTTCTGTGTTCCCGTCAATTTGGAAAGATTCTTTTATCATTCCCTTATATAAACATGTAAGAAAGCTCTAGTCGAGACTGCTCGACTAGGAGATACCCTGAACCCTCCGTGCTGATGTTCCAATCATTCTGCACACATACATACACATGCATCCACCACCACGCATAGGCCCGCGCTCTGCTAACTGCGCAGTAAGCAGCGACTGCGCTTGGGCTGCGCTGCAGTGTGGGCAATATTATGAGAATTTATTTGTTGAATAATTTCATTTGTAGACGTACAATCTTAATGAAACTTTCAGAACGTAATCATTATAAGTAAATGTGTGTACATTCCAAAGCACAAGTCTCTAGTACTTGATATACGTTTTTTTTATAAATTTGGGGCGAAGGGGGCGTGGTATCCAAAATCTGTAAATTACAAAATGTGTGTGCCCATCAAATGTATATACACAGAAAATCTGAAGTCTCTAGGTCTAATAGTGTTCAAATTAGGCTGAAAAAACAATATAAATTTATCGATTATCCTCGATAAAAAAGATATCGAATGAGTTATCGAAAAAATATGATAAACTCGTACTGCGTATGGTATACACGAGTATGCATAAAAAATTTCAGCTCTCTAGCTCCTTTAACTTCTGAGATCGACGCACTCATACGGACGGACGGACAGACGGACGGACGGACGGACGGACGGACGGACGGACAGACGGACAGGGCTATATCGACTCAGCTCATCGTCCTGATCAAGAATATATATACTTTATGGGGTCTGCGATGATTCCTTCTGCCTGTTACATACTTTTCACAAAACCATTATACCCTGATTTGCCATTTTCAATGGGTTCAGGGTATAAAAATATATCGAATGAGTTATCAAAAAATATGACAAACTCGTACTGCGTATGGTATACACGAGTGTACATGCAAAATTTCAGCTCTCTAGCTCTTATAACTTCTGAGATCGACGCACTCATACGGACGGACGGACGGACGGACGGACAGACGGACAAGGCTATATCGACTCAGCTCATCGCCCTGATCAAGAATATATATACTTTGCGGGGTCTGCCACGCCTCCTTCTCCCTGTTACATACTTTTAACAAAACCATTATACCCTGATTTCCCATTTTCAATGGGTTCAGGGTATAACAAGTAAGAAGACTCTAGTCGAGTAAGAAGACTCTAGTCGAGCAGTCTCGACTAGAGCTTTCTTACTTGTTATACCCTGAACCCATTGAAAATGGGAAATCAGGGTATAATGGTTTTGTTGAAATGCATGTAACAGGCAGAAGAAGGCGTAGCAGACCCCACAAAGTATATATATTCTTGATCAGGGCGACGAGCTGAGTCGATTTAGACCTGTCCGTCTGTCTGTCTGTCCGTCTGTCCGTCTGGCCGTCTGTCCGTCTGTCCGAAGATATAAGAGCTAGAGACTTGAATTTTTTTTTTACATGACCGTATATACAGCGCGGATGTCGAGTTTATCACTAAAAATCGATAAATCATCCCGTTATGTTTTTATCGAATAAAAACATTCAAGTTCAAATCAGGCGCCAGTATAGCCAATTGTGAATGATTTTTCATTTTTTTAAATTTGTCACATATTCAATGGAATCTGTAGATCATATGCTGAAAGTTTCATTAAATTCCGTTAGTTCTATCAATTTTTTAAATATCATCAAATGTTTGGCCAATTAACAAACGCACGTGAAACAGTCACAGCAGTTTTCCTATACGTGTGCACACACACATTAAAATAAACAGTTAGTTTAGTTTCGATTTGCTAGATGGCGCAGATTTATGTTAACTACCCTGAACCCATTGAAAATGGGAAATAAGGGTATAATGGGTTTGTTAAAATGTATGTAACAGGCAGAAGGAGGCGTGGCACCCCCCACAAAGTATATATATTCTTGATCAGGGCGACGAGCTGAGTCGATTTAGCCCTGTCCGTCTGTCCGTCCGTCCGTCCGTCCGTCCGTCTGTCCGTCTGTCCGTATGTTTGAACGCGTCGATTTCAGCAGATATAAGAGCTAGACTTCAAATTTTTGTTTAAATTTCCGTACATAGCGCGCGGATATCGAGTTTATGTCCAAAAATCGATAACTCATCCCGTTATTTTTTTATCGATTAAAAACCTTATCGAAAATCTGTTATAAAATTATATCTGCTACATCTTTATATATATTCAAATGCATTTTATACAATTTCGGTTTTTGTTATATTTTGGATACCGGCTCCAAATTCGCCAGAATCCCCAGTGAAGGTCTGATGCCAGTATAGCTAATTGTGAATGATTTGGCATTTTTATACCCTGTTTATACCCTGAACCCATTGAAAATGGGAAATCAGGGTATAATGGTTTTGTTAAAAGTATGTAACAGGGAGAAGGAGGCGTGGCAGAGCCCACAAAGTATATATATTCTTGATCAGGGCGACAAACTGAATCGATTTAGCCATGTTCGTCTGTCCGTCTGTCCGTCTGTCCGTCCGTCCGTCTGTCCGTCTGTTCGTATGTATGAACGCGTCGATTTCTGAAGATATAGAAGCTAGAGACTTCAACTTTTTTTTAAAATGCTCGTTTATAGCACGCGGATATCGAGTTTATCACTAAAAATCGATAACTCATCCCGTTATTTTTTTATCGATCAAAAACCTTATCGAAAACCAGTTATAAAATTATATCTCCTACACCTTTAGAGCTAAAGTCTCCAAATTTTAAATGTAGACTCGACTGCACGTGATAGAATTTCGATTTTTGTTATAATTCACCCCCCACCCCTATATCCACCCCCTTACCCTCATCTCTGTAAAAGGCGTATTTCAAATACTAGAGACTTGAGCTTTGGCAAATATACGCATAGTAATGATAAAACCACATTCTGAAAGTTTCATGAAGAACGTACGTCCACAAAAAAAGTTATTGAACAATTAAGTTCCCATAGTAAGCCCACACTGCAGCCCATGCCTGTTAATGCGTGCGTGCCTATGGGTGTCTATGTATATGTTTGCGTGTGTGTGTGTGTTTGTTTAAGCTGAATGACACTAAAAATTATTGAAATGGCTGTTGCTCGGAGGGTTCAGGGTATCTCGTAGTCGAGCAGTCTCGACTAGAGCTTTCTTACTTGTTATACCCTGAACCCATTGAAAATGGGAAATCAGGGTATAATGGTTTTGTTAAAAGTATGTAACAGGGAGAAGGAGGCGTGGCAGACCCCATAAAGTATATATATTCTTGATCAGGGCGACGAACTGAGTCGATTTAGCCCTGTCCGTCTGTCTGTCCGTCCGTCCGTCCGTCCGTCCGTCCGACCGTATGTATGAACGCGTCGATTTCAGAAGATATAAGAGCTAGAGACTTGAACTTTTTTTAAAATGACCGTATATACAGCGCGCATATCGAGTTTATCACTAAAAATCGATAACTCATCCCGTTATTTTTTTATCGATCAAAAACCTTATCGAAATGCAGTTATAAAATTATTTCTCCTACATCTTTAGAGCTAGAGTATCCAAATTTTAAATGTAGATTGATATGTACGTTATAGAATTTCGATTTTTGTTCAATTTCACCCCCCACCCTTATATCCACCCCCTCACCCATAAGTTTGTAAAAGGCGTATTTCAAATACTAGAGACTTGAGCTTTGGCAATTATACGCATAGTAATGATAAAACCACAATCTGAAAGTTTCATGGAGAACGTACGTCCAGAAAAAAAGTTATTAAACAATTAAGTTCCCATAGTAAGCCCACACTGCAGCCCATGCGTGCTCGCCTATGGGTGTCTATGTATGTGTGTTTGCGTGTGTATGTGTGTGTTTGTGTAAGCAGAGAGACGCTAAAAATGATTGAAATGGCTGTTGCTTGAAGGGTTCAGGGGATCTCGTAGTCGAGCACTCTCGACTAGAGTTTTCTTACTTGTTTTAAAATGCAAAATATTTAATAGAATATGTAGATCATATGCTGACAGTTTCATTAAATTCGATTAAATCAATCGACGTCAATAAATTAACAAAACATTTGGCCAATTAACAAACGCATGTGCAGCAGCCACAGCAGTTATACTTATACTTATTCTAGCATATTCCTCGAATCACATTACACATGAAGTGTTAGAATTCTCAGCAGTTAGTTTAGTTTAGATTTGCTAGATGGCGCTGCAGCAGTGAACTTATTTCAGTTTTGCTACGCAGTCTCCAAGAGGCTGTGTGGTGCTTTCATTGGAAGTCAGGCACTCGAGACAAGAAACCCTGGGTTCAAATCCACCACCGGTTTGTAGAGCAAGGAGGGGAGTTTTGTATTATATATTTTTATACCCTGAACCCATTGAAAATGGGATATCAGGGTATAATGGTTTTGTTAAAAGTATGTAACAGGGAGAAGGAGGCGTGGCAGACCCTATATATTCTTGATCAGGGTGACGAACTGAGCAGATTTAGCCCTGTCCGTCTTTCTGTCCGTCTGTCCGTCCGTCCGTCTGTCCGTCCGTCCGTCCGTCCGTCCGTATGTATGAACGCGTCGATTTCAGAAGATATAAGAGCTAGAGACTTGAACTTTTTTTTAAAATGACCGTATATACAGCGCGAATGTCGAGTTTATCACCAAAAATCGATAACTCGTCCCGTTATTTTTTTATCGATCAAAAACCTTATCGAAATGCAGTTATAAAATTATATATCCTACATCTTTAGAACTAGAGTATCCAAATTTTAAATGTAAATTGATATGTACGTTATAGAATTTCGATTTTTGTTCAATTTCACCCCTCACCCCTATATCCACCCCCTCACCAAATCCTTTATAAAAGGCGTATTTCAATTACTAGAGACTTAAGTTTCAGCACATACACGTATATTAATGATATAAACACAGTCTAAAAGTTTCATGAAGAACATACGTCCACAAAGAAAGTTATTAAACAATTAAGTTTCCACACTGCAGCCCATGCGTGCGCGCTTATGTGTGTCTATGTATGTGTGTTTGCGTGTGTATGTGTGTATTTGTGTAAGCAGAGAGACGCTAAAAATGATTGAAATGGCTGTTGCTTGAAGGGTTCAGGAGATCTCGTAGTCGAGCAGTCTCGACTAGAGCTTTCTTACTTGTTTAACTCTTCTTTTATTTTTTCTAGCTCTCCTAAAAATTTGCTCGGTGTCCTATTTTCTTCAAATGAGTCTAATTGTTTTTATCTGGAAACTAAGTCCGATTGCTTTTTAAAAAGCTTTATAACTTTTTCTGACAGCATTTTTTTTTACGAATAAAATTAACTACGACTTATCTCTATTTTAGCCGCGCTGTCCTACTGATGATCCTGTTTTCTCTGTGGGGGCCGCCTGGTGTCTTCTAAAGGATGAGTCGCTCTCTTTTGTCGTCACTTGCTGTTTGTTGTTATATTTATACTCTGTCTCTCTTTTGGGATAGAGAACAGAAACGCTTCGGTTGATTTTTATACCCTGAACCCATTGAAAATGGGAAATCAGGCTATAATGGTTTTGTGAAAAGTATGTAACAGGCAGAAGGAATCATCACAGACCCCATAAAGTATATATATTCTTGATCAGAGCGATGAGCTGAGTCGATAAAGCCCTGTCCGTCTGTCCGTCCGTCCGTATGAGTGCGTCGATCTCAGAAGTTATAAGAGCTAGAGAGCTGAAATTTTGTATGCATACTCGTGTATACCATACGCAGTACGAGTTTATCATATTTTTTCGATAGCTCATTTACTGTTTATATACATTTGATAGATACACACATTTTGTAATCTACAGATTTTGGATACCACTCCCCCTTCGGCCCAAATTTGTAAAAAACGTGCTTTGGAATGTACACACATTTACACATTATGATTACGTTCTAAAAGTTTCATTAAGATTGTACGTCTACAAACTAAATTATTCAACAAATAAATTCTCATAATATTGTCCACACTGCAGCGCAGCCCAAGCACAGTCGCTGCTTACTGCGCAGTTAGCAGAGCGCGGGCATAAATGCGTGTGGATTCATGTGTATGTATGTGTGCAGAATGATTGCAGCATCAGCATGGAGGGTTTAGGGTATCTCTTAGTCGAGCAGTGTCGACTAGAGTCTTCTTACTTGTTTTCTCTGTCTCTCCTCACTTTGCTCGAGAGAGCAGAATCACTGCAACTTTTTATACCCTGAACCCATTTAAATGGGAAATCAGGGTATAATGGTTTTGTTTAAATGTATGTAACAGGCAGAAGGAGGCGTGGCAGACCCCATAAAGTATATATATTTTTGAACCGGGCGACGGGCTGTATGAACACGTCGATTTCAAAAGATTTAAGAGCTAGAGACTTGAATTTCTTTTAAATGTCCGTATATACAGCGCTCATATCGATAGCTCACTCGGTTATTTTTATCGATAATCCATATAGATGGTCAATTATAAAATTATAAAATTATATATAAAATTATAAAATTATATATGATAAATAAATAAATTAGTATTAGTTGGTATGAAAAATCTCCTTTTTTTTTTACAGATCAAACTTACTGCGATATTATTGGACTAAAATGCCTAAAGGAAGGTAATGTTTGAAAGCAATTTATAATATTATAAATTAACAATAGTATTTAATTACTTCATATTATAGAGTAATGTTATTCTTGTAAAACTATTTTTATACCCTGAACCCATTGAAAATGAGAAATCAGGGTATAATGGTTTTGTTGAAATGTATGTAACAGGCAGAAGGAGGCGTAGTATATATGTTCCTGATCAGGGTGACAAGCTGAGTCGATTTAGCCCTGTTCGTCCGTCTGTCTGTCCGTATGTATGAACGCGTCGATTTTAGAAGATATAGGAAAAAGAAACTTGAAATTTTTCGTAAAATGTCCGTATATACAGCGCGCATATCGAGTTTATCACAAAAAAAAGTTAGAAAGCTCTAGTCGAGACTGCTCGACTACGAGATCCCTAGAACCCTTCGAGCAACAGCCATTTCAATCAGTTTTAGCGTTTTTCTGCTTATGCAAACACACATACACACGCAAACACACATACGTCTACACACATAGGCGAGCACGTATAAACACAGTGCAGTGCGGGCTTACTATGGGATCTTAATTGTTTAATAATTTTTTTGTGGACGTACGTTCTTAATGAAACTTTTAGATTGTGTTTATATCATTAGCTCAAGTCTCTAGTATTTGAAATACGCCTTTTACAAAGATAAGGGTGAGTGGGTGAATATAGGATTGGAGGGTAAAATTGAATAAAAATCGAAATTCTATAACATACATATGAATCTACGTTTAAAATATGGATACTCTAGCTCTAAAGATGTAGGAGATATAATTATATTTAACTGCGTTTCGATAAGATTTTTTATCGATAAAAAATAACGGGACCAGCTATCGATTTTTGGTGATAAACTCGATAACCGCGTGTTATATACAAGCATTTTAAAAAAATTGAAGTCTCTAGCTTCTATATTTTTTTAAATCGACGCGTTCAAACATACGGACGGACGGACAAACAGACGGTCAGGGCTAAATCGACTCAGTTCGTCGCCCTGATCAAGAATATATATACTTTGTGGGGTCTGCCACGCCTCCTTCTCCCTGTTACATACTTTTAACAAAACCATTATACCCTGATTTGCCATTTTCAATGGGTTCAGGTTATAACAAATCAGTCCCATTTGAGATTTTTAGAAAACGCTAGAGTACGCATTTATGTATACATACATACACACATACACACATAAAAAAGAGCGCGTGTATAAGATGGCTGAAATGCTTGATGCTATGCGTGCATACTTATGTGTATCTGTATGTATATATGTATATACATATATACATACATATTATGTTATGAGGGCTATTTAAGAAGAAACAAATTTAAACTTATAAAATTGTTCGATTAAGAAAAGTATTAAGTGCCCTTCATTAAAGCTCTCACCTTCCCAATAAAATATCTATTTTATAAAATACCAAATATGTATGAAAATAAAAAACATAACATTGAAGGGGTTTTGAATCTCCGCTACTCTAACATAACTTGCGTCCTTCCTTAAGCACCCACGCCATTGCCTTGTGTGGTAGCTAAAATACAATAAGGTAATAACAGAGCGTCATCTGACAAAACTACAGTAACAGCTAGAAAATCCAGAAGTCAATCGCAATTCTTAGAATATGCAAAAAGGCGCACTTTTGTCTGTACGCATAGAATAAACGATGAGTGTGTGCACATGTATTAGAAAATCGCCCTGATCTGCTGCTAGCTTGAAACCTGTATCCAAAATATATGTAACTAAAATCAAAATTGTATGAAATTGATTTGAAGATCCTAGTTCTAAAGATGTACTAGATATAAACGGCAATAGCTTTAGATGATTTTTTTAATTATAATGGGCTGTGAATGAGTATTGCAATCGGTATCGCCCAACTTACTTGTTTTTTTTTCTTACTAACACTTTCTTTTCATAGCTTCATTAGTATCACTGACCATAGTTGGCTGGCAAATAAAATACCCCCACCGGGTCAGTGTTACTATTGAAATTATATTTTGTACTTTGTTTAGGCTTTTTTAATTTTAAATTGACTCTCGTTTTTGTCAATAGCTTTAAGAAATAAATAAATAAATAAATAATCCAATGGTCTGGTCTACTGGTCTACACCAATGTCCTTGTTGGTGCCACTGACGATCCTGATTGCGTCTTTCGTTCGCAAGGATTCCTGGATTCCTTTTTGTTCCCACGATGTCCTGGGAGTCCTGATTTACCACTCGCGTTGACTTGCACTTTACTGTTTTTCTTTGACACTCTCTTCTCGCAACTTATATAACTTTTTTAGGCCAGAACCCGTATGGAGCTGCCGGTGGCCCTGCTTCGTGTGGTAACGGGGCCTGTTCGGCTCCGGAGCGGAGTCTTTCTGCCGCTCGTGCCCATGAAAACCGTAAAGTGGCGTAATCTGGGTGACGCCACTTTCCCGCCAAATCACGTGGCCGCCACCCATTGGCCAAAGTACCGTTGGCGCCCTGCGAGTGAAAGTGTCCACTACTATCACCCGGGCCGAACGGTTAACGACCACCGATGATCGTCGTACGTGCAACGCGAAGCCATTGCTGAATCTGTAGGAGCGAAAGAGACCGACTCTATTCGGACTTTGACCCCCATTCCAGTGGCGAGGGTCGCTTCTACAGTATTCGCGTCGCTGTGTGGAGCAACATGTATATGCACGTATATGCATATAAACGCACTGCAAATACGTACGTTCATATACATTCCATACGTGCTTACCTATATTGCTCTTCACACTCCCCTCTTTCTTCGGGAAAACACGACCATCGTGTTTGAATTTAGCGCCCGCGTCGTCCGCGCCGCTCCGTTTTGCGTCGCTCCATCCCTCGGTGCTCCATTTAACTCGCTGTTAACGACATCAGCTGCCCTTTCATTTACCGCTGGCAATGCTGTACTTTGCCGATAAGTGAATGGAGTTAAATATTTTTAAAATTTCCAATATTTTAAAAATCTCTCGATTTTTCAGGCTGGGCACTTTGTCCTCAATGCCCCTCGACCTGGTGGACTGCCGCTGCTGCAAAACTCGCCTCTCAGTTTTGCAGTCCCCGGTGGCATTGGCGCACGTGCGTACGGCATTTGGCGCACGTGCGTATGGAATTTGGCGCATGTTGTCCCTCGTCGCTGGAGACGTCTCTCTGCTGGTTTTTGCCACTCATCCAACCGCCGAGGATGCTCCGGTGGGGCACTGCAGTCATTTCTTGCACTGCTGCTAGGAGATCGGGCCACGGACATCGTTCGCAAGTTCGGCGGCCACCTGCCTCACAATAGCCCTCGTCGTCCTCTCCGCTGCTGATGAAGTTGTGCTGCTGATCTCCTGTTGCTGCTGGGACTCCGTTGCGGCACTGCAGACAAGTTCATGGGTTGCTGTTGGGTATTGCCCACATCAATGTCGTTCGCAACTGCCACCGGTGCCGAACTTTGACACCGGCTGGCATTTTGCGGCTCACTCCTCATTAGCGCACGGCTCCAGCCGCTGGCTAGTGTGCGAGGATCGGCCAGCAAATGCGTCAACGCCCCAGCACGGACAACCGATTGGACTCGTCGCGTGTCAGGCATCAATAGTGCTCCAACGGGCAACCCAAACTTATGGCTGGATGCCGCTTGTCTCCACTTTGTGACATGTGCTCGAGTGTGCCGTCGGGCCACTCTGGTAACTCATCCACAAGAGGCCCGGCCCGATGCCCACATGCCCTTTTTATAGCCTAGGCGGCAGCATAACGGGCTCTATGTGTCCTCTGTTCAGCCCAATCTAGCCTTCCCTGCCTTATGGCTGAATTCCAGGGAGGGTACGGTATCGATCTGATACCGTTTTTCATGCTCGTTTGCGCATCCATACACAGCCCTGCAGTAGCCAATCCTCTATTAGCACGCTCACTTGGGGCGTGGCAAATCGGACCTGAAGATATAGTGATTTTTTAAATTTTGCTATATTTTAGGAATTATTGATGGTAGAGACCTGAAATTTGGTATATATACCGGATAGACCACCCAAGTCCAACGATCTATGGTGGATATATCTCACTGCAAAAGTGCGTTGCAAACAACAAAAGTTGATATCTCCTACAGTTTAAGAGCTAGAAGCTTCAAATTTGAATAGTTAAATAACTGGTAACATCCTCTATCGATGACCCAAAAATATTTGTTCGCATCTTTGGGGGCGAGGCATATCGCAAAATAATCTAAATTTTCACATTTTTGGAGCGCAAGCATCTAATAATTACAGTTAGGTTACCGATAGCTCGTTCTAAGAACTGGCAAAAAATGAGGTATCTACACCCAGTAAGGGCGTGGAAAATAGAAAAAAAACTGAATTCTCTACAGTATTAGAGCTAAACTTAGCTACTAAATCGCTGATGGGATATGAATTAGTATTCTGAAGTTGGTAACGCCCGACTTACTATTGTACTTTTGTACTTTTCTTTAGGCTATACAATATTATAGTTTTTACCTCACTCTATGTCAATATATCTTAAATAAATAAATAACAAGTAAGAAAGCTCTAGTCGAGACTGCTCGACTACGAGATACCCTGAACCCTCCGAGCAACAGCCATTTCAATAATTTTTAGTGTCATTCAGCTTAAACAAACAAAAAAGTTATTAAACAATTAAGTTTCCATAGTGAGCCCACACTGCAGCCCATGCGTGCGCGCCTATGGGTGTCTATGTATGTGTGTTGCGTGTGTATGTGTGTGTGTTTGCTGTTGCTTGAAGGGTTCAGGGGATCTCGTAGTCGAGCAGTCTCGACTAGAGCTTTCTTACTTGTTTTTTTTTGTCAATTGCAAATTTTTGTTATTTTAATTTCTTTTATATTTTTTTAATTTTATAAAAATGTTTACTTCCGTGTTATCAATGCCTATTAAGCCTATTTGTATATACATGTACATACATAGATGGCTCACGCATATAAATATCGCAATTTGATACTACAAATGCGGATTGCCACGCCCCTAGTGGCCTTAGAACGAGCTAACGGCTAACATGCCAAATTTGAGTGCTTACGCTCCAAAAATGTGAAAATTACAGGGTATTTTTCGATATGCCACGCCCCCAAAGAGGCGTAACTATTATTTTTGGGACATCGATAGAGGATGTTACCAATAACTCAACTATCTAAATTTGAAGCTTCTACGTCTTAAACTGTACGAGATATAAGCTTTTGCGGTTTGCCACGCCCCCATTATAGCTCGTTGGATTTGGATTGTCACCCCGCGTATATGTAGCGAACTTCAGGTCTCTAGCATCAATAGTGCCTAAAATATAGCAAAATTCGAAAAATCACTATATCTTCAGGTCCGATTTGCCACGCCCCTAGTGGGCGTAAACATAAAATTTACTTTTTAACAAAACCACTATACCCTGATTTCCCATTTTCAATGGGTTCAGGGTATAACAAGTCAAAAAGTTCTAGTCGAGAATGCCCCTAAACCCTTTGAGCAACTAATACAAATTTCAATAATTCATCGTTTCACACGCACACACTCGTACGCACGAATATGACACTGCAATCGGTGTTGCTATTGGAGTGGCATTAGATGCCATAGCTTAGCGCCTTCTGTAAAATGAGTGAGAATAAATGAAACCTAAAACGGAATGCAAAGTTTGGCAAAGCACACATCCATATTATATTTACTATTACTACGTCGTATAAGTGTTGGTAAGCATTAAGAATGTTTTCGCGGCTTTTTTGTGTCTGTGTGTGAGCTTATACTCTCATTTACTCGCAACTCCCTCTCCTTCAATTCTTTTTTGATCGGTTACATATTCTGCCTCTGAGTCATATACTAGAGCTCTTTCACTTAAACTGTTTACGATTTAGGCTCAATGCCAGTCAACGCATTTGTCTGTCTGTCTAAAAAAGAGAAAGGGATGAAGAAGAATTACAGAAGATACTCAAAGTTGTCAAAATGTATGCAGCAGTATTCATTTGGCATATATGATTGAGTAAAACGAAGCTGGAATGCCAGCAGCAGCAGCAGCAGAGAGGGTTCCCATTGGTCACTTAAAGCTCAATTGCTAGGCGCTAGGCTCAACATTTGAGATCGATTCAGGCTTTGAGTGAAAGTCGCCCTATATAAAGGGCAGCAGCTGCAGCATTTCTTCAGTCGTCCAGGCCCGGTAGGTGTCAGCGGAGCAGTGCAGAGCAGTGAAGTGCTTTTTTTTTTTTTGTGTTTTTTTATACCCTGAACCCATTGAAAATGGGAAATCAGGGTATAATGGTTTTGTTAAAAGTATGTAACAGGGAGAAGGAGGCGTGGCAGACCCCACAAAGTATATATATTCTTGATCAGGGCGACAAACTGAATCGATTTAGCCATGTCCGTCTGTCCGTCTGTCCGTCTGTCCGTATGTATGAACGCGTCGATTTCTGAAGATATAGAAGCTAGAGACTTCAACTTTTTTTTAAAATGCTCGTATATAGCGCGCGCATATCGAGTTTATCACTAAAAATCGATAACTCATCCCGTTCTTTTTTTATCGATCAAAAACCTTATCGAAAACCAGTTATAAAATTATATCTTCTACACCTTTAGAGCTAAAGTCTCCAAATTTTAAATGTAGACTCGACTGCACGTGATAGAATTTCGGTTTTTGTTATAATTCACCCCCCACCCCTATATCCACCCCCTTACCCTCATCTCTGTAAAAGGCGTATTTCAAATACTAGAGACTTGAGCTTTGGCAAATATACGCATAGTAATGATAAAACCACATTCTGAAAGTTTCATGAAGAACGTACGTCCACAAAAAAAGTTATTGAACAATTAAGTTCCCATAGTAAGCCCACACTGCACTATGGGGAATTTTGCCGTTTTTCGGGTATTTAGTCATTTTTTCGAAGTATGAAAATTTATAATTTTTTTATGTTAACATATTAATAAAACTCCAAACTTTAAGGTGGTGTACTTAAAATGTTAAATAACAGCCCACTGTTAAAGCTAACAGCTGTTAAAGTCAGCTGTTGTTTTCGATAAACACCTGCTTTCAGATTGCAATTTTTGGTGGCCGATTTTCAAATTGTCGCTATTTAAAGACCAGAAGAAATTTTTGTGAAATTTAAAATGGATATAAGCTGTAAGGATATATACTATGTGTTACTTGTACTAAAAGTTTGTTTTTGTGCTTGTTCTATTAATATTTTGTAAAATTAACAGATGTGTTTAAATGCCAATTCTCGTAAATAAATGTTAACTTTGAGAAGGCATATAAAACAAGTAAGAAAGCTCTAGTCGAGACTGCTCGACTACGAGATACCCTGAACCCTCCGAGCAACAGCCATTTCAATCATTTTTAGTGTCTTTCAGCTTATACAAACACACACACACACGCAAACACATACATAGACACCCATAGGCACGCACGCATTAACAGGCATGGGCTGCAGTGCACTATGGGGAAAAATCCAAATTATCGGGTATTAATTAATAACTCGAAAACTAAGGCAGATTTTTTGATCAGGTTTTTTTATTATTAATATGTATGCCCTCAGAAATATGTTTTAGAAAAATGGGCGTGTCACCGCCCCCCATCAAAAAAAAAAAAAAAATTAAATTTTTTTAAGAATTTTGATTGAAACAAATTTTTATTAAGGAGTTTTAAAAATCAAAATAAATATCATCCGATTCAAGTTCTTGATCAGCCAGATATAGTGATCCGCTAAAATCGTCATCAGGCTCTTCAACGGCCTCAACTGCTCCTGCAATTTCACACAATAAGAGACTTATGACTTCATTAGGAAGGGAAAGACCTTTATGCTTTCGAACTCGTTTTTCAAGATTCTCAGAGGAAATAATCGGATCGGAGGTATCCATAGCTCTATTAAAAACATCTGCGAAATTATGGATTCTACTGTGTTTCCGAGCGTGATAAAGTCTGTCTGCTTTATAGACTTTGTTTCGTGATTCAGACGCTTCTTCGCCGAAAAAGCCTACAGGAAGAACCGCTAATGCTTCATGTTTAGATGCTCGAATAGCCCTCTTGATTGGATTTTTTAAAAATTGCCTAACATCCTTTGCTCTTCGGGGTCTGCTTCTGAGCATATTAAGAACAGCAGCAAGATCAATCTTTCCCTCTTTGCGCGCAGCGGTGCTTGCTGCTTGCATTAATAAAGATACGTTGAACCCTTGAGACTTAGATAAAGCTGCTGCTTGTTTTTTTTATACCCTGAACCCATTGAAAATGGGAAATCAGGGTATAATGGTTTTGTTAAAAGTATGTAACAGGGAGAAGGAGGCGTGGCAGACCCCACAAAGTATATATATTCTTGATCAGGGCGACGAACTGAGTCGATTTAGCCCTGTCCGTCTGTCTGTCCGTCCGTCCGTCCGTCCGTCCGTCCGTCCGTCCGTCCGTCCGTCCGTCCGTCCATCCGTATGTATGAACGCGTCGATTTCTGAAGATATAGAAGCTAGAGACTTCAACTTTTTTTTAAAATGCTCGTATATAGCGCGCGCATATCGAGTTTATCACAAAAGATCGATAACTCATCCCGTTATTTTTTTATCGATCAAAAACCTTATCGAAAACCAGTTATAAAATTATATCTCCTACACCTTTAGAGCTAAAGTCTCCAAATTTTAAATGTAGACTCGACTGCACGTGATAGAATTTCGATTTTTGTTATAATTCACCCCCCACCCCTATATCCACCCCCTTACCCTCATCTCTGTAAAAGGCGTATTTCAAATACTAGAGACTTGAGCTTTGGCAAATATACGCATAGTAATGATAAAACCACATTCTGAAAGTTTCATGAAGAACGTACGTCCACAAAAAAAGTTATTGAACAATTAAGTTCCCATAGTAAGCCCACACTGCAGCCCATGCCTGTTAATGCGTGCGTGCCTATGGGTGTCTATGTATGTGTTTGCGTGTGTGTGTGTGTTTGTATAAGCTGAAAGACACAAAAAATGATTGAAATGGCTGTTGCTCGGAGGGTTCAGGGTATCTCGTAGTCGAGCAGTCTCGACTAGAGCTTTCTTACTTGTTTTTTTTTTTTTTTGTTTGTTTTTGTTTGTTTTTTTTTTTTTTTTGTTTGTTTTTTTTTTTGTTTGCTTTGTTTTTTTTTGTTTATTTTGTTTTTTTTTGTTTTTTTTTTTGTTTATTTTGTTTATTTTGTTGTTTTTTTTTTTGTTTTTTTTTTTGTTTGTTTATTGTGTTGTTTTTTTGTTGTTTTTTTTTGTTGCTTTTTTTTTTGTTTTTTTTTTGTTTTTTTCTTTTTTTGTTGATTTTTTTTTTTATGTGTAAACGTTCATTAAATCAATGCAGTAAAGTATTAAAATTATTTAAATGTTTTTTTTTTTTATTTTTTTGTTTTTTTTTGTTTTTTTTTTGTTTTTTTTTTTGTTTTGTTTTTTTTTTTTTTGTTTTTTTCTGTTTTAGATGTGTAAATGTTCATTAACTCAATTTTTTTTGTATGTGTTTTATTTACTGCAATGCAGTAGAGTATTTTAATTATTTAAATATGTTATTTAATTTTTTTTTTATTATTATATTTTTATTATTTTTTTATTCTTTTTTTTATTTTTTTTTTTAAATTTTGTTTTTTTGTTTTTATATTATTTCTTTTTTATTATTTTTTTTTATTATTTTTTTTATTATTTTTTTTATTATTTTTTTTTATTATTATACCCTGAACCCATTGAAAATGGGAAATCAGGGTATAATGGTTTTGTTAAAAGTATGTAACAGGGAGAAGGAGGCGTGGCAGACCCCACAAAGTATATATATTCTTGATCAGGGCGACAAACTGAATCGATTTAGCCATGTCCGTCTGTCCGTCTGTCCGTCTGTCCGTATGTATGAACGCGTCGATTTCTGAAGATATAGAAGCTAGAGACTTCAACTTTTTTTTAAAATGCTCGTATATAGCGCGCGCATATCGAGTTTATCACTAAAAATCGATAACTCATCCCGTTATTTTTTTATCGATCAAAAACCTTATCGAAAACCAGTTATAAAATTATATCTTCTACACCTTTAGAGCTAAAGTCTCCAAATTTTAAATGTAGACTCGACTGCACGGGATAGAATTTCGGTTTTTGTTATAATTCACCCCCCACCCCTATATCCACCCCCTTACCCTCATCTCTGTAAAAGGCGTATTTCAAATACTAGAGACTTGAGCTTTGGCAAATATACGCATAGTAATGATAAAACCACATTCTGAAAGTTTCATGAAGAACGTACGTCCACAAAAAAAGTTATTGAACAATTAAGTTCCCATAGTAAGCCCACACTGCAGCCCATGCCTGTTAATGCGTGCGTGCCTATGGGTGTCTATGTATATGTTTGCGTGTGTGTGTGTGTTTGTTTAAGCTGAATGACACTAAAAATTATTGAAATGGCTGTTGCTCGGAGGGTTCAGGGTATCTCGTAGTCGAGCAGTCTCGACTAGAGCTTTCTTACTTGTTTTTTTTATTATTTTTTTTTATTATTTTTTTTATTATTTTTTTTTTATTATTTTTTTTTTATTATTTTTTTTATACCCTGAACCCATTTCTGTTTGATCCCAATTGACAATATGACTTGCTGTAAAAAATCTTGCAGTTACAAGCAGGCAGTTGATTCTGCTCAACCGCAATTTATAAATTGCTGGTTGTGCGATAATATGATGCATACAAAGTGTGCAGGTCTTACTGGGCGTGATTATGACAAGATTATGTCCACTACTAAAGCTGGCAGTGGAGGCGTACGCTGGTCTTGTCCGACTTGCTTGGAAAAACAGATCAACTTTTCTAAAATGTATAGTGCTGTGAGGGCACAATTTTTGAAACTGAAGAAGATTTCCATGCAGTTGACCAGTGACATGGCTGCTGCTGAAGAAATATTAAATCAGTACGGCTTTGAAAATCCTCTCTCTCAATTGGATACTCCTTTGTTGTCGGTAACTCCTTCTATAATAGTACCGCCACCTAATTCGCTTGCTCCTCCCTCACCTTGTGCCTCTGTTTTGTCATCGGCTCCTAATTCACTTGATCCTCCTTCACCTGGTCCCATATCTGTTTCTCCTGTTGATGTTTCTATTGAAATCCAAGCCCCTGTTCCAAATTTGGATACTACTTCTATTGTTGCTCAAACAAAGAGTGACAATAAGTCGACCGCTCCGGGCATCACCTTATCCGTTGTCTCTCCTCGGAAACAAGTATTTTTATCTAGGCTTTCATCTGATACTACATGTGAGGCAGTATCTGCTTTTATTTCTAGCAAGATATCAGCCAATGTTTTTATATCGAAGTTTAGTTTCGCAACTCCGCGAGAAATTGCTTCATTTAAGATTAATGTGCCGATGGAATATTTTAAAACCATATGTGACCCTAAATTCTGGCCACCTCACGTAGTCGTGCATGAATTCAAACCTAAGAATCGTAACAAACCAACTCCTGTTTCCTTGAATCCACCTTCGGTGCAATCAACATCAAACATTACACCAAAAAACTAAATAGTTTACATTCCTCTTCTCATATGTCCCTGGTTTATCAAAATGTACGCGGCCTTAATACTAAACTTAAAAATTTATTCTTACATAGTTTTAGTGTTCAATATGATATTATTGCTTTCACTGAAACATGGTTGTGTAAAAATGTTCATAATAGCGAGATCCTTTCAAGTAATTTCACTATTTATAGACTTGACCGTGCTATGCGTAGAGGGGGTGGGGTGTTAATTGCTGTTAAATCCTGTATTCTCTCCGAAGGGTTTAGCTTTTCGTCCCTTCATGATGCAGAGATTATAGGGGTTAAATTAACTCTCCCATCGTGCTCCTTATTTATCACTTGCTCTTACATCCCTCCATCGTCTGATGTACAAGTTTATGTTCAACATATAACTTGTATTAAAGACATTTATGAGCATGTAAATGAGAAAGACTTGTTTCTGGTTTTGGGTGATTTTAATATTCCCAACACTTCTTGGTCATCAATTTTTAATGCAAATTACTTTATTCCGACTATCGATCACTATCTCTTTGATGAATTGTATAACTTGTCTATGTTTCAGATTAACTCTATTTCAAACCATCTAAATCGCACTCTAGATCTTGTGTTTGTTAATCATGATTCGCTCATAAATGTCGCGAGATCAACTCCTTTCTGCTTACCAGAGGATACACATCATCCCACTTTAGAGGTTTTATTCAGTGTTGATAATCCTCCCACTAATACGACAATGCCTTCTAAGCTTAGTCGCTGTTATCGTAAATGCAATTTTGTTCTGCTTAATGAATTAATTAATTCAACAGACTGGTCTATTTTATATGAGTCGGTTGATATTAATTTGGCAGCATCGTTCTTTTATTCTACCTTAAACTCTATTCTGGATGTTTGTGTCCCTCTCTGCGGTATTTCGCCAGTTTCAAATAAGCCACCTTGGTTTACCAAAACACTTTCGAACTTAAGAAACATTAAAACCAAGTGTTTCAGAAATTATAAAAAATCTGGTTCAAGTGTTGACTGGTCCAAATATTCCATTGCCAAGTCAAACTTCAATCTTTTAAATTCTAGTTGTTATGAGAATTATCTTATACGTTGCAAACGTCAGTTTGCTCGAGATCCTAAACAATTTTACTCATTTGTTAATTCGAAGCGTAAATCTTCTGGTTTGCCATCCTCATTTGTCCTTGGTGGTGTAAAAACTTGCAATGACCAGGAATCCTCTAATCTATTTGCTGATTCTTTTCAATCCACTTATTCTTCTGCTGATCTCTACAGCAACTCATATCCATATTCACTTCCTGAATTTGGGTCTATAAATGCTCCTAAAGTTACTGCAGCCTCTCTGGCTGCAGCCATTAGGACATTGAAATCATCCTTCTCTCCTGGTGCAGATAATATTCCTAGTTGTGTGATTAAAGAATGCAGTGTTTCTCTTCAGTCACATCTACTAAAATTGTTTAACTTGTCCTTGGATACTTCTGTGTTCCCGTCAATTTGGAAAGATTCTTTTATCATTCCCTTATATAAAAAAGGTGGAAGATCTGATATTTCCAATTATAGAGGCATTGCCAAACTATCTGCTATTCCGAAGTTATTTGAGAAAATAATAACGTCGGCCTTGCAGCATTTTTGCAAATCGATTATTCAACCATCTCAACATGGTTTTGTTCAAAATCGATCAACATCCTCTAATTTACTTGAGTTTACTTCGCTCATTAATGACAGCTTTGCTAAAAAAAATGCAAACTGATGTTATTTATACTGACTTCAGTAAAGCATTTGACTCTGTACATCATCACATACTTATTCTTAAGCTTGAACGCTTAGGATTTTCACCTAGACTTGTGTCTTGGATTTCTTCCTACTTAATGGGTAGAACCCAAAGAGTCTTGCTGAGAACAGCTATGTCTAAAGAGATCTTTGTATCGTCTGGTGTACCTCAGGGTAGCCATTTGGGTCCATTGCTCTTTTCCCTTTTCATAAATGACCTTCCTAGCTGTATCTCACATTCTACCATATTTATGTATGCTGATGATGTCAAACTTTGCCTTCCCTACTCCAATGCAAATGGTCATCATCACCTTCAAGATGACCTAAATGCATTTCAACTTTGGTGTGAGGCAAACCAGCTGGACTTAAATTGTTCAAAGTGTATGACAATGACCTTCAGTCGTACCGTTCCACTAATTGCTGATTATAAAATTAGCAACATTTCCCTAAGTCGCATCTATACAGTCAAAGATCTTGGTGTGCTCTTTGACTGTAAACTTAACTTCAATCTCCATATTTCTACCATCGTTAATGAAGCCAAAAGTGTGCTTGGCTTTATTAAACGGTGGTCTAAGGAATTTAAAGACCCTTTTACCACCAAGCGATTATTTACTTCGCTTGTGCGTCCTATCTTAGAGTACTGCTCTGTTGTATGGTCTCCCTCAGCATAAACTGTATCAGGATCGTATTGAATCGGTCCAAAAACAGTTTCTTCTCTTTGCCTTAAGAGACCTTAGATGGGACAGTAATGTACGTTTACCGTCATATCATAGTAGGCTCCAGCTGATTGACCTTCCATCACTAACCAATCGCAGGACAATTCTAGGAATTGTTTTTTTGCATAAATTGATTAGTGGTGACATTGATTCAGCCTCTCTGTTGGGTCGTCTAAGTTTTTCGGTTCCGTCCCGAACAACTAGACACTATCGGCCTCTCCACTTACCAGTCTGCACTAGGGATTATTCTTTGCACAGCGCGTTTTATGTCCTTTGTGCGAATTTTAACAAATACTATCACGTTTTTCCCTTAGAACTCTCTCTTCCTAAACTTAAATCTACTCTATCGGCTTATCTTAGGGAATTCTCGCACAATGCCCAGGCATAAGCATTGGTATACATTTTTCGTTGCCAATGTTGTGTTGTGAATTCTCAATTCTATTCTATACTCTTTTTCGACTATTCCTTTACACTTTTCTTTTTTGATTTCTCATTATCTGTATTTTCTCTTTTGCAACTTTTTTTAATATCTTCATTTTCCTTTTTCTGTACTAAATCTTTCTTAATTTTTTTTTATACCCTGAACCCATTGAAAATGGGAAATCAGGGTATAATGGTTTTGTTAAAAGTATGTAACAGGGAGAAGGAGGCGTGGCGGACCCCACAAAGTATATATATTCTTGATCAGGGCGACGAACTGAGTCGATTTAGCCCTGTCCGTCTGTCTGTCCGTCCGTCCGTCCGTCCGTCCGTCCGTCCGTCCGTATGTATGAACGCGTCGATTTCAGAAGATATAAGAGCTAGAGACCCCCTCACCAACAAGTTTGTAAAAGGCGTATTTCAAATACTAGAGACTTGAGCTTTGGCAAATATACGCATAGTAATGATAAAACCACAATCTAAAAGTTTCATGAAGAACGTAGTAGTCGAGCACTCTCGACTAAAGTTTTCTTACTTGTTTACATTTGTGTTTACATTCAGTAATTTGTGTTTGATCCCAATTGCCAATATGAGTTGCTGCAAAAAATCTTGCAGTTGCAGGCAGGCAGTTGATTCTGCTCAACCGCAATTTATAAATTGCTGGTTGTGCGATAATTTGATACATACTAAGTGTGCAGGTCTTACTGGGCATGAATATGACAAGATTATGTCCACTACTAAAGCTGGTAGTGGAGGTGTACGCTGGTCTTGTCCGATTTGCTTGGAAAAACATATAAACTTTTCTAAAATGTATAATGCTGTGAGGGCTCAATTTTTAAAACTGAAGAAGATTTCTAAGCAGTTGACCAGTAATATGGCTGCTGCTGAAGAAATACAATATTAAATCAGTATTGCTTTGATAGTCCTCCCTCTCATTTGGATACTCCTTTGTTGTCGGTAACTCCTTCTATAATAGTACCGTCACCTAATTCGCTTGCTCCTCCCTCACCTTGCGCTTTCGTTTTGTCATCGGCTCCTTCACCTGGTCCCAAATCTGTTTCTCCAGTTGATGCTTCTATTGAAACCCAAGCCTCTGTTCCAAATTTGGATACTACTTCTATTGTTGGTCAAACAAAGAGTGACAATAAGTCGGCCACTCCGGGCATCCCCTTATCCGTTGTCTCTCCTCGAAAGCAAGTATTTTTATCTAGGCTTTCATCTGATACTACATGTGAGGCAGTATCTGCTTTTATTTCTAGCAAGATTTCAGCCAATGTTTTTATATCGAAGTTTAGTTTCGCAACTCGCCAGAAATTGCTTCATTTAAGATTAATGTGCCGAAGGAATATTTCACAACCATATGGGACCCTAAATTCTGGCCACCTCATGTAGTTGTGCATGAATTCAAACCTAAGAATCGCAACAAATCAACTCCTGTTTCCTTGAATCCACCTTCGGTGCAATCAACATCAAACATTATACCAAAAAACTAAATAGTTTACATTCCTCTTCTCATATGTCCCTGGTTTATCAAAATTTATTCTTACATAGTTTTAGTGTTCAATATGATATTATTGCTTTCACTGAAACATGGTTATGTAATAATGTTCATAATAGCGAGATCTTTTAAAGTAACTTCACTATTTATAGACTTGACCGTGCTATGCTTAGAGGAGGTAGGGTGTTAATTGCTGTTAAATCCTGTATTCTCTCCAAAGGGTTTAGCTTTTCGTCCCTTCATGATGCAGAGATTATAGGGGTTAAATTAACTCTCCCATCGTGCTCCTTATTTATCACTTGCTCTTACATCCCTCCATCGTCTGATGTACAAGTTTATGTTCAACATATAACTTGTATTAAAGACATTTATGAGCATGTAAATGAGAAAGACTTGTTTCTGGTTTTGGGTGATTTTAATATTCCCAACACTTCTTGGTCATCAAATTTTAATGCAAATTACTTTATTCTGACAATCGATCACTATCTCTTTGATGAATTCTTTAACCTGTCTATGTTTCAGATTAACTCTATTTCAAACCATCTAAATCGCACTCTAGATCTTGTATTTGTTAATCATGATTCGCTCATTGATGTCGCGAGATCAACTCCTTTCTGCTTACCAGACGATACACATCATCCCACTTTAGAGGTTTTATTAACTGTTGATAATCCTTCCACTAATACGACAATGCCTTCTAAGCTTAGTCGCTGTTATCGTAAACGCAATTTTGTTCTGCTTAATGAATTAATTAATTCAACAGACTGGTCTATTTTATATGAGTCGGTTGATATTAATTTGGCAGCATCGTTCTTTTATTCTACCTTAAACTCTATTCTGGATGTTTGTGTCCCTCTCTGCCGTATTTCGCCAGTTTCAAATAAGCCACCTTGGTTTACCAAAACACTTTCGAGCTTAAGAAACATTAAAACCAAATGTTTCAGGAATTATAAAAAATCTGGTTCAAGTGTTGACTGGTCCAAATATTCCATTGCCAAGTCAAATTTCAATCTTTTAAATTCTAGTTGTTATGAGAATTATCTTATACGGTGCAAACGTCAGTTTGCTCGAGATCCCAAACAATTTTACTCATTTGTTACTTCGAAGCGTAAATCTTCTGGTTTGCCGTCCTCATTTGTCCTTGGTGGTGTAAAAACTTGCGATGACCAGGATTCCTCTGATCTATTTGCTGATTTTTTTCAATCCACTTATTCTTCTACTGATCTCTACAGCAACTCATATCCATATTCACTTCCTGAATTTGGGTCTATAAATACTCCTAAAGTTACTGCAGCCTTTCTGGCTGCAGCCATTAGGACATTGAAATCATCTTTCTCTCCTGGTGCAGATAATATTCCTAGTTGTGTGATTAAAGAGTGCAGTGTTTCTCTTCAGTCACAATTACTAAAATTGTTTAGCTTGTCCTTAGATACTTCTGTGTTCCCTTCAATTTGGAAAGCATCTTTCATCATTCCCTTATATAAACAACTAAGAAGACTCTAGTCGAGACTGCTCGACTAGGAGATACCCTGAACCCTCCATGCTGATGGTTCAATCATTCTACAGTTCTTCTAAGCACACACATACACATGCACCCACCCGCACGCATAGGCCCGTGCTCTGCTAACTGCGCAGCAGCGACTGCGCTTGGGCTGCGCTGCGGTATGGGCAATATTATGAGAATTTATTTGTTGAATAATTTTTCGTTTGTAGACGTACAATCTTAATGAAACTTTCAGAACGTAATCATAATGTGTAAATGTGTGTACTTTTCAAAGCACAAGTCTCTAGTACTTAATATACGTTTTTTGCCACAAATCTGTAAATTACAAAATGTGTGTATCCATCAAATGTATATAAACAGTAAATCTGAAGTCTCTAGGTCTAATAGTGCTCAAATAGGGCTGAAAAAACATTATGAATTTATCGATTATCCTCGATAAAGAAGATATCGAATGAGTTATCGAAAAAATATGATAAACTCGTACTGCGTATGGTATACACGAGTATGCATACAAAATTTCAGCTCTCTAGCTCTTATAACTTCTGAGATCGACGCACTCATACGGACGGACGGACAGACGGACAGGGCTATATCGATTTAGCTCATCGTCCTGATCATGAATATATACACTTTATGGGGTCTGTGATGATTCCTTCTGCTTGTTACATACTTTTCACAAAACCATTATACCCTGATTTGCCATTTTCAATGGGTTCAGGGTATAAAAATATATCGAATGAGTTATCAAAAAATATGACAAACTCGTACTGCGTATGGTATACACGAGTGTACATGCAAAATTTCAGCTCTCTAGCTCTTATAACTTCTGAGATCGACGCACTCATACGGACGGACGGACGGACGGACGGACAGACGGACAAGGCTATATCGACTCAGCTCATCGCCCTGATCAAGAATATATATACTTTGCGGGGTCTGCCACGCCTCCTTCTCCCTGTTACATACTTTTAACAAAACCATTATACCCTGATTTCCCATTTTCAATGGGTTCAGGGTATAACAAGTAAGAAGACTCTAGTCGAGTAAGAAGACTCTAGTCGAGCAGTCTCGACTAGAGCTTTCTTACTTGTTATACCCTGAACCCATTGAAAATGGGAAATCAGGGTATAATGGTTTTGTTGAAATGCATGTAACAGGCAGAAGAAGGCGTAGCAGACCCCACAAAGTATATATATTCTTGATCAGGGCGACGAGCTGAGTCGATTTAGACCTGTCCGTCTGTCTGTCTGTCCGTCTGTCCGTCTGGCCGTCTGTCCGTCTGTCCGAAGATATAAGAGCTAGAGACTTGAATTTTTTTTTTACATGACCGTATATACAGCGCGGATGTCGAGTTTATCACTAAAAATCGATAAATCATCCCGTTATGTTTTTATCGAATAAAAACATTCAAGTTCAAATCAGGCGCCAGTATAGCCAATTGTGAATGATTTTTCATTTTTTTAAATTTGTCACATATTCAATGGAATCTGTAGATCATATGCTGAAAGTTTCATTAAATTCCGTTAGTTCTATCAATTTTTTAAAAATCATCAAATGTTTGGCCAATTAACAAACGCACGTGAAACAGTCACAGCAGTTTTCCTATACGTGTGCACACACACATCAAAATAAACAGTTAGTTTAGTTTCGATTTGCTAGATGGCGCTGCAGCAGTGAATGTATTGCTGTTTTACCATTAGTCTGTCAACAAGTGAAGTGGAGTTATGGAAATCAGCGTGTCGCACGATCGAAAAGTCTCGGGTTCGAATCCCAGATTTATGTTAACTACCCTGAACCCATTGAAAATGGGAAATAAGGGTATAATGGGTTTGTTAAAATGTATGTAACAGGCAGAAGGAGGCGTGGCACCCCCCACAAAGTATATATATTCTTGATCAGGGCGACGAGCTGAGTCGATTTAGCCCTGTCCGTCTGTCTGTCCGTCCGTCCGTCCGTCCGTCCGTCTGTCCGTCTGTCCGTATGTTTGAACGCGTCGATTTCAGCAGATATAAGAGCTAGACTTCAAATTTTTGTTTAAATTTCCGTACATAGCGCGCGGATATCGAGTTTATGGCCAAAAATCGATAACTCATCCCGTTATTTTTTTATCGATTAAAAACCTTATCGAAAATCTGTTATAAAATTATATCTGCTACATCTTTATATATATTCAAATGCATTTTATACAATTTCGGTTTTTGTTATATTTTGGATACCGGCTCCAAATTCGCCAGAATCCCCAGTGAAGGTCTGATGCCAGTATAGCTAATTGTGAATGATTTGGCATTTTTTATACCCTGAACCCATTGAAAATGGGAAATCAGGGTATAATGGTTTTGTTAAAAGTATGTAACAGGGAGAAGGAGGCGTGGCAGAGCCCACAAAGTATATATATTCTTGATCAGGGCGACAAACTGAATCGATTTAGCCATGTTCGTCTGTCCGTCTGTCCGTCTGTCCGTCCGTCCGTCTGTCCGTCTGTCCGTATGTATGAACGCGTCGATTTCTGAAGATATAGAAGCTAGAGACTTTTTTTAAAATGCTCGTATATAGCACGCGGATATCGAGTTTATCACTAAAAATCGATAACTCATCCCGTTATTTTTTTATCGATCAAAAACCTTATCGAAAACCAGTTATAAAATTATATCTCCTACACCTTTAGAGCTAAAGTCTCCAAATTTTAAATGTAGACTCGACTGCACGTGATAGAATTTCGATTTTTGTTATAATTCACCCCCCACCCCTATATCCACCCCCTTACCCTCATCTCTGTAAAAGGCGTATTTCAAATACTAGAGACTTGAGCTTTGGCAAATATACGCATAGTAATGATAAAACCACATTCTGAAAGTTTCATGAAGAACGTACGTCCACAAAAAAAGTTATTGAACAATTAAGTTCCCATAGTAAGCCCACACTGCAGCCCATGCCTGTTAATGCGTGCGTGCCTATGGGTGTCTATGTATATGTTTGCGTGTGTGTGTGTGTTTGTTTAAGCTGAATGACACTAAAAATTATTGAAATGGCTGTTGCTCGGAGGGTTCAGGGTATCTCGTAGTCGAGCAGTCTCGACTAGAGCTTTCTTACTTGTTTTAAAATGCAAAATATTTAATAGAATATGTAGATCATATGCTGAAAGTTTCATTAAATTCGATTAAATCAATCGACGTTAATAAATTAACAAAACATTTGGCCAATTAACAAACGCATGTGCAGCAGCCACAGCAGTTATACTTATACTTATTCTAGCATATTCCTCGAATCACATTACACATGAAGTGTTAGAATTCTCAGCAGTTAGTTTAGTTTAGATTTGCTAGATGGCGCTGCAGCAGTGAACTTATTTCAGTTTTGCTACGCAGTCTCCAAGAGGCTGTGTGGTGCTTTCATTGGAAGTCAGGCACTCGAGACAAGAAACCCTGGGTTCAAATCCACCACCGGTTTGTAGAGCAAGGAGGGGAGTTTTGTATTATATATTTTTATACCCTGAACCCATTGAAAATGGGAAATCAGGGTATAATGGTTTTGTTAAAAGTATGTAACAGGGAGAAGGAGGCGTGGCGGACCCCACAAAGTATATATATTCTTGATCAGGGCGACGAACTGAGTCGATTTAGCCCTGTCCGTCTGTCTGTCCGTCCGTCCGTCCGTCCGTCCGTCCGTCCGTCCGTATGTATGAACGCGTCGATTTCAGAAGATATAAGAGCTAGAGACTTGAACTTTTTTTTAAAATGACCGTATATACAGCGCGCATATCGAGTTTATCACCAAAAATCGATAACTCGTCCCATTATTTTTTTATCGATCAAAAACCTTATCGAAATGCAGTTATAAAATTATATCTCCTACATCTTTAGAGCTAGAGTATCCAAATTTTAAATGTAGATTGATATGTACGTTATAGAATTTCGATTTTTGTTCAATTTCACCCCCCCG
Organism: Drosophila mulleri; assembly: GCA_035047565.1. Taxonomy (NCBI): domain Eukaryota; kingdom Metazoa; phylum Arthropoda; class Insecta; order Diptera; family Drosophilidae; genus Drosophila; species Drosophila mulleri. Next base: position 1,613,677 of record JAWNPK010000172.1, read on the forward strand.
CCCTTATATCCACCCCCTCACCAACAAGTTTGTAAAAGGCGTATTTCAAATACTAGAGACTTGAGCTTTGGCAAATATACGCATAGTAATGATAAAACCACAATCTAAAAGTTTCATGAAGAACGTAGTAGTCGAGCACTCTCGACTAAAGTTTTCTTACTTGTTTACATTTGTGTTTACATTCAGTAATTTGTGTTTGATCCCAATTGCCAATATGAGTTGCTGCAAAAAATCTTGCAGTTGCAGGCAGGCAGTTGATTCTGCTCAACCGCAATTTATAAATTGCTGGTTGTGCGATAATTTGATACATACTAAGTGTGCAGGTCTTACTGGGCATGAATATGACAAGATTATGTCCACTACTAAAGCTGGTAGTGGAGGTGTACGCTGGTCTTGTCCGATTTGCTTGGAAAAACATATAAACTTTTCTAAAATGTATAATGCTGTGAGGGCTCAATTTTTAAAACTGAAGAAGATTTCTAAGCAGTTGACCAGTAATATGGCTGCTGCTGAAGAAATACAATATTAAATCAGTATTGCTTTGATAGTCCTCCCTCTCATTTGGATACTCCTTTGTTGTCGGTAACTCCTTCTATAATAGTACCGTCACCTAATTCGCTTGCTCCTCCCTCACCTTGCGCTTTCGTTTTGTCATCGGCTCCTTCACCTGGTCCCAAATCTGTTTCTCCAGTTGATGCTTCTATTGAAACCCAAGCCTCTGTTCCAAATTTGGATACTACTTCTATTGTTGGTCAAACAAAGAGTGACAATAAGTCGGCCACTCCGGGCATCCCCTTATCCGTTGTCTCTCCTCGAAAGCAAGTATTTTTATCTAGGCTTTCATCTGATACTACATGTGAGGCAGTATCTGCTTTTATTTCTAGCAAGATGTCAGCCAATGTTTTTATATCGAAGTTTAGTTTCGCAACTCGCCAGAAATTGCTTCATTTAAGATTAATGTGCCGAAGGAATATTTCACAACCATATGGGACCCTAAATTCTGGCCACCTCATGTAGTTGTGCATGAATTCAAACCTAAGAATCGCAACAAATCAACTCCTGTTTCCTTGAATCCACCTTCGGTGCAATCAACATCAAACATTATACCAAAAAACTAAATAGTTTACATTCCTCTTCTCATATGTCCCTGGTTTATCAAAATTTATTCTTACATAGTTTTAGTGTTCAATATGATATTATTGCTTTCACTGAAACATGGTTATGTAATAATGTTCATAATAGCGAGATCTTTTAAAGTAACTTCACTATTTATAGACTTGACCGTGCTATGCTTAGAGGAGGTAGGGTGTTAATTGCTGTTAAATCCTGTATTCTCTCCAAAGGGTTTAGCTTTTCGTCCCTTCATGATGCAGAGATTATAGGGGTTAAATTAACTCTCCCATCGTGCTCCTTATTTATCACTTGCTCTTACATCCCTCCATCGTCTGATGTACAAGTTTATGTTCAACATATAACTTGTATTAAAGACATTTATGAGCATGTAAATGAGAAAGACTTGTTTCTGGTTTTGGGTGATTTTAATATTCCCAACACTTCTTGGTCATCAAATTTTAATGCAAATTACTTTATTCTGACAATCGATCACTATCTCTTTGATGAATTCTTTAACCTGTCTATGTTTCAGATTAACTCTATTTCAAACCATCTAAATCGCAATCTAGATCTTGTATTTGTTAATCATGATTCGCTCATTGATGTCGCGAGATCAACTCCTTTCTGCTTACCAGACGATACACATCATCCCACTTTAGAGGTTTTATTAACTGTTGATAATCCTTCCACTAATACGACAATGCCTTCTAAGCTTAGTCGCTGTTATCGTAAACGCAATTTTGTTCTGCTTAATGAATTAATTAATTCAACAGACTGGTCTATTTTATATGAGTCGGTTGATATTAATTTGGCAGCATCGTTCTTTTATTCTACCTTAAACTCTATTCTGGATGTTTGTGTCCCTCTCTGCCGTATTTCGCCAGTTTCAAATAAGCCACCTTGGTTTACCAAAACACTTTCGAGCTTAAGAAACATTAAAACCAAATGTTTCAGGAATTATAAAAAATCTGGTTCAAGTGTTGACTGGTCCAAATATTCCATTGCCAAGTCAAATTTCAATCTTTTAAATTCTAGTTGTTATGAGAATTATCTTATACGGTGCAAACGTCAGTTTGCTCGAGATCCCAAACAATTTTACTCATTTGTTACTTCGAAGCGTAAATCTTCTGGTTTGCCGTCCTCATTTGTCCTTGGTGGTGTAAAAACTTGCGATGACCAGGATTCCTCTGATCTATTTGCTGATTTTTTTCAATCCACTTATTCTTCTACTGATCTCTACAGCAACTCATATCCATATTCACTTCCTGAATTTGGGTCTATAAATACTCCTAAAGTTACTGCAGCCTTTCTGGCTGCAGCCATTAGGACATTGAAATCATCTTTCTCTCCTGGTGCAGATAATATTCCTAGTTGTGTGATTAAAGAGTGCAGTGTTTCTCTTCAGTCACAATTACTAAAATTGTTTAGCTTGTCCTTAGATACTTCTGTGTTCCCTTCAATTTGGAAAGCATCTTTCATCATTCCCTTATATAAACAACTAAGAAGACTCTAGTCGAGACTGCTCGACTAGGAGATACCCTGAACCCTCCATGCTGATGGTTCAATCATTCTACAGTTCTTCTAAGCACACACATACACATGCACCCACCCGCACGCATAGGCCCGTGCTCTGCTAACTGCGCAGCAGCGACTGCGCTTGGGCTGCGCTGCGGTATGGGCAATATTATGAGAATTTATTTGTTGAATAATTTTTCGTTTGTAGACGTACAATCTTAATGAAACTTTCAGACCGTAATCATAATGTGTAAATGTGTGTACTTTTCAAAGCACAAGTCTCTAGTACTTAATATACGTTTTTTGCCACAAATCTGTAAATTACAAAATGTGTGTATCCATCAAATGTATATAAACAGTAAATCTGAAGTCTCTAGGTCTAATAGTGCTCAAATAGGGCTGAAAAAACATTATGAATTTATCGATTATCCTCGATAAAGAAGATATCGAATGAGTTATCGAAAAAATATGATAAACTCGTACTGCGTATGGTATACACGAGTATGCATACAAAATTTCAGCTCTCTAGCTCTTATAACTTCTGAGATCGACGCACTCATACGGACGGACGGACAGACGGACAGGGCTATATCGATTTAGCTCATCGTCCTGATCATGAATATATACACTTTATGGGGTCTGTGATGATTCCTTATACCCTGATTTGCCATTTTCAATGGGTTCAGGGTATAAAAATATATCGAATGAGTTATCAAAAAATATGACAAACTCGTACTGCGTATGGTATACACGAGTGTACATGCAAAATTTCAGCTCTTTAGCTCTTATAACTTCTGAGATCGACGCACTCATACGGACGGACGGACGGACGGACGGACAGACGGACAAGGCTATATCGACTCAGCTCATCGCCCTGATCAAGAATATATATACTTTGCGGGGTCTGCCACGCCTCCTTCTCCCTGTTACATACTTTTAACAAAACCATTATACCCTGATTTCCCATTTTCAATGGGTTCAGGGTATAACAAGTAAGAAGACTCTAGTCGAGTAAGAAGACTCTAGTCGAGCAGTCTCGACTAGAGCTTTCTTACTTGTTATACCCTGAACCCATTGAAAATGGGAAATCAGGGTATAATGGTTTTGTTGAAATGCATGTAACAGGCAGAAGAAGGCGTAGCAGACCCCACAAAGTATATATATTCTTGATCAGGGCGACGAGCTGAGTCGATTTAGACCTGTCCGTCTGTCTGTCTGTCCGTCTGTCCGTCTGGCCGTCTGTCCGTCTGTCCGAAGATATAAGAGCTAGAGACTTGAATTTTTTTTTACATGACCGTATATACAGCGCGGATGTCGAGTTTATCACTAAAAATCGATAAATCATCCCGTTATGTTTTTATCGAATAAAAACATTCAAGTTCAAATCAGGCGCCAGTATAGCCAATTGTGAATGATTTTTCATTTTTTTAAATTTGTCACATATTCAATGGAATCTGTAGATCATATGCTGAAAGTTTCATTAAATTCCGTTAGTTCTATCAATTTTTTAAAAATCATCAAATGTTTGGCCAATTAACAAACGCACGTGAAACAGTCACAGCAGTTTTCCTATACGTGTGCACACACACATCAAAATAAACAGTTAGTTTAGTTTCGATTTGCTAGATGGCGCTGCAGCAGTGAATGTATTGCTGTTTTACCATTAGTCTGTCAACAAGTGAAGTGGAGTTATGGAAATCAGCGTGTCGCACGATCGAAAAGTCTCGGGTTCGAATCCCAGATTTATGTTAACTACCCTGAACCCATTGAAAATGGGAAATAAGGGTATAATGGGTTTGTTAAAATGTATGTAACAGGCAGAAGGAGGCGTGGCACCCCCCACAAAGTATATATATTCTTGATCAGGGCGACGAGCTGAGTCGATTTAGCCCTGTCCGTCTGTCTGTCCGTCCGTCCGTCCGTCCGTCCGTCTGTCCGTCTGTCCGTATGTTTGAACGCGTCGATTTCAGCAGATATAAGAGCTAGACTTCAAATTTTTGTTTAAATTTCCGTACATAGCGCGCGGATATCGAGTTTATGGCCAAAAATCGATAACTCATCCCGTTATTTTTTTATCGATTAAAAACCTTATCGAAAATCTGTTATAAAATTATATCTGCTACATCTTTATATATATTCAAATGCATTTTATACAATTTCGGTTTTTGTTATATTTTGGATACCGGCTCCAAATTCGCCAGAATCCCCAGTGAAGGTCTGATGCCAGTATAGCTAATTGTGAATGATTTGGCATTTTTTATACCCTGAACCCATTGAAAATGGGAAATCAGGGTATAATGGTTTTGTTAAAAGTATGTAACAGGGAGAAGGAGGCGTGGCAGAGCCCACAAAGTATATATATTCTTGATCAGGGCGACAAACTGAATCGATTTAGCCATGTTCGTCTGTCCGTCTGTCCGTCCGTCCGTCTGTCCGTCTGTCCGTATGTATGAACGCGTCGATTTCTGAAGATATAGAAGCTAGAGACTTTTTTTAAAATGCTCGTATATAGCACGCGGATATCGAGTTTATCACTAAAAATCGATAACTCATCCCGTTATTTTTTTATCGATCAAAAACCTTATCGAAAACCAGTTATAAAATTATATCTCCTACACCTTTAGAGCTAAAGTCTCCAAATTTTAAATGTAGACTCGACTGCACGTGATAGAATTTCGATTTTTGTTATAATTCACCCCCCACCACTATATCCACCCCCTTACCCTCATCTCTGTAAAAGGCGTATTTCAAATACTAGAGACTTGAGCTTTGGCAAATATACGCATAGTAATGATAAAACCACATTCTGAAAGTTTCATGAAGAACGTACGTCCACAAAAAAAGTTATTGAACAATTAAGTTCCCATAGTAAGCCCACACTGCAGCCCATGCCTGTTAATGCGTGCGTGCCTATGGGTGTCTATGTATATGTTTGCGTGTGTGTGTGTGTTTGTTTAAGCTGAATGACACTAAAAATTATTGAAATGGCTGTTGCTCGGAGGGTTCAGGGTATCTCGTAGTCGAGCAGTCTCGACTAGAGCTTTCTTACTTGTTTTAAAATGCAAAATATTTAATAGAATATGTAGATCATATGCTGAAAGTTTCATTAAATTCGATTAAATCAATCGACGTTAATAAATTAACAAAACATTTGGCCAATTAACAAACGCATGTGCAGCAGCCACAGCAGTTATACTTATACTTATTCTAGCATATTCCTCGAATCACATTACACATGAAGTGTTAGAATTCTCAGCAGTTAGTTTAGTTTAGATTTGCTAGATGGCGCTGCAGCAGTGAACTTATTTCAGTTTTGCTACGCAGTCTCCAAGAGGCTGTGTGGTGCTTTCATTGGAAGTCAGGCACTCGAGACAAGAAACCCTGGGTTCAAATCCACCACCGGTTTGTAGAGCAAGGAGGGGAGTTTTGTATTATATATTTTTATACCCTGAACCCATTGAAAATGGGATATCAGGGTATAATGGTTTTGTTAAAAGTATGTAACAGGGAGAAGGAGGCGTGGCAGACCCCGCAAAGTATATATATTCTTGATCAGGGCGATGAGCTGAGTCGATATAGCCTTGTCCGTCTGTCCGTCCGTCCGTCCGTCCGTCCGTATGAGTGCGTCGATCTCAGAAGTTATAAGAGCTAGAGAGCTGAAATTTTGCATGTACACTCGTGTATACCATACGCAGTACGAGTTTGTCATATTTTTTGATAACTCATTCGATATCTCTTTTATCGAGGATAATCGATAAATTGATATTGTTTTTTCAGCCTTATTTGAACACTATTAGACCTAGAGACTTCAGATTTACTGTGTATATACATTTGATGGATACACACATTTTGTAATTTACAGATTTTGAATACCACGCCCCCTTCGCCCACAATTTGTAAAAAACGTATATCAAGTACTAGAGACTTGTGCTTTGGAATGTACACACATTTACATTACATTTACATTTATTATCACGTTCTGGAAGTTTCATTAAGATTTTACGTCTACAAACGAAATTATTCAACAAATAAATTCTCATAATATTGCCCACACTGCAGCGCAGCCCAAGCGCAGTCGTTGCTTACTGCGCAGTCAGCAGAGCGCGGGGCTTTCGTGCGGGTGGATGCATGTGTATGTATGTGTGCAGAATGATTGGAACATCAGCATTGAGGGTTCAGGGTATCTCCTTGTCGAGCAGTCTCGACTAGAGTCTTCTTACTTGTTTTAAATGTAGTTGTAAGTTACCTTCCATCCCTATAGCCACCCTCACCCTCACCTTTGCGTGTGTTTCCTTTGTAAGCATAAAGACGTGAAGAATTATTGAGATATCAGATCGCCGAAGGGCTCAGGGGATTTCCTAGTCGAGCAGTTTCGACTAGAACTTTCTTACTTGTTTTTATACCCTGAACCCATTGAAAATGGGAAATCAGGGTATAATGTTTTTGTTAAAAGTATGTAACAGGCAGAAGGAGGCGTGGCAGACCCCATAAAGTATATATATTCTCGATCAGGGCGACGAACTGAGTCGATTTAGCCCTGTCCGTCTGTCTGTCCGTCTGTCCGTATGTTTGAACGCGTCGATTTCAGAAGATATAGAAGCTAGAGACTTCAACTTTTTTTTTTTTAATGCTCGTATATAGCACGCGGATATCGAGTTTATCACTAAAAATCGATAACTCATCCCATTATTTTTTTATCGATCAAAAACCTTATCGAAATGCAGTTATAAAATTATATCTCCTACATCTTTAGAGCGAGAGTATCCAAATTTTAAATGTAGATTGATATGTACGTTATAGATTTTCGATTTTTGTTCAATTTCACCCCCCACCCTTATATCCACACCCTAACCCATAAGTTTGTAAAAGGCGTATTTCAAATACTAGAGACTTGAGCTTTGGAAATCATACGCATAGTAATGATAAAACCACAATGTGAAAAATTCATGGAGAACGTACGTCCAGAAAAAAAGTTATTAAACAATTAAGTTCCCATAGTAAGCCCACACTGCAGCCCATGCGTGCGCGCCTATGGGTGTCTATGTATGTGTGTTTGCGTGTGTATGTGTGTGTTTGTGTAAGCAGAGAGACGCTAAAAATGATTGAAATGGCTGTTGCTTGAAGGGTTCAGGGGATCTCGTAGTCGAGCACTCTCGACTAGAGTTTTCTTACTTGTTTTTTATTATTTTTATACCCTGAACCCATTAAAAATGGGAAATCAGGGTATAATGTTTTTGTTGAAATGTATGTAACAGGCAGAAGGAGGCGTGGCAGACCCCATAAAGTATATATATTCTCGATCAGGGCGACGAACTGAGTCGATTTAGCCCTGTCCGTCTGTCTGTGTGTGTTTGAACGCGTCGATTTCAGAAGATATAGAATCTAGAGACTTCAACTTTTTTTTAAAATGCTCGTATATAGCACGCGGATATCGAGTTTATCACTAAAAATCGATAACTCATCCCGTTATTTTTTATCGATAAAAAACCTTATCGAAATGCAGTTATAAAATTATATCTCCTACATCTTTAGAGCTAGAGTATCCAAATTTTAAATGTAGATTGATATGTACGTTATAGAATTTTTGTTCAATTTCACCCCCCACCCCTATATCCACCCCATATTAATGATATAAACACAATCTGAAAGTTTCATGAAGAACGTACGTCCACAAAAAAATTATTAAACAATTAAGTTCACATGGTAAGCCCACACTGCAGCCCATGCGTGTTTATGCGTGCTCGCCTATGTGTGTCTATGCATGTGTGTTTGCGTGTGTATGTATGTGTGTGTTTGTATAAGCAGAGAGACGCTAAAAATTATTGAAATAACTATTGCTCGAAGGGGTCAGGAGATCTCGTAGTCGAGCAGGCTCGACTAGAGCTTTCTTACTTGTTTTGTTTTTTTTTTTTCATACATATTTTGTTTTTATTATAAAATTATTGGTGCGAGCTTTAATGAAGGGCACTTAATACTTATGTATCTTTTTCTTAATCGAACAATTTTATAAGTTTAAATTTGTTTCTTCTTAAATAGCCCTCATACATATACACATATATGTATGTATATAATGTATATACATATATACATACAGATACACATAAGTCTGCACGCATAGCATCAAGCATTCCCTTTTTATACACGCGCTCAATTTTATGTGTGTATGTGTGTGTGTATGTACACATAAATGCTTACTCTAGCGTTTTCTAAGAATCTCAAATGTGACTAATTTGTTTTTGCATTGTTCTTGAAGTTTTCAACCGCTACTCTGGCTTTTCTTTGCTATAAGGCGTCATAACAAGAATGTCATTTCGTTTTATTTACTGTTGTTGAAAGCAAGCGGTAGCGCTGTTGACAGAGGCGCCGGTTTAATTCGTTTTAGTTATTTTGACAAACATGCTATTTGGCTTGGGTGCGAGTTCAAATCCCGCAGGAAACTATTTTTTGTAAATTGCAAATTTTTGTTATTTTAACTTCTTTTATATTTTTTTAATTTTATAAAAATGTTTACTTCCGTGTTATCAATGACTATTAAGCCTATTTGTATATACATGTACATACATAGATGGCTCACGCATATAAATATCGCAATTTGATACTACAAATGCGAATCGCCACGCCCCTAGTGGCCGTAGACGCCTCATTTTTGGCCTCTTCTTAGAACGAGCTAACAGTAACGTACATGTCAAATTTGAATGCTTACTCTCCAAAAATGTGAAAATTACAGGGTATTTTTCGATATGCCACGCCCCCAAAGAGGCGGTACGATTATTTTTGGGACATCGATAGAGGATGTTACCAGTAACTCAACTATCCAAATTTGAAACATCTAGCTCTTAAACTGTAGGAGATATAAGCTTTTGCGGTTTGCCACACCCCCTTTGGACGGAGATTTGTCCACCATAGCTCGTTGGACTTGGGTTGTCACACTGCGTATATATACCAAATTTCAGGTCTCTAGCATCAATAATACCTAAAATATAGCAAAATTTAAAAAATCACTATATTTTCAGGTCCGATTTTCCACGCCCCTAGTGGGCGTAAACATAAAATTTTTTCATCAGTCATTATAGAATAATAACATTAGCTCACATGCAAGATTTCAAATTTCTAGCTTTATGACTTCCGGAGATACAGTTTTATTCGATTTGTCACGCCCCCAATAGGCGTAGATATATCCGTTTTAGCTTGATAGTCTTGGGTGGTCGGCGCGGAGCTACATACCAAATTTCAGCTTTCTAGCTCTTCAACTAACATGGTTTCTGGTATATCGGAAAATGCATTTTCCGATTTGCCACGCCCTTAGTGGGCGGATCGGGAAAATTTTAACACTTTATAAATCGGAGTTAGTTAAGTCTCTAGCTTCAATAGCGGCGAAATGAACTGAGTTCATACGGACAGACGGACGGACGGACGGAGGGACGGAGGGACAGCAAGACGGACATTGCACAGAACCAATATACTAATTCACTTCGTAAATGAGTATAAAAAGAAGTTTCCGCGGGATTTGAACTCGCACCCAAGCCAAATAGCATGTTTGTCAAAATAACTAAAACGAATTATCCGGCGCCTCTGTCAACAGCGCTATCGCTTGCTTTCAACAACAGTAAATAAAACGAAATGATATTCTTGTTATGAAAAGCCAGAGTAGCGGTTGAAAACTTCAAGAACAATGCAAAAACAAATCAGTCGCATTTGAGATTCTTAGAACACGCGCGTGTATAAGAAGGCTGGAATGCTTGATGCTATGCGTGCAGACTTATGTGTATCTGTATGTATATATGTATATACATTATATACATATATATGCGTATATGCTATGAGGGCTATTTAAGAAGAAACTAATTTAAACTTACAAAATTGTTCGATTAAGAAAATTAAAAGTATTAAGTACCCTTTATTAAAGCTCGCACCTTCCCAATAAAATATCTATTATATAATAAAAACGAAATATGTATGAAAAAAAAAAAAAAAAAACAAAACGTTGAAGGGGCTTTGAACCTCCGCTACTCTAACATAACTCGCGTCGCCCTTATCACCCACGCTATTACTTTGCTTGACTATATGGTAGCTAAAATATAATAACCTAATAACAGAGCATCATCTGACAAAACTACAGTAACAGCTAGAAAATCCAGAAATCAATCGCAATTCTTAGAATATCAAAAAAGGCGCGCTTCTGAATAGAATAAACAATGAGTTTGTGCACATGTTTTAGAAAATCGCGCTGATCTGCTGCTAGCTTGGAACCGGTATCCAAAATATACAAAAATCAAAATTGTATAAAATTGATTTGAAGATCTTAGCTCTAAAGATGTACTAAACGGCAATAGCTATCGATGATTTTTATACCCTGAACCCATTGAAAATGGGAAATCAGGGTATAATGTTTTTGTTGAAATGTATGTAACAGGCAGAAGGAGGCGTGGCAGACCCCATAAAGTATATATATTCTTGACCAGGGCGACGAACTGAGTCGATTTAGCCCTGTCCGTCTGTCTGTCCGTCTGTCCGTATGTTTGAACGCGTCGATTTCAGAAGATATAGAAGCTAGAGACTTCAACTTTTTTTTAAAATGCTCGTATATAGCACGCGGATATCGAGTTTATCACTAAAAATCGATAACTCATCCCGTTATTTTTTTTATCGATCAAAAACCTTATCGAAATGCAGTTATAAAATTATATCTCCTACATCTTTAGAGCTAGAGTATCCAAATTTTAAATGTAGATTGATATGTACGTTATAGAATTTCGATTTTTGTTCAATTTCACCCCACCCTTATATCCACCCCTTCACCCATAAGTTTGTAAAAGGCGTATTTCAAATACTAGAGACTTGAGCTTTGACAATTATATGCATAGTAATGATAAAACCACAATCTGAAAGTTTCATGGAGAACGTACGTCCAGAAAAAAAGTTATTAAACAATTAAGTTCCCATAGTAAGCCCACACTGCAGGTCATGCGTGTGCGCCTATGTGTGTCTATGTATGTGTGTTTGCGTGTGTATGTGTGTGTTTGTGTAAGCAGAGAGGCGCTAAAAATGATTGAAATGGCTGTTGCTTGAAGGGTTCAGGGGATCTCGTAGTCGAGCACTCTCGACTAGAGTTTTCTTACTTGTTATACCCTGAACCCATTGAAAATGGGAAATCAGGGTATAATGGTTTTGTGAAAAGTATGTAACAGGCAGAAGGAATCATCGCAGACCCCATAAAGTATATATTCTTGATCAGAACGATGAGCTGAGTCGATATAGCCCTGTCCGTCTGTCCGTCTGTCCGTCTGTCCGTCCGTCCATCCATCCGTCCGTCCATCCGTCCGTCCGTCCGTCCGTCCGTCCGTCCGTCCGTCTGTCCGTCCGTCCGTATGAGTGCGTCGATCTCAGAAGTTAAAGGAGCTAGAGAGCTGAAATTTTGTATGCATACTCGTGTATACCATACGCAGTACGAGTTTATCATATTTTTTCGATAACTCATTCGATATCTTTTTTATCGAGGATAATCGATAAATTTATATTGTTTTTTCAGCCTAATTTGAACATTATTAGACCTAGAGACTTCAGATTTACTGTGTATATACATTTGATGGGCGCACACATTTTGTAATTTACAGATTTTGGATACCACGCCCCCTTCGCCCCAAATTTGTAAAAAACGTATATCAAGTACTAGAGACTTGTGCTTTGGAATGTACACACATTTACACATAATGATTACGTTCTGAAAGTTTCATTAAGATTGTACGTCTACAAACGAAATTATTCAACAAATAAATTCTCATAATATTGCCCATACCACAGCGCAGCCCAAGCGCAGTCGCTGCTTACTGCGCAGTTAGCAGAGCGCGGGCTCATGCATGCGGGTGGATGCATGTGTATGTGTGTGCTTAGAAGAACTGCAGAATGATTGGACCATCAGCATGGAGGGTTCAGGGTATCTCCTAGTCGAGCAGTCTCGACTAGAGTCTTCTTACTTATTTTAAAATTATAATAGGATCAACTTTCGGGCTGTGAATGAGTAGTCTGCAATCGGTATCGCCCGACTGCAACGCTCTTACTTGTTTTTTTTTTTTTGTCAATTGCAAATTTTTGTTATTTTAACTTCTTTTATATTTTTTTAATTTTATAAAAATGTTTACTTCCGTGTTATCAATGCCTATTAAGCCTATTTGTATATACATGTACATACATAGATGGCTCACGCATATAAATATCGCAATTTGATACTACAAATGCGGATTGCCACGCCCCTAGTGGCCTTAGAACGAGCTAACGGCTAACATGCCAAATTTGAGTGCTTACGCTCCAAAAATGTGAAAATTACAGGGTATTTTTCGATATGCCACGCCCCCAAAGAGGCGTAACTATTATTTTTGGGACATCGATAGAGGATGTTACCAATAACTCAACTATCTAAATTTGAAGCTTCTACGTCTTAAACTGTACGAGATATAAACTTTTGCGGTTTGCCACGCCCCCATTATAGCTCGTTGGATTTGGATTGTCACCCCGCGTATATGTAGCGAACTTCAGGTCTCTAGCATCAATAGTGCCTAAAATATAGCAAAATTCGAAAAAGCACTATATCTTCAGGTCCGATTTGCCACGCCCCTAGTGGGCGTAAACATAAAATTTACTTTTTTAACAAAACCACTATACCCTGATTTCCCATTTTCAATGGGTTCAGGGTATAACAAGTCAGAAAGTTCTAGTCGAGAATGCCCCTAAACCCTTTCAGCAACTAATACAAATTTCAATAATTCATCGTTTTACACGCACACACTCGTACGCACGAATATGACACTGCAATCGGTGTTGCTATATGAGTGGCATTAGATGCCATAGCTTAGCGCCTTCTGTAAAATGAGTGAGAATAAATGAAACCTAAAACGGAATGCAAAGTTTGGCAAAGCACACATCCATATTATATTTACTATTACTACGTCGTATAAGTGTTGGTAAGCATTAAGAATGTTTTCGCGGCTTTTTTGTGTCTGTGTGTGAGCTTATACTCTCATTTACTCGCAACTCCCTCTCCTTTAATTCTTTTTTGATCGGTTACATATTCTGCCTCTGAGTCATATACTAGAGCTCTTTCACTTAAACTGTTTACGATTTAGGCTCAATGCCAGTCAACGCATTTGTCTGTCTGTCTAAAAAAGAGAAAGGGATGAAGAAGAATTACAGAAGATACTCAAAGTTGTCAAAATGTATGCAGCAGTATTGATTTGGCATATATGATTGAGTAAAACGAAGCTGGAATGCCAGCAGCAGCAGCAGCAGCAGAGAGGGTTCCCATTGGTCACTTAAAGCTCAATTGCTAGGCGCTAGGCTCAACATTTGAGATCGATTCAGGCTTTGAGTGAAAGTCGCCTTATATAAAGGGCAGCAGCTGCAGCATTTCTTCAGTCGTCCAGGCCCGGTAGGTGTCAGCGGAGCAGTGCAGAGCAGTGAAGTGTTTTTTTTTTGTTTTTTTTTTTTTTGTTTTGATGTGTAAACGTTCATTAAATCAATGCAGTAAAGTATTTAAATTATTTAAATATGTTTGTTTTTATTTTTTTTTGTTTTTTTATGTTTGTTTTTTGTTTTCTTTTTTTTGTATTTTTTTTTTTTTTGTTTTAATTATTTTCTTTTTTTTTGTTGATTTTTTTTGTTATTTTTGTTGGTGTTTATTTTTGTTTTTTTTTTTTTTGTTTTTTTTGTTTTGTTTTTTTTGTTTTTTTTGTTTTTGTTTTGTTTTTTTTTGTTTTTTTTTTGTTTTTTTTTGTTTTGTTTTTTTTTTTGTTTTTTTTTGTTTTTTTTTTGTTTTTTTTTTTGTTTTTTTTTCTGTTTTAGATGTGTAAATGTTCATTAACTCAATTTTTTTTGTATGTGTTTTATTTACTGCAATGCAGTAGAGTATTTTAATTATTTAAATATGTTATTTAATTTTTTTTTTTATTATTATATTTTTATTATTTTTTTTATTCTTTTTTTATTTTTTTTTTAATTTTGTTTTTTTTTTTTTGTTTTTATATTATTTCTTTTTTATTATTATTTTTTATTATTTATTTTTATTATTTTTTTTTATTATTTTTTTTATTATTTTTTTTATTATTTTTTTTTATTATTTTTTTTATTATTTTTTTTTTTATTTTTATTTTTTTATTATTTTTTTTTTATTATTTTTTATTATTATTTTTTTTTATTATTTTTTTTATTTTTTATTATTTTTATACCCTGAACCCATTGAAAATGGGAAATCAGGGTATAATGGTTTTGTTAAAAGTATGTAACAGGGAGAAGAACGCGTGGCAGACCCCACAAAAGATATATATTCAGGGCGACGAACTGAGTCGATTTAGCCATGTCCGTCTGTCTGTCCGTCCGTATGAGCAACAGGATCTCAGAAGCTATAAGAGCTAGAGAGCTGGATATTTTTTCGATAACTCATCCGATTTCGTTTTTATACCCTGAACCCATTGAAAATGGGAAATCAGGGTATAATGGTTTTGTTAAAATGTATGTAACATCCGATTTCGTTTTTATACCCTGAACCCATTGAAAATGGGAAATCAGGGTATAATGGTTTTGTTAAAATGTAAGTAACAGGGAGAAGGAGGCGTGGCAGACCCCACAAACCCATTGAAAATGGGAAATCAGGGTATAATGGTTTTGTTAAAATGTATGTAACAGGGAGAAGGAGGCGTGGCAGACCCCATAAAGTATATATATTCTTGATCAGGGCGACAAACTGAGTTGATTTAGCCCTGTCCGTCCGTCCGTCCGTCCGTATGTATGAACGCGTCGATTTCAGAAGATATAAGAGCTAGAGACTTGAACTTTTTTTTTAAATGACCGTATATACAGCGCGCATATCGAGTTTATCACCAAAAATCGATAACTCGTCCCGTTATTTTTTATCGATCAAAAACCTTATCGAAATGCAGTTATAAAATTATATCTCCTACATCTTTAGAGCTAGAGTATCCAAATTTTAAATGTAGATTGATATGTACGTTATAGAATTTTTGTTCAATCTCACCCCTACCCCTATATCCACCCCCTCGCCCATAAGTTTGTAAAAGGCGGTGCTTCGGTACATTTAAGCATATTAATGATATAAACACAATCTGAAAGTTTCATGAAGAACGTACGTCCACAAAAAAGTTATTAAACAATTAAGTTCACATGGTAAGCCCACACTGCAGCCCATGCGTGTTTATGCGTGCTCGCCTATGTGTGTCTATGCATGTGTGTTTCCGTGTGTATGTGTGTGTTTGTATAAGCAGAGAGACGCTAAAAATGATTGAAATAACTATTGCTCGAAGGGTTCAGGGGATCTCGTAGTCGAGCAGGCTCGACTAGAGCTTTCTTACTTGTTTTGTTTTTTTTTTTTTTTTCATACATATTTTGTTTTTATTATAAAATAGATATTTTATTGGTGCGAGCTTTAATGAAGGGCACTTAATACTTATCTTTTTATACCCTGAACCCATTGAAAATGGGAAATCAGGCTATAATGTTTTTGTTGAAATGTATGTAACAGGCAGAAGGAGGCGTGGCAGACCCCATAAAGTATATATATTCTTGATCAGGGCGACGAACTGAGTCGATTTAGCCCTGTCCGTCTGTCTGTCCGTCTGTCCGTATGTTTGAACGCGTCGATTTCAGAAGATATAGGAAAAAGAAACTTGAAATTTTTCGTAAAATGTCCGTATATACAGCGCGCATATCGAGTTTATCACAAAAAAAAGTTAGAAAGCTCTAGTCGAGACTGCTCGACTACGAGATCCCTAGAACCCTTCGAGCAACAGCCATTTCAATCATTTTTAGCGTTTTTCTGCTTATGCAAACACACATACACACGCAAACACACATACGTCTACACACATAGGCGAGCACGTATAAACACAGTGCAGTGCGGGCTTACTATGGGATCTTAATTGTTTAATAATTTTTTTGTGGACGTACGTTCTTAATGAAACTTTTAGATTGTGTTTATATCATTAGCTCAAGTCTCTAGTATTTGAAATACGCCTTTTACAAAGATAAGGGTGAGGGGGTGGATATAGGATTGGAGGGTAAAATTGAACAAAAATCGAAATTCTATAACATACATATGAATCTACATTTAAAATATGGATACTCTAGCTCTAAAGATGTAGGAGATATAATTATATTTAACTGCGTTTCGATAAGATTTTTTATCGATAAAAAATAAAGGGACCAGCTATCGATTTTTGGTGATAAACTCGATAACCGCGTGTTATATACAAGCATTTAAAAAAAAATTGAAGTCTCTAGCTTCTATATTTTTTAAAATCGACGCGTTCAAACATACGGACGGACGGACAAACAGACGGTCAGGGCTAAATCGACTCAGTTCGTCGCCCTGATCAAGAATATATATACTTTGTGGGGTCTGCCACGCCTCCTTCTCCCTGTTACATACTTTTAATAAAACCATTATACCCTAATTTGCCATTTTCAATGGGTTCAGGTTAAAACAAATCAGTCCCATTTGAGATTTTTAGAAAACGCTAGAGTACGCATTTATGTATACATACATACACACATACACACATAAAAAAGAGCGCGTGTATAAGATGGCTGAAATGCTTGATGCTATGCGTGCATACTTATGTGTATCTGTATGTATATATGTATATACATATATACATACATATTATGTTATGAGGGCTATTTAAGAAGAAACAAATTTAAACTTATAAAATTGTTCGATTAAGAAAAGTATTAAGTGCCCTTCATTAAAGCTCTCACCTTCCCAATAAAATATCTATTTTATAAAATACCAAATATGTATGAGAATAAAAAACATAACATTGAAGGGGTTTTGAATCTCCGCTACTCTAACATAACTTGCGTCCTTCCTTAAGCACCCACGCCATTGCCTTGTGTGGTAGCTAAAATACAATAAGGTAATAACAGAGCGTCATCTGACAAAACTACAGTAACAGCTAGAAAATCCAGAAGTCAATCGCAATTCTTAGAATATGCAAAAAGGCGCGCTTTTGTCTGTACGCATAGAATAAACGATGAGTGTGTGCACATGTATTAGAAAATCGCCCTGATCTGCTGCTAGCTTGAAACCTGTATCCAAAATATATGTAACTAAAATCAAAATTGTATGAAATTGATTTGAAGATCCTAGTTCTAAAGATGTACTAGATATAAACGGCAATAGCTTTAGAGGATTTTTTTAATTATAATGGGCTGTGAATGAGTATTGCAATCGGTATCGCCCAACTGCAACGTTCTTACTTGTTTTTTTTTCTTACTAACACTTTCTTTTCATAGCTTCATTAGTATCACTGACCATAGTTGGCTGGCAAATAAAATACCCCCACCGGGTCAGTGTTACTATTGAAATTATATTTTGTACTTTGTTTAGGCTTTTTTAATTTTAAATTGACTCTCGTTTTTGTCAATAGCTTTAAGAAATAAATAAATAAATAAATAATCCAATGGTCTGGTCTACTGGTCTACACCAATGTCCTTGTTGGTGCCACTGACGATCCTGATTGCGTCTTTCGTTCGCAAGGATTCCTGGATTCCTTTTTGTTCCCACGATGTCCTGGGAGTCCTGATTTACCACTCGCGTTGACTTGCACTTTACTGTTTTTCTTTGACACTCTCTTCTCGCAACTTATATAACTTTTTTAGGCCAGAACCCGTATGGAGCTGCCGGTGGCCCTGCTTCGTGTGGTAACGGGGCCTGTTCGGCTCCGGAGCGGAGTCTTTCTGCCGCTCGTGCCCATGAAAACCGTAAAGTGGCGTAATCTGGGTGACGCCACTTTCCCGCCAAATCACGTGGCCGCCACCCATTGGCCAAAGTACCGTTGGCGCCCTGCGAGTGAAAGTGTCCACTACTATCACCCGGGCCGAACGGTTAACGACCACCGATGATCGTCGTACGTGCAACGCGAAGCCATTGCTGAATCTGTAGGAGCGAAAGAGACCGACTCTATTCGGACTTTGACCCCCATTCCAGTGGCGAGGGTCGCTTCTACAGTATTCGCGTCGCTGTGTGGAGCAACATGTATATGCACGTATATGCATATAAACGCACTGCAAATACGTACGTTCATATACATTCCATACGTGCTTACCTATATTGCTCTTCACACTCCCCTCTTTCTTCGGGAAAACACGACCATCGTGTTTGAATTTAGCGCCCGCGTCGTCCGCGCCGCTCCGTTTTGCGTCGCTCCATCCCTCGGTGCTCCATTTAACTCGCTGTTAACGACATCAGCTGCCCTTTCATTTACCGCTGGCAATGCTGTACTTTGCCGATAAGTGAATGGAGTTAAATATTTTTAAAATTTCCAATATTTTAAAAATCTCTCGATTTTTCAGGCTGGGCACTTTGTCCTCAATGCCCCTCGACCTGGTGGACTGCCGCTGCTGCAAAACTCGCCTCTCAGTTTTGCAGTCCCCGGTGGCATTGGCGCACGTGCGTACGGCATTTGGCGCACGTGCGTATGGAATTTGGCGCATGTTGTCCCTCGTCGCTGGAGACGTCTCTCTGCTGGTTTTTGCCACTCATCCAACCGCCGAGGATGCTCCGGTGGGGCACTGCAGTCATTTCTTGCACTGCTGCTAGGAGATCGGGCCACGGACATCGTTCGCAAGTTCGGCGGCCACCTGCCTCACAATAGCCCTCGTCGTCCTCTCCGCTGCTGATGAAGTTGTGCTGCTGATCTCCTGTTGCTGCTGGGACTCCGTTGCGGCACTGCAGACAAGTTCATGGGTTGCTGTTGGGTATTGCCCACATCAATGTCGTTCGCAACTGCCACCGGTGCCGAACTTTGACACCGGCTGGCATTTTGCGGCTCACTCCTCATTAGCGCACGGCTCCAGCCGCTGGCTAGTGTGCGAGGATCGGCCAGCAAATGCGTCAACGCCCCAGCACGGACAACCGATTGGACTCGTCGCGTGTCAGGCATCAATAGTGCTCCAACGGGCAACCCAAACTTATGGCTGGATGCCGCTTGTCTCCACTTTGTGACATGTGCTCGAGTGTGCCGTCGGGCCACTCTGGTAACTCATCCACAAGAGGCCCGGCCCGATGCCCACATGCCCTTTTTATAGCCTAGGCGGCAGCATAACGGGCTCTATGTGTCCTCTGTTCAGCCCAATCTAGCCTTCCCTGCCTTATGGCTGAATTCCAGGGAGGGTACGGTATCGATCTGATACCGTTTTTCATGCTCGTTTGCGCATCCATACACAGCCCTGCAGTAGCCAATCCTCTATTAGCACGCTCACTTGGGGCGTGGCAAATCGGACCTGAAGATATAGTGATTTTTTAAATTTTGCTATATTTTAGGAATTATTGATGGTAGAGACCTGAAATTTGGTATATATACCGGATAGACCACCCAAGTCCAACGATCTATGGTGGATATATCTCACTGCAAAAGTGCGTTGCAAACAACAAAAGTTGATATCTCCTACAGTTTAAGAGCTAGAAGCTTCAAATTTGAATAGTTAAATAACTGGTAACATCCTCTATCGATGACCCAAAAATATTTGTTCGCATCTTTGGGGGCGAGGCATATCGCAAAATAATCTAAATTTTCACATTTTTGGAGCGCAAGCATCTAATAATTACAGTTAGGTTACCGATAGCTCGTTCTAAGAACTGGCAAAAAATGAGGTATCTACACCCAGTAAGGGCGTGGAAAATAGAAAAAAAACTGAATTCTCTACAGTATTAGAGCTAAACTTAGCTACTAAATCGCTGATGGGATATGAATTAGTATTCTGAAGTTGGTAACGCCCGACTTACTATTGTACTTTTGTACTTTTCTTTAGGCTATACAATATTATAGTTTTTACCTCACTCTATGTCAATATATCTTAAATAAATAAATAACAAGTAAGAAAGCTCTAGTCGAGACTGCTCGACTACGAGATACCCTGAACCCTCCGAGCAACAGCCATTTCAATAATTTTTAGTGTCATTCAGCTTAAACAAACACACACACACACGCAAACATATACATAGACACCCATAGGCACGCACGCATTAACAGGCATGGGCTGCAGTGTGGGCTTACTATGGGAACTTAATTGTTCAATAACTTTTTTTGTGGACGTACGTTCTTCATGAAACTTTCAGAATGTGGTTTTTTCATTACTATGCGTATATTTGCCAAAGCTCAAGTCTCTAGTATTTGAAATACGCCTTTTACAGAGATGAGGGTAAGGGGGTGGATATAGGGGTGGGGGGTGAATTATAACAAAAATCGAAATTCTATCACGTGCAGTCGAGTCTACATTTAAAATTTGGAGACTTTAGCTCTAAAGGTGTAGGAGATATAATTTTATAACTGGTTTTCGATAAGGTTTTTGATCGATAAAAAAATAACGGGATGAGTTATCGATTTTTAGTGATAAACTCGATATCCGTGTGCTATATACGAGCATTTTAAAAAAAAGTTGAAGTCTCTAGCTTTTATATCTTCAGAAATCGACGCGTTCATACATACGGACAGACGGACAGACGGACATGGCTAAATCGATTCAGTTTGTCGCCCTGATCAAGAATATATATACTTTGTGGGGTCTGCCACGCCTCCTTCTCCCTGTTACATACTTTTAACAAAACCATTATACCCTGATTTCCCATTTTCAATGGGTTCAGGGTATAAAAACAAGTAAGAAAGTTCTAGTCGAAACTGCTCGACTAGGAAATCCCCTGAGCCCTTCGGCGATCTGATATCTCAATAATTCTTCACGTCTTTATGCTTACAAAGGAAACACACGCAAAGGTGAGGGTGAGGGTGGCTATAGGGATGGAAGGTAACTTACAACTACATTTAAAACAAGTAAGAAGACTCTAGTCGAGACTGCTCGACTAGGAGATACCCTGAACCCTCAATGCTGATGTTCCAATCATTCTGCACACATACATACACATGCATCCACCCGCACGAAAGCCCCGCGCTCAGTGTGGGCAATATTTTGAGAATTTATTTGTTGAAAAATTTCGTTTGTAGACGTAAAATCTTAATGAAACTTCCAGAACGTGATAATAAATGTAAATGTAATGTAAATGTGTGTACATTCCAAAGCACAAGTCTCTAGTACTTGATATACGTTTTTTACAAATTGTGGGCGGAGGGGGCGTGGTATTCAAAATCTGTAAATTACAAAATGTGTGTATCCATCAAATGTATATACACAGTAAATCTGAAGTCTCTAGGTCTAATAGTGTTCAAATAAGGCTGAAAAAACAATATCAATTTATCGATTATCCTCGATAAAAGAGATATCGAATGAGTTATCGAAAAAATATGATAAACTCGTACTGCGTATGGCATACACGAGTATGCATACAAAATTTCCGCCCTCTAGCTCTTATAACTTCTAAGAACTAGGCGTTTATACTTAATATATATATTTTATATATATACTCCTTTTACAAATTTAAGCGTGAGGGGGTGAATTATAACAAAAATCGAATTTCTATAAATTACATTCGAGTCTACATTTTAAATTTGGATACTCTAGCTCTAAAGATGTAGGAGATATAATTATACTCATTCACGAAGTGAATTAGTATATTGGTTTTGTGCAATGTCCGTCTTGCTGTCCGCCCGTCTGTCCGTATGAACGCAGTTCATTTTGCCGCTATTGAAGCTAGAGACTTGAACACATACTCGTATAACTCCGATTCATAAAGTGTTGAAATTTTTCCGATCCGCCCACTAGGGGCGTGGCAAATCGGAAAATGTATTTTCCGATATACAGAAGCCATATTAGTTGAAGAGCTAGAAAGCTGAAATTTGGTATGTAGGTCCGCGTCGATCACCCAAGTCCATCAATCTATGGCGAATATATCTACGCCCATTGGGGGCGTAGCAAATCGGATCAAACTGTATCTCCGAAAGTCATAAAGCTAGAAGTTGAAATTTTGCACGTGAGCTAATGTTATAATTCTATAATGACTGATGAAAAAATTTTCTGTTTACGCCCACTGGAAGCGTGGCAAATCGGACCTGAAGATATAGTGATTTTTCAAATTTTTCAAATTTTAGGCACTATTGATGCTAGAGACCTGTAATTTGGTATATATACGCGGGGTGACAACCTACGTCCAACGAGCTATGATGGATATATGTCCGCCCAAAGGGGGCGTGGCAAACCGCAAAAGCTTATGTCTGCTACAGTTTAAGAGCTAGATGTTTCAAATTTGGATAGTTGAGTTACTGGTAACATCCTCTATCGATGTCCCAAAAATAATCGTACCGCCTCTTTGGGGGCGTGGCATATCGAAAAATAACCTGTAATTTTCATATATTTGGAGCGTAAGCATTCAAATTTTTCATTTACGTTACCGTTAGGTCGTTCTAAGAACTGGCCAAATATGAGGCGTCTACGGCCACTAGGGGCGTGGCAATCGACATTTGTAGTATCAAATTGCGACATTTATATGCGTGAGCCATCTATGTATATACATGTATATACAAATAGGCTTAATAGGCTTTGATAACACTGAAGTAAACATTTTTATAAAATTAAAAAAATATAAAAGAAGCTAAAATAACAAAAATTTGCAATTTATCAAAAATAGTTTTCCGCGGGATTTGAACTCGTACCCAAGCCGAATAGCATGTTTGTCAAAATAACTAAAACGAATTTAACCGGCGCCTCTGCCGACAGACAACTGACTGTAATGACGCCTTATAGCAAAAAAAAGCCAGATTAGCAGTTGAAAACTTCAACAATGCAAAAACAAATCATTCTCATTTGAGATTCTTAGAAAACGCTAGAGTACGCATTTATGTGTACATACATACACACATAAAAGTGAGCGCGTGTATAAGAAGGCTGGAGTGCTTGATGCTATGCGTGCAGACTTATGTGTATCTGTATGTATATATGTATATACATACATATATGCATATATGGTATGAGGGCTATTTAAAAAGAAACAAATTTTAACTTATAAAATTGTTCGATTAAGAAAAAGAAAAGTATTAAGTGCCCTTTATTAAAGCTCGCACCCCAATAAAATATCTATTTTATAATAAAAATAAAATATGTATGAAGAAAAAAAAAAACATCGTAACAGATCGATGCCTATTTCATTGAACTTATCTTTGGTGCAATCTTCATCAAACGTTGTACCAATCACGTAAGAAAGCTCTAGTCGAAACTGCCATTTTCAATGGGTTCAGGGTATAACAATTTTAGTAATTGTGACTGAAGAGAAACACTGCACTTTTTAATCACACAACTAGGAATATTATCGAGAAAGACGATTTCAATGTTCTAATAGCTGCAGCCAGAGAGGCTGCAGTAACTTTAGTATTAGTAGTAGTAGTAGTGGTATTTATAGACCTATATTCAGGAAGAGAATATGGATATGAGTTGCTGTAGAGATCAGCAGAAGAATGAGTGGATTGAAGAAAATCGGCAAATATATCAGAGGAATCCTGTTCATTGCAAGTTTTTCACCACCAAGAACAAATGAGGACGGGAAACCAGAAGATTTACGCTTCAAGTTTACAAATGAGTAAAATTTCTTAAGATCTCGATCAAACTGATGTTTGCAACGTATAAGATAATTCTCATAACAACTAGAATTTAAAAGATTGAAATTTGATTTGGCAATGGAATATTTAGACCAGTCAACACTTGAACCAGACTTTTTATACTTATTAAAACATTTGGTTTTAATGTTTTTTAAGTTCGACAGTCTTGCTAAACCAAGGCGGCTTATTTGAAACTGTCGAAATACGGCAGTGAGTTTAAGGTAGTATAAAAAAACGATGTTGCCAAATTAATATTAACTGACTCATATTAAGTAGACCAGTTTGTTGAATTAATTAATCCATTAAGCAAAACAAAATTGAATTTACGACAACAGCGACTAAGTTTAAAAGGTAATGGAGTATTAGTAAGAGGATTATCAACAGTTAACAAAGCATCTAAAGTGAGGTGATGAATATCCTCTGGTAAGCAGAAAGGAGTTGATCTCACGACATTAATGAGCGAATCATGATTAACAAACACAAGATCTAGTTTGCGATTTAGATAATTAGAAATTGAGTTCATCTGAAACATAGACAGGTTAAAGAATTCATCAAATTCATCATCAGATAGTTATCATGATAGTCGGAAAAACGTAATTTGCATTACAAGTTGATGACCAAGAAGTGTTGGGAATATTATAATCACCCAAACCAAGAAGACAATCTCTATCATTTACATGTTCAGAAACTTGTCCAATACAATTTATATGTTGAGCATAATCTTGTACATAAAAAGAGGGAGGGATTTAAGAACATGTGATGTATAATAAGAACGATAGGAGAGTTAATTTAACCCCTATAATCTCCACATTATAAAGGGACGAAAAGGTAAACAATTCGGAGAGGATAATGGATTTAACCGCAATCAACATCCCACCCCCTCTGCGCGTCGAACGGTCAAGTCTATAAATAGTGAAATTACTTGAAAGAATTTCACTATTAAGAATATTATTACTTAGTCATGTTTTAAGTAAAGCGATAATATCATATTGTACACTGAAACTGTGCAGGACTTTTAAGTTTTGCGTTTAAGCCACGTATATTTTGATAAATCAGGGACAGCTGAGAAGAAGTTTGTAAATTACAATATTTAGTTTTTGTACCCAGAACCCATTGAAAATGGGAAATTAGACCCCAGACCCCACAGAGTATATATATTCTTGATCAGGGTGATGAGCTGAGTCGATATAGCCCTGTCCGTCTGTATGAGCTAAATGACCGTATATACAGCGCGGATATCGAGTTTATCCCGTTATTTTTGTATCGATAAAAATCCTTATCGAAAGACAGTTATACAATTATATCTTCCACATCTTTAGAGCTAGAGTCTCCAAATTTAAAATGTAGACTCGAATGTATTTTATAAAATTTCTATTTTTGTTATAATTCACCCCCACCCCTATATCCACCCCTTCACCCATAAATTTGTAAAAGGCGTATTTCAAATACTTTGGCAAATACTCGTATAGTAATAATATAACCACAATCTGAAGGTTTCATGAAGAATATACATCCACAAGAAAAGTTATTAAACCATAAAGTTCCCATGGTAAGCCCACACTGCAGCATATGCGTGCGTGCCTATGTTTGTCTAAGTATGTGTGTCTATGCATGTGTGTGTGTATTTCTTTTGTAAGCAGAAAGACGCGAAGAATTATTGAAATATCAGTTCTTCGAAGGGTTCATGGGATATCCTGGTCAAGCAGTCTCGACTAGAGCTTTCTTACTTGTTTGGTATAAGGTTTGATGACGAAGCAATTTCACGCGGGATAGCGAAATTAAACTTCGATATAGAAACATTTGCCGAAATTTGCTTGAGATATAAGCAGGGCTGCCAACTTAGCCATTTAGTGGCCAGATCTGGCCTTTTTCAATTGCCAATAGCAGGAAAAATTGTAAGCTAGCCGGTGGCGGGAAATGTGGCATTTTTTAGAAATCAAACTGGCACTTTTTAGCATTTTTTTTTTTCTTCAAATTATGAAAGGTGGCATCATCAACATCAGCTGTTGCACTACAATATATCGTTGCAGCCCTACCATCTTATTGTATATTCTTCCATCTCTAGTAAGAATTTCACCATTTTTGAAATCGTTCGTTGAGCTAAAGACGCGACAGAATCTGCAAAACCTGGCTGCAAGATCCATTGTTTAAGGATTGGCTAACTATAGATCGAAATGACGAAAATAAGTGTTTTTGCAGATATTGCAAATCTAACATAGTTTCTAAAATATACGATTTGCAGGCACATGCCAAAACAAATAAACATAAGCAGCAGACAAGCTGCTTCACACAAAAAAATAAAATCACGTTTTCATCAACTATGCTTCCTAAAACAAAACAACAAGAAGCAGCCTTGTGTTTGTACATTGCCACCCATTCTGCGATTTCACCAATAGACCATTTGGGTATATTGTGCGCCACAAAATTCGATGGGAAAATACGGATTGCACCGTGAAATTTTGGGCTGAAGTGAATACTTATGTGGATTCGGGAGGTAATCACTGTTTTAAAGCGTTAGCCTCTTTTGTGCTTAAGCTACTGTCGCTGCCGTGGTCAAACGCGGAAGTCGAGCGATTGTTTAGCCAGATGAACATTGTAAAATCGAAGCTGAGGAACTCAATGAACATTGGCACGCTTAATTCGATATTACACATACGGTAAATAATAATATTAATATATTAAAAACTTTAACTTCCTTTTAAGCATGGATTTTTTATTTACAGTTATGGATTGCGAAGATATGAGTTGCTGCAAAAAATCTTATTCGTTCAGGCAGACAGTGGACTCTGCACAAGTGCAATTTGTACATTGTTGGTTGTGTGATAATTTGATGCACACTAAATGTGCAGGTCTCACTGGTCGTGATTACGACAAGATTATGTCCACATCAAAAATTGGTAGTGGGGGCGTCCGCTGGTCTTGCCCAATGTGTTTAGAAAAACAAATAAATTTTTCTAAAATGTATAGTGCTGTAAAGGCTCAATTCCTAAAACTGAAGAAGATTTCTAAGCAGTTAGCCAGTGATATGGCTGCTGCTGAAGAAATTCTAACTCAGTATAATTTCGAGTGTCACCCTTCTCAATCTGAGGCTCCTTCGTTGTTGGTACCTCCTTCTGTGCTTACATCGTCACCTAATTCGCTTGCTCCACCCTCACCTTGTGCTTCTGTTTTGTCTTCGGCCCCTAATTCACTGGACCCTTCATTACCTGGTCCCGACTCTATTGTTCCCCAAGTTGATGCTACTATTGAAACTCTAGTTCCTGTTCAACAATTGGATACTTCTCCTACTGTTGTTCAAACAAAGAGTGACAATAAGTCAGCCTCTCCTAGCATTACCTTATCTGTTGTCTCTCCTCGAAAGCAAGTTTTCTTATCTAGGCTTTCATCTGACAATACCATTGAGGCAGTATCGGCTTTTATCAAAAATAAGATTTCGACAAATGTTTTTATATCGAAGTTTAGTTTCGCGACACCGCGTGAAATTGCTTCGTTCAAAATCAACGTGCCTGTTGAACACTTTAAAACCCTTTGTGATCCTAATTTCTGGCCACCTCATGTAGCTGTTCATGAATTTAAACCCAAAAATCGTAACAGATCGATGCCTATTTCAGTGAATTTACCTTCGGTGCAATCTTCATAAAATGTTGTACCAAAAAACTAAACTACTTACAAACCTCTTCTCAACTGTCCCTGATTTATCAAAATGTACGTGGCTTAAACTCAAAACTTAAAAGTCTTTTTTTGCATAGTTTCAGTGTACATTATGATATTATCGCTTTCACTGAAACATGGCTAAGTAATAATATTCATAATAGTGAAATTCTTTCAAGTAATTTCACTATTTATAGACTTGACCGTTCGTCGCGCAGAGGTGGTGGGGTGTTAATTGCGGTTAAATCCATTATCCACTCTGAATTGTTTACCTTTTCGTCCCTTCATGATGTGGAGATTATAGCGGTTAAATTAACTCTCCCATCGTGCTCATTATACATAACATGTTCTTATATCCTTCCCTCTTCTGATGTACAAGTTTATGATCACCACATAAATTGTATTAAAGAAGTTAACGAACATGTAAATGATAGAGATTGTCTTCTTGTGTTGGGTGATTTTAATATTTCGAACACTTCTTGGTTATCAACTTATAATGCTAATTACTTAATTCCGACAATTGATCACTATCTTTTTGATGAATTGTTTAACCTGTCTTTGTTTCAGATGAACTCTATTTCAAACCATCTTAATCGTACTCTTGATCTTGTGTTTGTTAATCATGATTCGCTCATTAATGTCGTGAGATCAACTCCTTTCTCTTTACCTGAGGATACACATCACCCCACTTTAGAGGTTTTATTAACTGTTGTTAATCCTACCTCTACTACTCCAATGCCTTCTAAACTCAGTCGCTGTTATCGTAAATGCAATTTCGTTTTGCTTAATGAATTAATTAATTCGACAGACTGGTCTATTTTAAATGAGTCGGTTGATATTAATTTGGCAGCATCGTTTTTTTATTCTACCTTAAACTCTATTCTGGATGTTTGTGTTCCTCTCCGCCGTATTTCGCCTGTTTCAAATAAGCCCCCTTGGTTTACCAAGACTCTTTCGAGCTTGAGAAACATTAAAACTAAATGTTTTAAAAATTATAAAAAGTCTGGTTCAAGTGTTGACTGGTCCAAATATTCCACTGCCAAGTCAAATTTCAATCTTTTAAATTCTAGCTGTTATGAGAATTATCTTACACGTTGCAAACGTCAGTTTACTCGTGATCCCAGACAATTTTACTCATTTGTAAACTCGAAGCGTAAATCTTCTGGTTTGCCGTCCTCATTTGTCCTTGGAGGTGAAAAAACTTGCAATGACCAGGATTCCTCTGATCTATTTGCTGATTTTTTTCAATCCACTTATTCTTCTGCTGATCTCTACAGCAACTCATATCCATATTCACTCCCTGATTATGGGTCTATAAATACCCCCAGAGTTACTGCATCCTCTCTGGCTGCAGCCATTAGGACATTGAAATCATCTTTCTCTCCTGGTGCCGATAATATTCCTAGTTGTGTGATTAAAGAGTGCAGTGCTTCTCTTCAGTCACAATTACTAAAATTGTTTAACTTGTCCTTGGATACTTCTGTGTTCCCTTCAATTTGGAAAGAATCTTTCATCATTCCCTTATATAAAAAAGGTGGAAGATCTGATATTTCCAATTATAGAGGCATTGCGAAATTATCTGCTATTCCGAAGTTATTTGAGAAAATTATAACATCGGCCTTGCAGCATTTTTGTAAATCGATTATTCAACCATCTCAACATGGCTTTGTTCAAAATCGATCAACGGCCTCTAATTTACTTGAGTTTACTTCGCTTGTTAATGACAGCTTTTCTAAAAAAATGCAAACTGATGTTATTTATACGGACTTCAGTAAAGCATTTGACTCAGTACATCATCACATACTAATTCTTAAGCTTGAACGCTTAGGATTTTCACCCAGTCTTGTGTCTTGGATTTCATCCTATTTAATGGGTAGAACCCAAAGAGTCCTGCTGAGAACAGCTATGTCTAAACTTATATTTGTTTCGTCTGGTGTACCTCAGGGTAGCCATTTGGGTCCATTGCTCTTTTCCCTTTTTATAAATGACCTTCCTAGCTGTATCTCACATTCTACCATATTTATGTATGCTGATGATGTTAAACTTTGCCTTCCCTACTCCAATGCAAATGGTCATCATCACCTTCAAGATGACCTAAATGCATTTCAACTTTGGTGTGTGGAAAACCAGCTGGACTTAAATTGTTCAAAGTGTATGACAATGACCTTCAGTCGTACTGTTCCCCTAATTGCTGATTATAAAATTAGCAATATTTCCTTACGACGCATCTTTACAGTCAAAGATCTTGGTGTGTTCTTTGACTGTAAACTTAACTTTAATCTTCATATTTCTACCATCATTAATGAAGCAAAAAGTGTGCTTGGCTTTATTAAACGTTGGTCTAAGGAATTTAATGATCCTTTTACTACCAAGCGCTTATATACTTCGCTTGTGCGTCCTATCTTAGAGTATTGCTCTGTTGTATGGTCTCCGCAGCATAAACTGTATCAAGATCGTATCGAATCGGTCCAAAAACAGTTTCTTCTCTTTGCCTTAAGAGATCTTAGATGGGACAGTAATTTACGATTACCATCCTATCATAGTAGGCTCCAGCTAATTGATCTTCCATCGTTAACCAATCGCAGAACAATTTTAGGAATTGTTTTTCTGCATAAATTGATTAGTGGTGATATTGATTCGTTCTCTTTGTTGGGTCGTCTAAATTTTTCGGTTCCGTCCCGAGCAACTAGACACTATCGTCCGCTTCATTTACCTGTGTGCACTAGGGATTATTCTTTGCACAGTGCGTTTCATGTTCTTTGTGTTCATTTTAATAAATATTATCACGTCTTTTCCTTAGAGCTCTCTCTTCCTAAAATAAAAACCTTACTATTAGCTCATCTTAGGGAATTCACTCTCGATGCCCAGGCATAAGCATGGTTTTTATTTATTTTTATTTTATTACTTTTTTTTAAATTTATTTATTTTTTTCTCTTTAGTTTTAAGAACTATTTTTATACCCTGAACCCATTGAAAATGGGAAATCAGGGTATAATGGTTTTGTTAAAAGTATGTAACAGGGAGAAGGAGGCGTGGCAGACCCCACAAAGTATATATATTCTTGATCAGGGCGACAAACTGAATCGATTTAGCCATGTCCGTC
Organism: Drosophila mulleri; assembly: GCA_035047565.1. Lineage (NCBI taxonomy): Eukaryota > Metazoa > Arthropoda > Insecta > Diptera > Drosophilidae > Drosophila > Drosophila mulleri. The sequence continues at coordinate 1,644,604 of JAWNPK010000172.1, forward strand.
TGTCCGTCTGTCCGTCCGTCCGTCTGTCCGTCTGTCCGTCTGTCCGTATGTATGAACGCGTCGATTTCTGAAGATATAGAAGCTAGAGACTTCAACTTTTTTTTAAAATGCTCGTATATAGCACGCGGATATCGAGTTTATCACTAAAAATCGATAACTCATCCCGTTATTTTTTTATCGATCAAAAACCTTATCGAAAACCAGTTATAAAATTATATCTCCTACACCTTTAGAGCTAAAATCTCCAAATTTTAAATGTAGACTCGACTGCACGTGATAGAATTTCGATTTTTGTTATAATTCACCCCCCACCCCTATATCCACCCCCTTACCCTCATCTCTGTAAAAGGCGTATTTCAAATACTAGAGACTTGAGCTTTGGCAAATATACGCATAGTAATGAAAAAACCACATTCTGAAAGTTTCATGAAGAACGTACGTCCACAAAAAAAGTTATTGAACAATTAAGTTCCCATAGTAAGCCCACACTGCAGCCCATGCCTGTTAATGCGTGCGTGCCTATGGGTGTCTATGTATATGTTTGCGTGTGTGTGTGTGTTTGTTTAAGCTGAATGACACTAAAAATTATTGAAATGGCTGTTGCTCGGAGGGTTCAGGGTATCTCGTAGTCGAGCAGTCTCGACTAGAGCTTTCTTACTTGTTAATTATTAATTTGTTATGTTAAATATAGTTAATTAAACCTACATTTAATTTATTTTTTTAAGCTTTCTTACTAACACTTTCTTTTCATAGCTTCAATAGTATCACTGACCATAATTGGCTGTGAGACGTGGGCATAGCTGGCCGGACTGGCAAATAAAATACCCCCATCGGGTTGGTGTTACTATTGAAATCATATCCTGTACTTTGTATAGGCTTTTTTAAATTAAAATTGACTCTCGTTTTTGTCAATAGCTTTAAGAAATAAAAGAAATAAAAAGATCTAATAAATGTTGCCACAATTTTGAAGTGCCTTCAAAATACTTAAATATTATTGGCACAATTAATGCATATACTGCAGAGGAGAAAATTGATTTTATTGAGCTCGATAATTGTGTATCATTTTTCGAATGAAAATATAATTCATAAATATATAGTTCATAAAAACTAAAATGACTATTTTTCTGGCTATTTTTGAATTTGATCTAGCCGTTTCTAGCAGGTTTGAAAGGTTAATTTAGCATTTTCTTGTCCGGAAGAGTTGGCAGCACTGGATATAAGCAGATCCTTCGAGGAGAGACAACAGATAAGGTAATGCTAGGAGAGGCTGATAATAAAGGCTGGTGATAAACTTGATATGCGCACTGTATATACGGTCATTTAAAAAAAGTTGAAGTCTCTAGCTAAAATATGTTCTGAAATCGACGCGTTCAAACATACGGACAGACGGACACGGCTAAAGAGACTGTTCGACTACGAGATCCCCTGAACTCTTCGAGCAATAGCCATTTCAATAATTTTTAGCGTTGTTTAATAAATTTTTTTGTTGACGTACGTTCTTCATAAAACTTTTAGATTGTGTCGAAGTTCAAGTCTCTCGTATTTGAAATACGCCTTTTACAAAGATAAGGGTGGAGGGGTGAATATAGGGGTGGGGTGAATTATAACAAAAATCGAAATTCTATAAAGTACTTTTGAGTCTACATTTAAAATTTGGAGACTCTAGCTCTAAAGATAATTTTATAACTGGTTTTCGATAAGGTTTTTTATCGATAAAAAAATAACGGGAGGAGTTATCGATTTTTTGTGATAAACTCGATATCCGCTTGCTATGTACGGACATTTAAAAAAAAAATTGAATTCTCTAGCTTTTATATCATCTGAAATCGACGCGTTCAAACATACGGACAGACGGACGGACGGACAGACAGACGGACAGGGCCAAATCGACTCATATATATACTTTGTGGGGTCTGCCACGCCTCCTTCTTCCTGTTACATACATTTCAAGAAATCCATTATACATACCCTGATTTCCCATTTTCAATGGTGTCCTTCCAAAAGGAGTCTGGGCCTTCGATGGGACAGCGTATAATATATATTCTAAAAATATAGACTGCAACTTGCGGTCTCTCTGAAATTAGCACGAATGAAGTGCTGGCACCGGTGTTTCAATATGTACTACTTTATTAAATTTAACATCAACGCAAGCGCCGCTTGCACATTAGAGAGCGCGCCTATGCGCATCTAAGCGAAAGCAGCGGGAGAGCGATCGTTTGGAGAGCGACACCCCCGTGCTAGCGCGTACAACAACGACTACTTGTACAGTGGTTTAACTTCAATTTCTTAACCTATACAATTTCCATAACAATTCAGAGGGCATATATCCAAATGCCTTAACATCGGCCGCGTTGAAAGGCCGCAGGGCTTCAATAGCATGGGGAATATTAGTTGAGTGGCAGCGGGGCGAGCGTTGCCCTTATCAGGGAGTGCCCTGGCGTGATCACTTCGCCGTCGTTGGGGTTGCTGCTGGGAGCGACCATTGGGCGCGAGTCGAGTACGACCTCGACCTCGACCAGCACGATGGCCAAAGGCCGCCAAAATGCGGTGCTCGAGAAGGGATGAAGACAAACTCCATGCCCCGCTCCATTTCCATATCCTCTGTGTTGAGGTCCAGCGTGCGAGCACCACCCACGAAATTGGTGGCATTGTCGCAATTCAGCTTCCGGATAAGGCCACGTCGACCAACGAACCTTCGAAGTAAAACAAACAATTATAGATGTGAATGCAAGGAACGCGAAGCTTAACTCAGATGCTGTAGGAACAAGTAAAGAATAACTCTCTTGTTTTCCATTGATAAAGCGGAACGAAGAGAATGACGAAGTTGACTCAATAAGCAGTACGATAGGGTTTGTTACCTCATCGACCGCGATCATAGTAATTGCAGTTCTAGTTCAGTAGTGATACCCTTATCTGTTTGCGTTCTTACGTATAAACAACAACCGTAAGCTCTCGTTGAGGCGTCAGTAAATCCATGGATCTGACATCCTTTCGATTTAAGTGTGCCAACGTAACGAGGTATATGCAACGATCTTAGATTTGAGAAACAGCTAGTTACTGCCTCAAATTCTTGCCTCATTTGAACAGGCAATTGGTCATCCCACCCAAGTTTGTGCAACCACATTTCCTCTAAAAGGACCTTCGCACGAGTTACGATCGGACTTAACAAACCTTAGGGCGCGTATAACCTTGCTACAAATGACACAACGGATCTTTGGTCTGTTCTACTGGACAGTTCATGGAATATCTAAAGCTGTCATTCATTGGATTCCAAATTAATCCCAATGTTTTTGTGTCCTCTTGATGACCAATAACTATATCGTTTCTAGCTGGTTGTGCTGCGAGTTGTTTACAATTGGACGACCATTTTGTGAGAGGAAATCCAAACGTTTGAAGAATTGCTATCAAGTCTCGATGCAACACACAATAAGTTGAAAGTTGCGGTGGGACTCGTCAAGTTCAATTTGCCGGTACATTTTAGCGATGTCTGCTGTAGCAGCCCAATGACGAAGTCGAAATCTTAGCAAAGTCGAAATCTTAGCAAACTGAGGCTGGATGGTCGGACCCACCATGAGTAGATCATTCAGCGACAATTGAGAGGAGGACTTGCTAGAGGCATCAAACACTACTCGAAGTTTAGTGGATGCGCTGTGCGGTCTTAGCACGCATTGATATGGGATGAAATAATGCGGCTCTCTCGGAACTTGATTGTCAGTTGGGCTCATGTGACCCAAGTCCAAGTATTCTTTCATAAAGTCAATGTACATTGGCCGAATGTCTTCTTGCTTGCTCATTCTTCTTTCCAAGGCCAGAAATCGTCGCTTGGCTGTGTCATAAGACATACAAAGACAATGTGGGCTTGATTTGAATGGCAGCGACACTCTGAAACGACCCGAGGTAGTTTGGCAAATAGTCTCCACAAATGACTTCTCGCACAGTTGTTGCTCTGGGGTATACAAATTCGAATTAATTGTATTTGGCTTTTCTTACAACTCCCCTTCTTCCAATTTGCGAACTATTGAATCTATAGCTATGTCGTCGTTTACGACGCTAATGAAAGTCGACGAACTAGTAGCTGCATTCAATGTTCGGTAGCGACCAGATACAATCCAACCAAAGGCAGTCAATTACAATGTTGGGTTGTTATCAGGTCCCTTTATTTTGCCTTCTCTTAATATATCAAAAAATCAGCACCGAGCAAAAAATCAATACGTTGCGGCTTGTGGAATTGAGGATCAGCTAATTGTACGTTATCAGTGTGCTTCTCTGGTTGATACGACAAAATGGAACGTAACACACCAAAGTCTGTTCGGATTTCTATGTCGTCCGTTCGGGACGCTATCGAAGTTTGAACGCTGTGCCGAACAGTTGACTGACAATTATCAATGTCCAACAATTGAATCCCAGATCTTTGCCGTTTTAATTTCAACTGTTTTGCAAGTTCTTCAGTTATGAAATTAACTTGCGAGCCGGAATCTAATAAAGCTCTAGCTAAGTGATAAGATCCAGATTGATCTTTTATCTTCACAACTGCAGTTGCCAAAAGAACTTGATCAGAGGCTATCCGTGCGTGATTTACAGATGAAATCTGTGACGAAGTGACACGACGGACTGCTGATACAACTGCTGAGCTACTTTGAGCCGCTTCAGAGCTGTATCTATGCAGTATGGTATGGTGCGGCTTAGAGCACACACGACAGCGGGCTGATTTGCATAACAATTCAGAGGGCATATATCCAAATGCCTTAACAAATGGGTTAAGTTCCCATGGTAAGTCCACATTGCAGCCCATGCGTGTTTATGCGTGCGCGCCTATGTGTGTCTATGCATGTGTGTGTGTGTGTTTTTTGTAAGCAGAAAGACGTGAAGAATTATTGAAATATCAGCTCTCCGCAGTGTTCAGGAGATTTCCTAGTTGAGCAGTCTCGACTAGAGCTTATTTACTTGTTGTTAATTTGTAATTGAACGAATACACTTGACTATGGTGGTGTTTAGTTTCGTATTTATCTTTGTTATTCTGATCCTGGGTTTATATACCCAGACTCTTGCACAATTTTAACCTTTAAATATGGTGCGTCTATTGCTGAGTGTGTAAGGCTCAGCATTGGTCTATTACATATTCTTATCTTATCGCAGAGTTTGTAATGCTCCGCGTTAGTCTATTAGCTATTCCTATCCTATCGCTGAGGTTGTAAGGCTCAGCGCTCGTCTCTTACTTAGTCTTACTCTGGGGTTGCAAGGGTTGGTGTTGTTACATTTGTCTATTTATAGAGTCCGTACATGTGACTCTTATCTTTTCCCATCGCACTACCTGATAATTGTTGACTGCTTCGGAGGCATGTATACGATCTTCTGTTCATGCTTGAACATTCTGCGGGGGGCCAAAGTGCGTGACATCCAGAATTGCTGCCTGTGGATTTCTTAATAATATACAGTACAAATAAAAATTTCATAATTGTTAGTTTCTTGACAAAATGATCACGCTTTCAATCCTTATGTAAGTGCCTGAGCACTAATTATATGGATTTATATAATTAAATAGGTTTTAATATTAAGTACGAAAAAAAATTTTTCTTTAAGCAAACATTTTAGCCCAAATTGGTAATCTTCGTGATGCGGCAGGAAAAGAAAGAATTGAGCCATGTGGCTCTTTTTATAGGGCCCCATTCCAGACTTCGCTCTTTCTCTTTTTGGAAAGTACGAAACGAAGCTGGGTACAATTTTCCAGCTGTTTCCCAAAGCTTTTAAGGTTTCTTTCTAAAGCTCGATCTCGAAAGGTTAGATTTTGAAAGCTCAGCTGGGCATTGCAGTGCAGCCGACAAATTTGTCAGTAATGGTATTCACTGCAATTACCCATCCCAATAAATATATGCATGCAATGACCATTAAAAAGTTTCTTGTTCTTTCGAATCTATTCGCAAAATCTCGCTGGCTCAAAACTGTATTCTGAATTTGTAGTACCTTTTATTTTCAGCCGGAATATCCGAAAAAGTAATATCTTACGTTGGAACCAATTTAATTTGCTTGCCCTCGTGCTTAGAACAACAAATAAATTTTGTGGGGTAAGTCAAAATGTTTAGCAAATCAAATAAAGAACATGTAATAAGGCTCTAGTCTCTCTCTAGCTTCATTTATGCACACGTACTTACACATGCATCCACACACACGCATAAGTCCACGCTCTGATAACTGCGCAGTAAGCAGCGACTGCGCTTTTGCTGCGTTGCAGTGTGGGCAATATTATTAGAATTTATTTATTGAATAATTTCTTTTGTAGACAGACAATCTCAATGAAACTTTCAGAACACAATCATAATGTTTAAATGAATGTACATTCCACAGCAAAAAGCTCTAGCATTTGAAATACACTTTTTATATATTTATTGGTGAGGGTAGGATATAAGAGAGGGGGTGAATTATAAAAAAAATTCTACAATGTACATAAGTCTACTTTAAAAATTTGGAGACTCTACCTCTAAATAGAGAGGGAGAGGAGTGGGAGAGGGAGGGAGATATCATTTTATAATTGATTTTCTATAAGGTTTTTTATCGCTAAAAAAATAACAGGATGAGTTATCGATTTTTAGTGATAAGCCCGATATGCGCGCGCTATATACGAAAATTTTACAACAAATTTGAAGTCTCTAGCTCTTCATACGGACAGGTGGACGGACGGACAGACAGACGGACAGGGCTAAATCGACTCATTATACCCTGATTTCCAATTTTGAATGGGTTCAGGGTATAACAAGTAAGAACGTTCGGACGATACCTATTGCAGAATTTTCATTCACAGCCCAAACGCTGTCAACCAGAGTATATAGTGTAATTTTCAAGTATAGTGCGCAACAAAAATAGGGCATGATCCCATAAAAATTGAAAAATCATCAGTAATGATCTTTCGTATGCGAGCTCTCTAATTATAATTATTATTATATTATTGGGCAGTCGACCAATCGTGAACTAATGTGTGCAGCGACTGTAGAAAAAATAGAAAGACGGAACTTACTAAAGTGAAATCTTCGACCGACCTCTGATCACGAAAAAAAAAATACACGATTTGGAAATGTTTGCCCCTGGGCTGACAGGTGCCGCTTTCTAGGACCTCAGTATGCAGGAGTGACATCCTGCGGAAATGGCTCCTAGGTCAATGCTGCAGCTGCCCCGGCCCGTTAAAACCCTGGCAGGCCTCCAAGTACGTTCGAAGATCGTCACCAACTGAATTTTCATTGGTGGTACAGGTTTAAGTTGATATATATCCTTAATTTGTGCAAGATCCTGGCTCTGAACATTGGCTCCCATAAGGACCAACGTCAACCCTCGCATGGCCTCCCTGCTTTGCACAGATAACCATGAGGATCGCTTGAGCGATTGTACACCCGATCTAAGATAGCGGCCTGGAGTCGGGACCCAATAACATGGAATCACGAAAGACCCCTACATCAAAAAAAAAAACAATTAGTGGAACACCACAAGCAGAGAGTGAGGCCCGTTTCACGGACCCAAGACTGGGCTTTGGCAAAAGCTCAAAAATGCAAAGGAGCTCTGTAGCACAGGCGCCAAGAGGTGTGGAGGAAACTCCAAAAACCGCTGCCGCGGAAGCAGGGGCTCCAAGCACTACTGCAGAGGCGACAATCTCACCAAGGCACGAGTACATGTTAAAACTCCGTGCCGAGGAAGAGGACGCCATACAAAAAACATCAGTCTGGATGTTAAAAGCGGGGTTTCCGACCTAGACGAACTGCTCGATATTCTAGGACACTGCAGGAACTCCTGGAAGAAGCTGGAAGCTGAAGCAACTAAGCAGAAGCAATTAGAACCAGCAGCAGAGAGAGAGGCACGGATCTCGGAAATGGTGGAAACACCTACCATACAAAAGAGACAGGCCCCTAGTCCCTTAGAGTCTGAATCCGGCAAAAAACTTTGCAAGGGACAACAGAATCTGTGGCAAAAAGAAAAGGGGCTTCGAAACAAAGAGCGGAAAAGACTACTTCGGCACCTGCAGAGAAGCCGAAAGTGATAGCACAACCAACGATAAAAAAAAGAGATGAAAAAACCTCCCAGCACAGAAGCAGTCCTCATAAAACCTGAAAGTGGACAAAGCTACGTAGATGTGTTACGCAGCACAATCCAACAGGACGAAAAGACAAATGTGAGAGGCAGAAGGAAAACCTGAGCTGGGGCACTCCTTGTAGAACTGAGCAAAGGGGAAAACCGTTAAGAAAACAGCTACGGTAGCCGAGTTAAAACCTACAGCGACAGTGGAGATCCGAGATCTCGACTCACTAACTGTAGAGTCTGAGGTGGCTGAGGCAGTGCGACAAGTCCTTGATAACTCATCAGTGGACTTGCGCATAAAAGTCACTGCCCCAAACAGTCGAGAGCAAGTAAGGGCTTTTATAACTTTAGAAAGCCAACTAGCGGAGACGTTGCTGAGCTCAGATATTAAAATCGGCTTTGTCAGGGCTAGGCCTAGGATGTGTAAACCCATCCGCAGATGTTACAGATGCTTCGGGGTCGGTCATCTGCAGACCAACTGCACAGGGCCGGACCGAAGTGGTGGTGGCATCTGCATTAAATGTGGTGAATCAGGTCACAAGATGAAAGACTGCAAAAAAACACCAAAATACTGCATTTGCACGGATGCAGGGATCGCAGAAATGCCCAAGCACACGACAAACTACAGCAAAATGATGAAAATTCTCCAAGGTAATCTACACCGGAGCAAAACGGCAGATGCACTTTTGACACAGATAGTAGCAGAACATGCTATAGATGTAGTGATCATCAGTGAGCAATACAAGCGAAAAGAAAACGGTGTCTGGCTAGAGGACGATACCAAGACTGCTGCCATATGGATCCCCAATAGTAGTGGACAACGGCCACTAGAAAGCAAGACGGGCAACTGCTATGTCTACGCACGCTTCAGAGAAGTAGCAGTAGTCAGTTGCTACTTAACCCCTAGCGATGACATAAGCACCTTTCAGAATAAACTGGATGCAATCGAGGATTTGCTCGTGGATCTACGGCAGCCTTTCATTGTGGCAGGCGATCTTAATGCACGAGCAGTAGATTGGGGATGTCCTCTACTAACTCTAGAGGACGGAAAATCATGGATATGGCCGCTAGGACCGGGTTAGTGGTAGCAAACCGCGGAAGCAGAGCTTCCTTCCATAGGCCGGGATGTGAAGGCACAATACCTGACGTAACCTTTGGATCCGAACACATCGTGGATCGGATAAAGGACTGGAAGATACTCGATGACTTCACGGGCAGTGATCACGAGTATATCTCATATGAGTTCCAGAATACCAGCCAGCAAAACCCCCTACCATGCCCAAGAAAGACTTCCCACAGATGGGACATAAGTAAGGTGGACACAGGCAAATTACTAGCTGAATTAGATAGGCGAGAAGGACATTTCGACGGCGCATTGACCTCGAAACAAGTGGTCGAAAGGAGCCTAACAGCTATGGAAAGAGCGTGTAATGTTTCGATGCCAAAAACGCACAGCAAACACGGAGGTAGACGACAGGCGTACTGGTGGAACCACGATATTGCAGAAAAAAGGAAAGTATGCATACAATGTAGAAGAAGGCTAACAAGGGCACGACGCTCTGGAAATTTCATGGCGGAGGCGTTAGCATCCAAGATTGCGAGAAAAGAACTGTCGATTGCTATCACACGCAGTAAGCATGACAAGTGGAAAGAGCTCTGCAAAGATGTAAACAAAGACCCTTGGGGACTTGGCTACAAGATAGTCAAAACGTGGATGATGATACGATGGATCATATAGTGGAAACACTATTTCCAACACACATCCACGAGAGGCATGAGCGATCACCCATAGAGTTCGATAGTTCAGTCCCAAATTTCACCGAGGAAGAACTCAATATTGCAGCTCTCTCCCTGAAGAATAAGAAAGCGCCGGGACCAGATAATATACCGAAATACTGAAGGTGATAGCATCAGGACGGCCTACTTTTCTACTTAGGATGTATAACGCATGTCTAAAAGAAAGGTCATACCGGTTGACCTGCTTGCACAAGAGCGCAAAAAATATGGAGTCTTCGGCAAAGAGGAGAATTCTCAGTACAGGTTGCAAAGAGCATACGACAGCAAACCATAGTCTCGTGGAAGGCGAGATGGTCAAGCGAAAGGTATGGAAGATGGACCGCTAGAGTAATCCCGATCTAGAGAAGTGGATAAATAGAAAACACGGTGAAACGTCGTTCTATTTGACACGGTTACTTTCGAAAGTATCTAAATAAGATGGGAAAAACTGCCGAATCCAGCTGCATTTACTGTGAAATTGCAATGGATGATGCAGAACACACCTTCTTCAACTGCATAAGATGGTCGGAAGAAAGAATCGACCTGGCAGAAACAGTTGGTGAAGTCAAAGTAGAGACATTTTTATTATTATTATTATTATTATTATTATTATTATTATATTTATTATTATTATTATTATTATTATTATTATTATTATTATTATTATTATTATTATTATTATTATTATTATTATTATTATTATTATTATTATTATTATTATTATTATTATTATTATTATTATTATTATTATTATTATTATTATTACGCTAAAAGCAGCGTCAGAACGGGAGTTTATAGCATGCCGTATTTGTGTGTATATATGTTTGTATGTACATGTACATGTTTAAGTTACGGCGTGGACGAGAACGTAACAATGCTTATGGTGCAGATCCCACGCTGCAGGCCGGTTTATACATAAGTGACCGATCATATTACGGCACTTATGTATAGCTCTTATAAGATATGATATGAGCATGATACTCTTACTTATGCTGGACATATGTCTACATTGATATATTGTATACACTACAATACTGTGAGCATATGCTTATATGACATACAAAATACTACACCTACCTTTAAAAACAAAAAACAACGTACCAGTCAGGCGATACCGATTGCAAAATACTCATTCACAGCCCAAACGTTGATCCCATTATAATTCAATCAAGAAAGAAGACTCTAGTCGAGACTGCTCGACTAGGAGATACCCTGAACCCTCTATGCTGATGCTCCAATCATTCTGCACACATACATACACATGCATCCACCCGCACGCAAAGGCCCGCGTTCTGCTAACTGTGCAGTAAGCAGCGACTGCGCTTGGGCTGCGCTGCAGTGTGGGCAATATAATGAGAATTTATTTGTTGAATAATTTCGTTTGTAGACGTACAATCTTAATGAAACTTTCAGAACGTTATCACACCCTGAACCCATTGAAAATGGGAAATCAGGGTATAATGGTTTTGTAAGCATACTCGTGTATACCATACGCAGTACGAGTTTATCATATTTTTTCGATAACTCATTCGATATATTTTTTATCGAGGATAATCGATAAATTGATATTGTTTTTTGAGCCTTTTTTGAACACTATTAGACCTAGAGACTTCAGATTTACTGTGTATATAAATTTGATAGATACACACATTTTGTAATTTACAGATTTTGGATACCACGCCCCCTTCGCCTACAACTTGTAAAAAACGTATATCATTACTAGAGACTTGTGCTTTACACATATTATGATTACGTTCTGAAAGTTTCATTAAGATTGTACGTCTACAAACGAAGTTATTCAACAAATAAATTCTCATAATATTGCCCACACTGCAGCGCAGCCCAACCGCAGTCGCTGCTTACTGCGCAGTTAGCAGAGCGTGGGCCTTTGCATGCGGGTGGATGCATGTGTATGTATGTGTGCAGAATGATTGGAACATCAGCATAGAGGGTTCAGGGTATCTCCTAGTCGAGCAGTCTCGACTAGAGTCTTCTTACTTGATCTTAATCGAACAATTTTATAAGTTAAAATATGTTTATTCTTAAATTGCCCGCATAACATATACGCATATATGTATGTATATACATATAAGTTAACGACAGACCCTACAAAAGGGCATTGCACCGGCCTAATTATATCACGGCCCCAGTGCATGCATTTTTGACACGTGCGCTTTGTCAGCAGAATACAACAGCAACGCAACCGCAACCGTGGGAGCCTATCGTCAGCAATGTTAATAAGATCAATGCACTTGGCCAAAACACATTCTGGTCAACGTGTGCATTTCCGCCACGAGCGCCGAGTTAGCGCACCGATCAGCACCACCGTGAGAGCCATCGTGTCACAAGACACCTATCATCAGCAACAGCAGTGACCACGGCGGCAGCGACGCCAATAGCAGCAGCGGCAGCTTTCATATAAATAGTACTTGTATAATTATTCTTAAGTTTAGTTCTAATCCAGCTTCGAAAGTAAATAAATGTTTTTTTAATACAAAAACCGCTTTCGAATATTTAATTGGCGCCCGAGCAGGGACCCGCGATCGTTACCAGAGAAAGTTTACGCGTCGAAAAACATAGTACCAACTATTGTTCGCGAGAGCACCTATAACGAAATATAGCTGCTAGTGAACGCGACGAAAATCCTTAGTGCCTAATCCGCAGCTATCGAAACGTTTGTACCTAATCCGTAGGTAACGGGAGCATTCGAACGATCCGTGATAGTGCTTAATCGGCAGCTACGTCGTGTTCGTGAAAGAGTGACTCTAACTACGTAAACGAGGTACGGCCGTGGGTCAAGAACATTGTTGCATCCTATAAGTATCCGTCCGTAGGATACCGCGTAATCAGTGTGCGTCGCAGGATCTTCAGTAACGGATACACCGCTAATCCCGGAATCCGAGGAAAGAGAGCAATCCGGACCATCATCGCGGGAGTCAACAATGTTAAAAATTATCTTGTAAGCATAGTGAATAAGATTTTAAAGAAAAAAAAGAAATACACAACAAACATTCAACATTAACACCTAGAAATTAAGAAAAACCACAAATAAATAATATATATTAAACTTTAACACTTAGTACTTAAGAAAACTCTAAAATTGTACTACTGAGCGACAATTGCGTTAATCGCTTAGGGATTTACCATTTACTAACATAAATCAAAATCTTGAGGACATTTTCTGAAAACAAACCACCACCATTTTCCGACTCGACAAAAATTCTTTGAATCTGTCCGTGACCATAGACGAACTAACGACCGCATTCTCCAAAATAACCATGCCACCACCAGAAAATTCGCTTCCATCCACCAGTTCAGGTGCCACAAGACAGACTTACTTGACCGAACCAATTGAGAGTACAATAGAGAGATACCTTAGGAAGATATTGTCAGAGAAAAGTGACGAGTTACTTAGTCCAAGTACAACCGTTTCAGTCGAGCAAGATCAGACGATTCTCCCAGAACACATGGGACGAATCAACGAGTTAGACAAGTTGCCAGATGTTGTAAGAGTTTTCAAAGACTTTTCTGGGAATAGATCAGAATTCACTTCATGGCGCAAAAGTGTAGACAGGATATTCGAGGCATACTCTACTGTACAGGGAACACCAAAGCATTACGGTATCTTAATGGTAGTAAGAAGCAAAGTAGTTGGTGAAGCCGATGCCGTGTTAGAAGCGTATAATACCCCATTAAATTGGAAGGCCATATCCCAATGTCTCACTGATCATTTTGCAGACCGCAGAGATCTTAAGACATTGGAATATCAACTCTATACCCTTAGGCAAAACGGGCGTTCAATAGAAGAGTTTTATCAAGTCGTTTATTATCATCTGTCTCTAATCCTGAATCAGATAAACAACCATGATTCATCTGCAGAAACAGTAAGAGCCATTACCAAATTATATAGGGACAAAGCTTTAGATACGTTTATCAGAGGTCTCAACGGAGACTTACCAAGGTTATTAGCCATCAAAGAGCCAACTGACCTTAAACATGCCCTTCACTTGTGCCGACTGATTGAGAACCAGTCCATTAGAAATTCCGTTAATCCTATAAGAGTCCCTTCGCTTCCTCCGAAGAGCAATCATCAAAACAAAATTACTCAATCCCCATTTCGATATAACAGCCCACATGTCCTAAACCAAACCAACTTCAATCCGAACTTGTACTATCCACCAAAGCCTAAGTTTAACCCCCAGAATCCAGTTTTCACACCAAGACCCATATACCAACAACAACAACAATTCTTTAACGCACCGCCAAGACCAATAGCTCCAAAACCACAACCGCCTCCACAACCAATCGAAGTCGACTCTTCCATCAGATCCAAGAACGTGAACTATATGAATAGGCCAAATAATAACCAATTCGCTGGGAAAAGACCCTTATCTTCTAGGGCAGAACACCCATTCAAGTATCAACGACAATTTCATATCAATACTGGGGAAACCCAAGTAGATGATGAGGCTAACGCCTACGCAGACGCATACGCCGCCGAAACTTATGCTGAGGCATACGAGCAATGTATGAGTGAACAGGCTTACTATGCTGCTGCAGAGGAGCAAGGTATCGTCGAAGCACCATACGAGAACGAAGCAACTACAGACAACCAGACTCAGGTAGAAATTGCTGATATGTCTGACGTCAATTTTTTAGCTTAAATCGTTCCTTGTTACCTTACTTTCAATGCAAAACGAGGGACGGACAGGTACTAAATTTTCTCATCGATACTGGTTCCAACCAGAACTACATACAGTCTTCCCTAGTAAACAACGCAAAAGAAAACAAAGAAGCTTTTTTCGCTAATTCTATCGGCGGAAAAATAGCCATAACCCATCATATATTTTTGAATCTATTCAACCTCAAAACCCCAATAAGATTTTTCGTATTGCCCACTCTAAAAATCTTTCATGGTATTCTTGACAACGATACAATGAAACAACTCAACGTTGTTATTGATGTCAGGAACGATATTTTAATAGTAAACGGCAGTAATAAATTCCGTATTAAGCAGTTACCTGCACAAGCCGTCAACAATATAAAGGTCCGAACAAACCATATGTCCGATAGTCAGAAAAAGATAATAGATCGACTAATTTATGAAGCTAAACCATTATTTGCAGACCCAGAGCAAAAATTAACTTACACGACTAAAGTGGTAGGAGAGATCCGAACCAATACCGACACCCCAGTTTACAGCAGACATTACCCATATCCTATTGCTCTAAAGCAAGAAGTCGAAAAGCAAATATCAGAAATGCTTGACGACGGAGTCATTAGACCCTCTAGATCACCGTATAACGCTCCAGTATGGATCGTACCAAAGAAATCTGATGCCGCAGGGAAAAAGAAATACCGACTGGTAATTGATTATCGCAAGCTAAATTTAGTCACAATCTCCGACCGATACCCTATGCCAGAAACAGGGGATATCATAGCCCACTTAGGGGACAATAAATTCTTCACAGTCCTCGACCTCAAAAGTGGTTTCCACCAAATTCCTTTGAAGGAGACAGACATAGAAAAGACAGCATTTTCTGTCAACGGAGGGAAGTACGAATTTACAAGACTACCTTTTGGTCTCAAGAATTCCCCTTCAATATTCCAAAGAGCCTTAGATGATATTCTAAGAAATCATATTGGGAAAATACGCTATGTCTACATTGATGACATCATTGTTTTCAGCAAAACTGAAAATGAACATGCTCATCACCTAAAAAAAGTCTTCACGACTTTACTCAACGCTAATATGAAAGTCCAAATGGACAAGTGTGAATTTTTCAAAAAGGAAGTGAATTTCCTAGGATTCACCATTTCAGACAGTGGCGTTAAGACAAATCCAGAAAAGGTTGAAGCGATTTCCAAATTCCCCATACCCAAAACTCTCAAAGAACTACGATCGTTCTTATGCCTCTCCGGCTACTACCGCAGATTCATAAAAGATTATTCAAAACTAGCTAAACCCCTTACCACTCATCTCAGAGGTGAAGATGGTCGTGTATCAGCTAAAACATCAGATAAAGTACAGATAAAGCTAGATAACAAGGCAATAGAAGCATTCAACAAAATAAAGCAAACTCTTTGTGCTAATAACGTAATCTTAAAATATCCAAACTTCTCTAAAGAATTCCATCTAACAACCGATGCTTCAAACTACGCAATCGGTGCAGTCCTTGAACAGGAAGGTAGACCCATTACTTTTATATCACGAGCGTTGTCAAAAACAGAGGAGAACTATGCAACTAATGAAAAGGAAATGCTAGCCATAGTTTGGGCATTGCAAAACCTTCGAATTTATTTGTATGAAACTGCCAAAGTTATTATATTCACAGACCACCAACCAATAACCTTTGCTCTAAGTAATAAAAATCATAACGGAAAATTAAAGCGTTGGAAGAGTTACTTAGAAGAGTTCAATTACGAATTAAAGTATAAGCCAGGAACCACTAACGTAGTAGCAGACGCTCTATCAGGAAACCCAATAACCGAAGTCAATAGTACAGAAACCACAGTTATGGGTGACGAAAGTTCATCACACAATCTCATCCCCACAATAGAAACACCTATCAACGTTTTCAACACAGTCCCACTTTACCGAAGATGAATTAATCGATATTTTTAAGAAACGACTTGACCCAAGACTTATTAACGGCTTATTTACTCCAGAACATATTATGGGAAAAATACAGGAATTCTACCCACTTCACTTTTCAAATTATAAAATACGATATACCCAAAGAAAGGTAAAAGACATTACAAGCGTCGATGAACAGAATAGAATTATAACGCAAGAACATAGACGAGCACACAGAAATGCATCAGAAAATAAAGCCCAAATTCTAGAAAAATATTTCTTCCTACAACTACACAAGAAAGTTAAAGAAATTACAACATCATGCTTAACATGCAGAGAGTCAAAATATGATAGACACCCTCCACATCCTACAATTCAAGCAACACCGATTCCCAAATTTCCAGGTGAAATCATTTTTATAGATATTTATATAACAGAAAATAAAACTATTTTAACTAGCATTGATAAATTCTCAAAATACGTTCAAGTCAAAATTTTAAACTCAAGAGCTGCAGAAGATATAAAAATTCCATTAAGAGAAATACTAATTGCATTCGGTATGCCCAAAACTGTAGTAATCGATAACGAACGAGCTTTAAACTCAGCCTCCATAAAGTTTTTGCTGCAAGACCAACTAGGTATCGAAGTCTATACAACCCCTCCATATAGCTCAACAAGTAATGGACAAATAGAGAGATTTCAGTCCACTCTGTCAGAAATAATGACTTGCCTAAGAAAAGACAATAAAGATATGAGTTTCACAGATACACTCTTTAAAGCAGTACAAAAATATAACGCCTCCTACCATTCAGTTACTAAAAGAAAACCAATAGAGATATTTTTCGGCACAACAGTTCAGGATAACCCAGAAAAAACAGAAGAGAATAGGAAAATAATATCCAACAAACTACTAAATAAACAAAAATATGACTTAAATTACCACAATAGAGAGAGACAGGAAATTAAAACATACGAACAAGGGGAGATAGTCTATGTAAAAATAAACAAGCGCCTAGGTTCAAAACTCACACCCAAATATAAAAAAGAAACGGTAACAGAAAACAGAAATTCAACCATTAAAACAGTTTCAGGAAAAATTATCCACAAAAGTAACATTCGAACGTAATTGGCAGGATATTCGCATTGCTATGTCTGGGTATAACCACAATCCTTGACTACTCACACTCTCAGTTGACTCCGATAAAGACAGGAACTTCGGCAATGCAGAACGGAACTTTCAAAATTATCCACGTATTTGACATTTCAGAATATGAAAAAATCTTCGGAACTTTCGAAAAAACTCTTAATAATATAAGCACCTCACACCAGATGTACCCACTGCTAAATTATGAATTAAATACCGTCAGAAATGATTTGCGTAGACTCAAACCCTCCATAAGAGTGGCAAGAGCAATTAATGCATTGGGAACAGCATGGAAATGGTTGGTTGGTTGGCCGGTACACCGGACCATAGTGACCATGAGGTTTTAATTACAAAAATGAATGAGCAATTAGAAAATAATAATAAACAAGTAGTTATCAATAGAGTATTGCGAGATAGAATAAACGAAATCACACAAACTTCAACTTCAACTTCAAACATAATGAAAATTGTAAAAGATCATTCTAATATTCAAGAGGAAAAAATCGCGTTTTTTAAATACAAGCTCCAAATCTTTAAAGACGATTTAACTAATTTAATTCATGCCATAGACTGGGCAAAAACAAATACAATTAACTCAATAATACTGTCAGAATCCGAAGTCAAAATAATAGAGCAGATATTAGAAAGAGAAAAAATCATGTTCTTAAACGCAGAAGAATTGTTAGAATTTAGCCAAATAAAAATCGCAAGTGATGAGAAAAACATACTCTATATAATAAACATACCTTTAATCTCAAATGAAATTTGTACAACCATGTTAATTAAGCCAATCAAAAGAAAAAATTATATCAATGACATAAAATTTGAAAATATTGTAAAATGTAAAAATTCAATCTATGCTATAAGAGACTCATGTGAGTCACATAATAAAAAAACAATTTGTAATAAGAATAAGTTAGTTGATTTAAGAAATGATACTTGTACTCTGCCATTATTGAAAAGCCAACCTCCAAACTGCCGTGCTATCAACAATCAACACGTACCCAACCACGAACAGCTGTTTGTCGGAACGATATTGCTCAACGACTTCAACGGGTCAATCAAAATCGACAAAGAGGAAGTCGAACTCCACGGTACCTTCCTGGTACAATTCGAAAACTCCACGATACGCATCGAAGATGACATATACGAATTAAAAGTGATGTCCTTCGCAGAAGCCACCCCACCGTTATTCCAAATCATGGTGGAAACAAACAAAATCGATGAAGTCCTCTCACTGCAAATGCTCAAGGAAATAAATCTAAACAACACGAGAAAGTTAGAAACCCTGAAGAGCAGCAACAATATAAGAGCAACAATCAACATAACACTCTCTGGAACTCTATGGTAGTAGTTGGATACTTGCTAAAACGAAAGACTCCAGCCACCACAGGCCAAGTCACAACATCCGAAGCAGAAAAGAGAGAAAATGCTCAAGTTTTCTATATTGCGACCGAGGACGTCCGCATCTAAGGGGGGAAGAGTTAACGACAGACCCTACAAAAGGGCATTGCACCGGCCTAATTATATCACGGCCCCAGTGCATGCACTTTTGACACGTGTGCTTTGTCAGCAGAATACAACAGCAACGCAACCGCAACCGTGGGAGCCTATCGTCAGCAATATTAATAAGATCAATGCACTTGGCCCAAACACATTCTGGTCAACGTGTGCATTTCCGCCACGAGCGCCGAGTTAGCGCACCGATCAGCACCACCGTGAGAGCCATCGTGTCACAAGACACCTATCATCAGCAACAGCAGTGACCACGGCGGCAGCGACGCCAATAGCAGCAGCGGCAGCTTTCATATAAATAGTACTTGTATAATTATTCTTAAGTTTAGTTCTAATCCAGCTCCGAAAGTAAATAAATGTTTTTTTAATACAAAAACCGCTTCCGAATATTTAATTTATATACATACAGATACACATAAGTCTGCACGCATAGCATCAAGCATTCCCGCCTTCTCATACACGCGCTCACTTTTATGTGTGTATGTGTGTACACATAAATGCGTACTCTAGCGTTTTCTAAGAATCTCAAATGCGACTGATTTGTTTATGCATTGTTGAAGTTTTCAACCGCTACTCTGGCTTTTCTTTGCTATAAGGCGTCATAACAAGAATGTCATTTCGTTTTATTTACTGTTGTTCAAAGAATGCGGTAGCGCTGTCGACAGAGGTTATTTTGTTATTTTATTTTTAGTTATTTTGACAAACATGCTATTCGGCTTGGGTACGAGCTCAAATCCCTCGGAAAACTATTTTTGATAAATTGCAAATTTTTGTTATTTTAGCTTCTTTTATATATTTTTTTAATTTTATAAAAATGTTTTCTTCCGTGTTATCAATGCCTATTAAGCCTATTTGTATATACATGTATATACATAGATGGCTCACGCATATAAATGTCGCAATTTGATAGTACAAATGCCGAACGCCCCTAGTGGCCGTAGACGTCTTATTTTTTGCCAGTTTTTAGAGCGACCTAACGGTAACGTATATCCCAAATTTAAATTCTTACGCTCCAAAAATGTGAAAATGACAGGGTATTTTTCGATATGCCACGCTCCCAAAAATGCGAAACAATTATTTTTGGGACGTCAATAGAGGATGTTACCAGTAACTCAACTATCCATCTAGCTCTTAAACTGTAGAAGATATAAGCTTTTGCGGTTTGCCACGCCCCCTTTGGGCGGACATATATCCATCATAGCTCGTTGGACGTAGGTTGTCACCCCGCGTATATATACCAAATTTCAGGTCTCTAGCATCAATAGTGCCCAAAATATAGCAAAATTTGAAAAATCACTATATCTTCAGGTCCGATTTGCCACGCCCCTAGTGGGCGTAAATAGAAAATTTTTTCATCAGTCATTATAGAATCATAAAATTAGCTCACGTGAAAAATGTCAATTTTCTAGCTTTATGACTTTCGAAGATACAGTTTTATCCGATTTGCCACGGTCGTGCCAATGGTCGTAGATATATCCGCCATAGCTTGATGGACTTGGGTGGTCGACGCGGACCTACATACCAAATTTCAGCTCTTCAACGAACACGAGTATGTGCTCCAAATTTCAAGTCTCTAGCTTCAATAGCGGCGAAATGAACTGCGTTCATACGGACAGACGGACGGACGGACGGACATTGCACAAAACCAAAATACTAATTCACTTCGTGAATAAGTATAAAAACATGTAACTGACTAGGAGATACCCTGAACCCTCCACGCTGATATTCTAATCATCATGCATTTCTTTTATACACACATACATAAACATACATCCACAAGCACGCATAAGCCCCTGCAGTAAGCCAGTAAGCAGCGACTGCGCTTGGGCTGCGCTACAGTGTGGGCAATGTTATGAAAATTTATTTGTTGAATAATTTCGTTTCTAGACGTACAATCTTAATGAAACTTTCAGAACGTAATCTAGTATTTGGAATACGCCCATTACAAATTTAAGGGTGAGGGGGTGAATATAGGGGTGGGGGTGAATTATTACAAAAATCGAAATTCAATAAAGTACCTCCTAGTCTACATTTAAAATTTGGAGACTAGCTCTAAAGATGTAGGAGATATAATTTTATAACTGATTTTCGATAAGGTTTTTTATCGATACAAAAATAACGGGATGAGCTATCGATTTTTAGTAATAAACTCGATATCCGCGTGCTATATACGGACATTTAAAAAAAAATTCAAGTCTAGGTCTTATATCTTTTGATATCGACGCGTTCAAACTAACGGACAGACGGACATGGCTAAATCGACTCAGTTCGTCTCCCTGATCAAGAATATATATACTTTGTGGGGTCTGAAACGCTACCTCCTGCCTGTTACATACATTTAACGCGTTCAAACTAACGGACAGACGGACATCGCTAAATCGACTCAGATCATCGCCCTGATCAAGAATATATACAGGGTCTAACATAAATATTCGGTTTTTTATTTTTCAATTTCAACCGCCCATAAAACTTGTAATATTAGTTGAAATTAAAAAAAAATAAAAACCTAACTTATAGATTGATGAATTACCTTTTCGATGTGGTATATATCAATATAGTAGATTTAATATATCTAACAAAAATTATACATAAACCGAAAAACACAAAATTTGGCGATACTTTAATATTCGGTTTTTCGTTAACTACTGACCAAATTCAAGTTCTGTTAAAAACGGTTGACATTCTACTTTTGATATTGTTAATGCCAAATCTCATTAACAAGAATTGCTCCTCCCGCACCACACAATGTTATGTTATTAACAGCATTCTGTTAATAACATAACCCAGTTCTCCTACTGGTTCGCTGTACTTAGCGCCCCGCTGAGTACTTCGTCTCCGACACTTGTCACTTGCCTATCCTGGCATATATACATATACATATACATATACATATACATATACATATACACATATACAGCTCTCATCTAGCAATAAAGATTAGGAAATATACAACCTGGTCTTTGTACTTATTGAAGACGCCATCACTACAACATTTGGTCCTTCGAGCCGGATATTCATCCACCTTCACACCAGCATTCCATCGGCCGTCGAGATAAGTACCCCATACTTGTCTAGAGTAGTACATACGTATATATATGCATAAATACGCTGGCACCTCTCATCCGCCTTTCCTTGTATATACATATATATGTACTAATTTAGCAATATTTCGACTACATGCCTATATGTATATATTCTTATATATATAGAGATATGGATTAAGCTGTGTTTAAATCCGATTAATATTTATTAACACGAAAAGAACAATATCTTTTGTTGATCGTTTAATAAATTTATTTCCATATGCTGCCTTTTCACCCATCCGCACATACTCATATAGAAGGTGACCGTTCTGTTCCAAAAGTTCCGAACTCAACTCCGAGATCTGCGAACCCTGCCCTTCCCGAACGACTGAACTCGTTCAGAACGCAAGTGGACACCATCGGCACAAGGTGCGATCTGTGTTCAAGAGAGAATCATCCAATCCGATTCTGCCCTCAGTTTCTCCAACTATCCATTCATGAACGAGAAACTTACATAAAATCGAAGAAGCTTTGTCTAAACTGTTTCGCTAAAGGTCACCAGTTACGAGAGTGTACCAGTACTCACAACTGTTTCACGTGCAATGGTCGACATAACACCCTACTCCATAGGGATAATACTCTTCGGATCGCTGCTGCCTCCGCAACAGCTATAGCTCCGACTCGTACTCCAGTTATGTCCAACGTCCAAACGTATCTGGCTGCCAACATGCGAAGTGTCCTCCGCGGCACGGCGGTGATTAATATATGCCATTTCGGCGCAACCTATCCCGCCCGTGCTTTAGTCGACTCAGGGTCCGAAGCGACTTTCATTTCTGAGCGACTCTTCCATAATATCAAGTTGCCCTTCAAATCCGTGCATACTCAGGTATCCGGCCTGAATCAAGCAGTGACAGCTGAGGCACACAAGCTATGCAACTTTGATATTGGTTCTCCGTTGAAGCCGAGACTGCGAATCAAAGCTTCTGCTCTCGTCGTTCCAAATCTGGCTGTTAAGATTCCTTCGTCCCCAGTTCCGCGACTCTTGTTAAACAAACTTCCGAAAGTTCAGCTAGCTGACCCTGAGTTTTACAAGAGTGCGGAAATTGATGTCCTGATAGGCGCGGATATTCTTCCGACTATCATTCAGGGAGGTTATCACCCTAATATTTGTGGGCCTCTTATAGGTCTGGAGACTATTTTCGGTTGGGTACTGACAGGCCCACTTTCACAGGCGATACCAGGAACGGTCTCCTCCTTCACAACTCAGGTTTCTGTTTCGGAAGAGGCGAAACTTGAGTCTCTGCCAACCGTATCATCTGACGAAGCTCTTCCATTCCGAGCTCCCGACAGCACCACTCCGAAAGTGAGGGTCGGTTTCAATGCTCTCCGTCCAGCATTGAATGAGAGCCTGAATAATATTCTTCGTTCAGGCCCATTATTCCAACCCGATCCTCGTCCTCCTTGTGCTGTCAAACTAACCTCCATGTTGTGTTCTAAAGAGTAAGCAATTCAACCTCCAACTCATCCGATCTTCCAGATAAAGACGCCGTCATCCAAAAGCAGCAAGCCACGCGGTACCAATTCCTTCCAGTGCCGCGTGTGCCCAGGAGCCCACGGACTCCGGAATTGCCAGCGTTTTCTGGGCCTTTCAGAGGAGAAACGGATGAGTGCGGTACTTATACATAAGTACTGCACGAACTGCTTGGCTCACGAGCACTCCGGGCAATCCTGCCGCAACAAGGGACGTTGCAAAACGTGTGGCCGGGATCACCACATGCTCCTGCATCTCCAGGGATCAGCACGTCACTCCGCCTCGACTCTCAAAAAGGCGGTCACAGCTCCGCTGACGGCTTTGATCCACACACCAAAGGGTCTCCAGCTTCAAACGCGACGTCCTAATTTGCAATCCTTGCAAGGGGGGGGTGGGGGGGGGGAGTATGTTAATGCCAAATCTCATAAACAAGAATTGCTCCTCCCGCACCACACAATGTTATGTTATTAACAGCATTCTGTTAATAACATAACCCAGTTCTCCTACTGGTTTGCTGTACTTAGCGCCCCGCTGAGTACTTCGTCTCCGACACTTGTCACTTGCCTATCCTGGCATATATACATATATATATATATATTCACATTTTTATATGAGCTGAACAGCTACCATCCTACAAATAAAGACGAGGAAACTACAAGCCAGGTCTTTGTACTTATTGAAGACGCCACCACTCCAACAGATATGATATCCATTATATTTTAGAGTGTCCCTTAGATGTTTTTGTATAGTGGTTATAGTTTTTGTTGTGTCCTTGGAGCCGATTTTAGCCCACTCTTCCTGTAGCCCTGTCTTTAGGTAAGATAATGAAGGTATCGATGTTTTGTGACCTCGGAAGTCTACCTGGCTCCAAAATTTTTTTATAGAAGTCAGGTCGGGGGGCTGGGGGTGTGTTTCCAAAAGTTTTGGGTAACTGCACAGTAACCAGGACTCGATTTTGTGGGTTTTTGTTTAGGGTCATTGTCCTGGAACAGCATAAATGTGTCTAATATACCCATTTTGCAGCCGACTTTTTCCATTTTCTTTTAAAATTGATTATGATTGAGATTAAGATGATTAAGATTACTATCCTAATTCATAATGTCATGTAAAAAACCCACATTTCCTTCTCCGTCGGTAGTAATAAAGCTCCAAACCATGACAGAATCTTGAGCTTGATTTCCCATTTTCAATGGGTTCAGGGTATAAAAATCAACTACATAATATTAACAATAACCAAATTTCAGCCGAGCTTTGCAATATTAGCGACTCAGAAAATTTTCGGGAAAATGCCTCCCAGAACCAATAGGCTATTTATCGAAAAAGACCCATGGTTTGACACTGCCTTTTATTTGGATAAAATCAATCACAAACTATCCCATCAAATTTCTAATCGATGCAGGGTCAACAAATTCTTTCATAAATCCAACTGTAGTCACCAAAGACCGAAAAACACTACAAAATCCCATTACTATACGAACAGTCTTAAATCAACACGTCATCCGAGAAAAAGTCACAATCAACACACTTAGAGAATTTTAGAGAATTAGAGAAATAGAAGCGACTTTCTCCTATGCGATTTCCACCCTTACTTTAAAGGACTTCTAGGAATGGATTTCCAAACGATTTCCACCCTTACTTTAAAGGACTTCTAGGAATGGATTTCCTAACGATTTCCACCCTTACTTTAAAGGACTTCTAGGAATGGATTTCCAAACCAAACTACAGGCCAATGTCAACTTGGCCTTTCTTTACTTAAAAACACAAAAATCTTCTCTACAAATTTTTACCCAAGACAACCCAGTAGCTGAAGTTTACATACGTCATCCCAGCATTATCAAAAACGTTAGTAACTCTGCCCGTCCAGTTAAAACAAGGAAATTTTTATACCCAGCAAACATTTGATAACAAACATTTAGAAATATCAGGAGGATTATATAACTCATAAAACGGATTAAGCCGCATAGAACTTATTTACAAATCATCGGAAGATGAAAGATTATGCTTGGAGCAACCACTAGAAATCATTGCTTATGACACAGATAAATTTCTTGAAATGAACAATATAACTTCAGATAATCAAATTCATCAAAATACTTCAAAACACATTAACATACCCAGAACAGACCATCTAAACTCAGAAGAAAAATCTAAAATTATACAACTATGCCACAATTACAGAGACCTTTTTTCGATGATGATCAAAAACTAACATTTACTAGCAATATTAAACACCACATACGCACAACAGACAATACGCCAGTTTACGTCAAGCAATATCGTTACCCCTACTGCCTAAAACAGGAAGTTAAAGAACAAATAGAATCAATGCTCAAACAAAATATAATGAAATCCAGTTATTCCCTTTGGAGCGCCGTTCCTTGGAGGGTCGTTCCAAAAAAATCAAACACCCCGGACAAACAAAAATGCAGAGTAGTTATTGATTATCGTAAACTTAACGAAAAAACTATCTCAGACCCCTATCCCATGCCAAACATAACCGATATCCTTGACCAACTTGGCAAATACAGTTATTTTACAACCCTTGATTTAGCCAGTGGATTTCATCAGTTCGAAATGCACAAGGAAGACAGAAATAAAACAGCTTTCACAGTCGAAGGGGGCCGTATGCCTTTCGGGCTAAAGAATGCACCTGCCACGTTCCAAAGAGTCATTGATTTCGTCCTGCGAGACATTATAATTTTCATCCTTACAACATGATACAACTTGATAGGTTTCGATCCACAAATTTCAAATTGCAAATTTCTAAATCTGACTTTTTACGAAAAAAGGTCACTTTTCTTGGCCATATCGTAACACAAGACAAGGTCAAACCAAATCCCGATAAATAAAATCCATCCAAGAGTTCCCTGTACCAAAAAATAGAAAACAAATCAAATCATTCCTAGGTCTTCTCGGGTATTACCGGAAATTTATTAAAGACTTCGCTCGTATAACAAAACCACTAACCAGACAACTCAAAGGGACAAAACAAATCACTATTGACGAAGAATTCTGCGACACCTTCAAATTCTGTAAAACATTACTTTGTAATAATCCAATACTAACTTACTCTTTAACGAGTCCTTCATACTAACAACAGATGCAAGCATAAGCAGAAATAAAACAGCTTTCACAGTCGAAGGGGGCCGTATGCCTTTCGGGCTAAAGAATGCACCTGCCACGTTCCAAAGAGTCATTGATTTCGTCCTGCGAGACATTATAATTTTCATCCTTACAACATGATACAACTTGATAGGTTTCGATCCACAAATTTCAAATTGCAAATTTCTAAATCTGACTTTTTACGAAAAAAGGTCACTTTTCTTGGCCATATCGTAACACAAGACAAGGTCAAACCAAATCCCGATAAATAAAATCCATCCAAGAGTTCCCTGTACCAAAAAATAGAAAACAAATCAAATCATTCCTAGGTCTTCTCGGGTATTACCGGAAATTTATTAAAGACTTCGCTCGTATAACAAAACCACTAACCAGACAACTCAAAGGGACAAAACAAATCACTATTGACGAAGAATTCTGCGACACCTTCAAATTCTGTAAAACATTACTTTGTAATAATCCAATACTAACTTACTCTTTAACGAGTCCTTCATACTAACAACAGATGCAAGCAATTATGCTATCGGTGCTGTCTTATCACAAAAATTAACTAACTTAATTACAGAAAAAGAAATGCTTGCAGTTCAATGGATGAAACATTTTAGACCGTACTTGTTCGATAAAAAATTTATCTTAGTCTCCGACCATCAGCCACTAACGTGGAATACAGGACTATTTTCAAATAACGAAAAAGTAGCACGCTGGAAACTACAACTACTAGAATATGAATATGAATTTATCTATAAGAAAGGTTGACAGAACGTTGTTGAAGATGCCTTAAGACATTAACATTAACGATATAGAAATGAAAAATCTCAATGATGAGTCAACATCTTCAATCCTTATTTTAACAGTTGATAAAGCTCTGAATGACTTTACATTACAAATTCTCCTATCTGAAGGGTATCCTGCAACTGATAAAATTTCTGTACCCTTTAAAAATAAACTAAGGCACACTATAACAGAACCAAATTTTAATACAACCATCATACTAGAAATTCTAAACAAAAAACAAGTAACAAAGCTCTAGTCGAGACTGCACGACTACGAGATCCTCTGAACCCTTCGAGAAATAGTTATTTTAATAATTTTTAGCGTCTCTTTGCTTATACAAATACACACATACACACGCAAACACTCATACATAGACACACATAGGCGCGCACGCATGGGCTGGAGTGTGGGCTTACTATGGGAATTTTAATTGTTTAATAACTCTTTTTGTGGACGTACGTTCTTTATGAAACTTAGATTGTGTTTATATAATTAATATGCGTGTATGTTCCGAAGCTCATGTCTCTAGTATTTGAAATACGCCTTTTACAAACATAAGGGTGAGGGGGTGAATATAGGGATGGGAGGTAAAATTTAATAAAAACCGAAATTCTATAATATACATATCAATCTACATTCAAAATTTGGATACTCTAGCTCTGAAGATGTAGAAGATATAATTTTATAACTGAATTTCGATAAGGTTTTTTATCGATCAAAAAATAACTGGACGAGTTATCGATTTTTGGTGATAAACTCGATATGCACGCTGTATTTACGGTCATTTTAAAAAAAAGTTGAAGTCTCTAGCTTCTATATCTTCTGAAATCGACGCGTTCATACATACGGACGGACGGGCGGACGGACGGACAGACAGACGGACAGAGCTAAATCGACTCAGTTCGTCGCCCTGATCAAGAATATATATACTTTTTGGGGTCTGCCACGACTCCTTCTCCCTGCTACATACTTTTAACAAAACCATTATACCCTGATTTCCCATTTTCAATGGGTTCAGGGTATAACAAGTAAGAAAGCCCTAGTCGAGACTGCTCGACTATGAGATCCCCTGAACTCTTCGGAGAACTGATATTTCAAAAATTCTTCGCGTCTTTCTGCTTCCAAAAAAAAAAACACACACATGTAGCGACACGAAAAAAGTATCGATATTTTATGTATCGGATATATTGGGGCGATGATTCCGATACTTTTTACTCGATATTTTGGTTTCGATATTTTATACTGTATATCTAGAGCCATATCGAGTAAAGAAAAATACGCGGAATCACGCCAAGCTCGGCAATCAATTTGCGCTTAATTTGAGACTCCGCTAGTTGAATCATTAAAAAAAGTTAAAGCAGTGATCCATCGGATCCATCGAAGAAAACCACCTACTTGCGATAGCTTGTTTACTGGATCCAAGATTCAAAAATATTAAAGTGGACGCACGCAGGGAAGCGAACCAAAAAAAAACAAGATTAACAATGAACGATGACGAAGTAGGTCGCTACCTGTCTACCCACGTTTTACCACTTTCTATCGACCCTTTAAAACAATGGGGTCACTATGAAAGTAGTATATCCCAAACTATACAACCTAGTTCAAAAGTAACAAGTAAGAAAGCTCTAGTCGAGACTGCTCGACTACGAGATACCCTGAACCCTCTGAGCAACAGACATTTCAATAGTTTTTAGTGTCATTCAGCTTAAACAAACACACACACACACGCAAACATATACATAGACACTCATAGGCACGCACGCATTAACAGGCATGGGCTGCAGTGTGGGCTTACTATGGGAACTTAATTGTTCAATAACTTTTTTGTGGACGTACGTTCTTCATGAAACTTTCAGAATGTGGTTTTATCATTACTATGCGTATATTTGCCAAAGCTCAAGTCTCTAGTATTTGAAATACGCCTTTTACAGAGATGAGGGTAAGGGGGTGGATATAGGGGTGGGGGGTGAAAATAATAACAAAAATCGAAATTCTATCACGTACATATCAATCTACATTTAAAATTTGGAGACTTTAGCTCTAAAGGTGTAGGAGATATAATTTTATAACTGGTTTTCGATAAGGTTTTTGATCGATAAAAAAATAACGGGATGAGTTATCGATTTTTAGTGATAAACTCGATATCCGCGTGCTATATACGAGCATTTAAAAAAAGTTGAAGTCTCTAGCTTCTATATCTTCAGAAATCGACGCGTTCATACATACGGACAGACGGACAGACGGACGGACGGACAGACGGACAGACGGACAGACGGACATGGCTAAATCGATTCAGTTTGTCGCCCTGATCAAGAATATATATACTTTGTGGGGTCTGCCACGCCTCCTTCTCCCTGTTACATACTTTTAACAAAACCATTATACCCTGATTTCCCATTTTCAATGGGTTCAGGGTATAATTAGGAATGCCCGCGACGTCCGTGCCCTCTGAGCGCCTTTTCTCCAAAGCTGGAAGTACCATAACCAAAACTCGCAGCCGACTGTCACCGAAAAGGCTTGATTGATTTTTTTTTTGGCGATTGTGCGGAGGAGGAATGGAATATATAACATAAATGTGTTCATTGTACTATGTAGTAATTGAAAATTTACTTGTAACTTTTACTCTTTAACTTTAAAACATGAAATATATTCTAGATTTAATAAACATTTCAAACAAATATAAATACCCGATACCTTGCAACATCGATGCTTTTGTCTCGATATTTTTATAAGTACGATGTTTTTCTTTTGATACTTCTTATGAGTACATGATCGATACTTTGCATTCGATATCGTGTCCCTACACACATACATAGACACACGCAAACACACATGCATAGACATCCATAGGCACGCACGCATTAACAGGCATTGGCTGCAGTTCGGGCTTAATATGGGAACTTAATTGTTTAATAACTTTTCTTGAAACTTCATGAAACTTTCAGATTGTGATTATATTATATTGTGATTATTTGCCAAAGCTCAACTCTCTAGTATTTCAAATACGCCTTTTACAAAGGTGATGGTGAGGGGTGGATATAGGGGTGGGGGTGAATTATAACAAAAATCGAAATTCTATAAAATGCATATGAGTCTACATTTAAAATTTTAAGACTCTAGCTCTAAAGATGTAGGAGTTATAATTTTATAACTGACTTTCGATAAGTTTTTTACCGATAAAAAATATCGGGTCGAGTTATCGATTTTTGGCCATAAACTCGATCTCCGCGCGCTATGTACGGAAATTTAAAATAAAATTTGAAGTCTCTAGGTCTTATATCTTCTGAAATCGACGCGTTCAAACATACGGACAGACGGACGGACGGACGGACAGGGCTAAATAAACTCAGCTCGTCACCCAGATCAAGAATATATATACTTTGTGGGGTCTGCCACGCCTCCTTCTCCCTGCTACATACATTTATACCCTGATTTCCCATTTTCAATGGGTTCAAGGTATAACAAGTAAGAAAGCTCTAGTCGAGACTGCTCGACTAGGAAATCCCCTGAACCTTCGGAGAACTGATATTTCAATAATTCTTCGCGTCTTTCTGCTTACAAAAGAAAAACACACATGCATAGACACACATACATAGACACACATAGGCGCGCACGCATAAACACGCATGGGCTGCAGTGTGGGCTTACTATGGGAACTTCATTGTTTAATAGCTTTTTTTGTGGACGTACGTTCTTCATGAAACTTTAAGATTGTGTTTAAATTATTAATATGCGTGTGTGTGCCAAAGCTCAAGTCTCTAGTATTTGAAATACGCCTTTTACAAACTTATTGGTGAGGGGGTGGATTTAGGAGGGGGGTGTGAAATTTCACAAAAGTCGAAATTCTATAACGTACATATGAATCTACACTTAAAATTTGGATACTCTAGCTCTAAAGATGTAGGATACAAATTATACCCTCAACTCATTGAAAATGGGAAATCACGGTATAATGGTTTTGTTGAAATGTATGTAACAGGCAGAAGGAATCATCGCAGACCCCATAAAGTATATATATTCTTGATCAGGACGATGAGCTGAGTCGATTTAGCCCTGTCCGTCTGTCCGTCCGTCTGCCCGTATGTTTGAACGCGTCGATTTCAGAAGATATAAGAGCTAGAGACTTCAAATTTTATTTTAAATTTCCGTATATAGCACGCGGATATCGAGTTTATCACAAAAAATCGATAACTCATCTCGTTATTTTTATACCCTGAACCCATTGAAAATGGGAAATCAGGGTATAATGGTTTTGTTGAAATGTATGTAACAGGCAGAAGGAATCATCGCAGACCCCATAAAGTATATATATTCTTGATCAGGACGATGAGCTGAGTCGATTTAGCCCTGTCCGTCTGTCCGTCCGTCCGTCCGTCCGTCCGTCCGTCCGTCCGTCCGTCCGTCCGTCCGTCCGTCCGTCCGTCCGTCCGTATGAGTGCGTCGATCTCAGAAGTTAAAGGAGCTAGAGAGCTGAAATTTTGTATGCATACTCGTGTATACCATACGCAGTACGAGTTTATCATATTTTTTCGATAACTCATTCGATATCTTTTTTATCGAGGAAAATCGATAAATTTATATTGTTTTTTCAGCCTAATTTGAACACTATTAGACCTAGAGACTTCAGATTTACTGTGTATATACATTTGATGGGCACACACATTTTGTAATTTACAGATTTTGGATACCACGCCCCCTTCGCCCCAAATTGGTAAAAAACGTATATCAAGTACTAGAGACTTGTGCTTTGGAATGTACACACATTTACACATAATGATTACGTTCTAAAAGTTTCATTAAGATTGTACGTCTACAAATGAAATTATTCAACAAATAAATTCTCATAATATTGCCCACACTGCAGCGCAGCCCAAGCGCAGTCGCTGCTTACTGCGCAGTTAGCAGAGCGCGGGCCTATGCGTGGGGGTGGATGCATGTGTATGTATGTGTGCAGAATGATTGGAACATCAGCACGGAGGGTTCAGGGTATCTCCTAGTCGAGCAGTCTCGACTAGAGCTTTCTTACTTGTTTATCTATAAAAAACCTTATTGAAATGTAGCTATAAAATTATATCCCCTACATCTTTAGAGCTAGATTCTCCAAAACTTAAATGTAGATTCATAAATACTTTATAGAATTTCGATTTTTGTTTAATTTCACCCTCCGCCCCTATATCCACCCCCTCACACTAACCTTTGTAACAGGCGCATATTAATGATATAAATACAATCTAAAAGTTTCATGAAGAACGTACGTCCACAAAAAAAGTTATTAAACAATTAAGTTCCCATAGTAAGCCCACACTGCAGCCCATGCGTGTTTATGCGTGCGCGCCTATGTGTGTCTATGTGTGAGTGTCTATACATGTGTGTTTTTCTTTTGTAAGCAGAAAGACGCGAAGAATTATTGAAATATCAGTTCTCCGAAGGGTTCAGGGGATTTCCTAGTCAAGCAGTCTCGACTAGAGCTTTCTTACTTGTTATACCTTGAACCCATTGAAAATGGGAAATCAGGGTATAAATGTATGTAACAGGGAGAAGGAGTCGTGGCAGACCCCACAAAGTATATATATTCTTGATCTGGGTGACGAGCTGAGTTGATTTAGCCCTGTCCGTCCGTCTGTCCGTATGTATGAACGCGTCGATTTCAGAAGATATAAGAGCTAGAGACTTGAATTTTTTTTTAAATGACCGTAAATACAGCGTGCATATCGAGTTTATCACCAATAATCGATTACTCATCTCATTATTTTTTTATCGATAAAAAATCTTATCGAAAGTCAGTTATAAAAAAAAACAAGTAAGAGCGTTGCAGTCGGGCGATACCGATTGCAGAATACTCATTCACAGCCCAAACGTTGATCCCATTATAATTTTTAAAAAATCATCGATAGCTATTGCCGTTTATATGTAGTACATCTTTAGAACTAGGATCTTTAAATCAATTTTATACAATTTTGATTTTTGTATTTTTTGGATACCGGTTCCAAGCTAGCAGCAGATCAGGGCGATTTTCTAATACATGTGCACAAACTCATTGTTTATTCGATGCGTATAGACAGAAGCGCGCCTTTTTTGATATTCTAAGAATTGCGATTGATTTCTGGATTTTCTAGCTGTTACTGTAGTTTTGTCAGATGATGCTCTGTTATTACGTTATTATATTTTAGCTACTATATAGCCAAGCAAAGCAATAGCGTGGGTGATAAAGGCGACGCGAGTTATGTTAGAGTAGCGGAGGTTCAAAGCCCCTTCAATGTTTTGTTTTGTTTTTTTTTTTTTTTTCATACATATTTCGTTTTTATTATAAACAAGTAAGAAGACTCTAGTCGAGACTGCTCGAACCCTCCATGCTGATGTTCCAATCATTCTGCACACATACATACACATGCATCCACCCGCATGCAAAGGCCCACGCTCTGCTAACTGCGCAGTAAGGAGCGACTGCGGTTGGGCTGCGCTGCAGTGTGGGCAATATTATGAGAATTTATTTGTTGAATAACTTCGTTTGTAGACGTACAATCTTAATGAAACTTTCAGAACGTAATCATAATGTATACATTCCAAAGCACAAGTCTCTAGTACTTGATATACGTGTTTTACAAATTGTGGGCGAAGTGGGCGTGGTATCCAAAATCTGTAAATTACAAAATGTGTGTATCCATCAAATGTATATATACAGCAAATCTGAAGTCTCTAGGTCTAATAGTGTTCAAATAAGGCTGAAAAAACAATATCAATTTATCGAAAAAATATGATAAACTCGTACAGCGTATGGTATACACAAGTATGCATACAAAATTTCAGCTCTCTAGCTCTTATAACTTCTGAGATCAACGCACTCATACGGACGGACGGACGGACAGACGATCGTCCTGATCAAGAATATATACTTTATGGGGTCTGCCATGATTCCTTCTGCCTGTTACATACTTTTCACAAAACCATTATACCGATTTCCCATTTTCAATGAGTTCAGGGTATAAAAAGACATTTTATTGGGAATGTGCGAACTTTAATAAAGGGTACCTAATACTTTTCATTTTCTTAATCGAACAATTTTATAAGTTTAAATTTGTTTCTTCTTAAATAGCCCTCATAGCCTGTCCTCCAAGCCTGGAATCAGACGTTCTCGTGCGGAAAAGGTTACCCGTGCCTCCGCTGGCTTGGGCCAAGCTGTCTCCACTGTTGTCTTCCTCTCTAGTTCTCTTTGCTGATTCCTCACGTTTTCGAACTCTGCAGCCATCTGTGTCAGCTGTGTCAGGGATGAAAAATCGTGCCTCCGCACGTACAACCTGTATTCCGGGGATGCGTTTTCGTAGGCCCAATTCTTGGGCCGGGCTGTATCTAGCCTGACGCATCAATAGACGCAGCTCGATCAAGTAGTCCTTGAAGGGTTCGCCCTCCCGCTGCCGGCGCGCTCGGATCTGGTCCTCCAAACGCTCGAGGTATTGGGGAGATAAGAAGAAGTCCAAGAACTCTCTCTTAAATTCCAACCAGGGTACATCTCTTAGCCCGCTGGTCAGGAACCACTTGGCCGCCTTGTCTACCAACACC
Source organism: Drosophila mulleri (assembly GCA_035047565.1). Classification (NCBI taxonomy): domain Eukaryota; kingdom Metazoa; phylum Arthropoda; class Insecta; order Diptera; family Drosophilidae; genus Drosophila; species Drosophila mulleri. The sequence continues at coordinate 1,679,679 of JAWNPK010000172.1, forward strand.
TCGCTCAGCGCCCTCGGCATCCTGTCCAGCTCGATCCCATAAGTTATGGCTCGCTCCTCCAAGATTTCGATGAAGCCGAGGGTATCCGACCGACCGTCGTATTTCATTCCCCACTTCCTGACTTGCTCGGCGATAATCCAAGGCTGTTGCCTCTCCGGCGGCGGCGAGAGTGCTGGAGTCCGACGCTCAATCCTCATCTCGGCTCCACTGCAAGATCCTCTTGACCTTTCGTCTTTCCGGCTCCCAGCTACGCTGCTCGCCGTTGGCACGCTAAGCCTCAGCGGCGCCGTCGAAATGGAACCACTCTCCTGGACCTTTCGCAGATCGGGCTCTGATTTCTGGTATGCGCGGCTGCCCATACTCGACGTCGTGCCTCCCGAAGAGAACCGAGTCTCCCATTCGGCTAGTCTTCCTTTGATTTCCACTGAATAGTTACCGCCCTGGATGAATGACGACAATCTCTTCCTCAGATCCTCCATGCGGCCTTCGTCATCAAGGCCGAGATCCCGTGCTACCGCTATCAATTCTTCTTTGCAGCGCTGGTAAGCCCAGCCGACGCTTAGTCCTGAACTGTGGGATGACGCTCTTTCCATCCTTGATTCCGGATACTCTGCTTCTTTGGTTGCTTATACTAATCTTCTCCAGTTGTCCTGCTTACTTAATTTTGTTTCTCTTTACCCCTTTCTTTTCTCTCTCTTAATTATTACATGTTTTTTTTTCTCCCTTTTTATACCCTGAACCCATTGAAAATGGGAAATCAGGGTATAATGGTTTCGTTAAAAGTATGTAACAGGGAGAAGGAGGCGTGGCAGACCCCACAAAGTATATATATTCTTGATCAGGGCGACAAACTGAATCGATTTAGCCATGTCCGTCTGTCCGTCTGTCCGTATGTATGAACGCGTCGATTTCTGAAGATATAGAAGCTAGAGACTTCAACTTTTTTTTAAAATGCTCGTATATAGCGCGCGCATATCGAGTTTATCACTAAAGATCGATAACTCATCCCGTTATTTTTTTATCGATCAAAAACCTTATCGAAAACCAGTTATAAAATTATATCTCCTACACCTTTAGAGCTAAAGTCTCCAAATTTTAAATGTAGACTCGACTGCACGTGATAGAATTTCGATTTTTGTTATAATTCACCCCCCACCCCTATATCCACCCTCTTACCCTCATCTCTGTAAAAGGCGTATTTCAAATACTAGAGACTTGAGCTTTGGCAAATATACGCATAGTAATGATAAAACCACAATCTGAAAGTTTCATGAAGAACGTACGTCCAGAAAAAAAGTTATTGAACAATTAAGTTCCCATAGTAAGCCCACACTGCAGCCCATGCCTGTTAATGCGTGCGTGCCTATGGGTGTCTATGTATATGTTTGCGTGTGTGTGTGTGTTTGTTTAAGCTGAATGACACTAAAAATTATTGAAATGGCTGTTGCTCGGAGGGTTCAGGGTATCTCGTAGTCGAGCAGTCTCGACTAGAGCTTTCTTACTTGTTTATACCCTGAACCCATTGAAAATGGGAAATCAGGGTATAATGTTTTTGTTGAAATGTATGTAACAGGCAGAAGGAGGCGTGGCAGACCCCATAAAGTATATATATTCTTGATCAGGGCGACGAACTGAGTCGATTTAGCCCTGTCCGTCTGTCGCCGCCTGTCCGTCTGTCCGTCTGTCCGTATGTTTGAACGCGTCGATTTCAGAAGATATAGAAGCTAGAGACTTCAACTTTTTTTTAAAATGCTCGTATATAGCACGCGGATATCGAGTTTATCACTAAAAATCGATAACTCATCCCGTTATTTTTTTATCGATCAAAACCCTTATCGAAAACCAGTTATAAAATTATATCTCCTACATCTTTAGAGCTAGAGTATCCAAATTTTAAATGTAGATTCGTCTGTACGTTATAGAATTTCGATTTTTGTTCAATTTCACCCCCCACCCTTATATCCACCCCTCACCCATAAGTTTGTAAAAAGCGTATTTCAAATACTAGAGACTCGAGCTTTGGCAATTATACGCATAGTAATGATAAAACCACAATCTGAAAGTTTCATGGAGAACGTACGTCACAATTAAGTTCCCATAGTAAGCCCACACTGCAGCCCATGCGTGCGCGCCTATGGGTGTCTATGTATGTGTTTTGCGTGTATATGTGTGTGTTTGTGTAAGCAGAGAGACGCTAAAAATGATTGAAATGGCTGTTGCTTGAAGGGTTCAGGGGATCACGTAGTCGAGCACTCTCGACTAGAGTTTTCTTACTTGTTTCCTTTTATTATCTTGTTTTACGCTCTTCCCGATTTCTTCAATTTCATATCCGCTCCACCTTATTTAACCTTTTCCGCGCTAATTTTACCTGGCTTTTCTTCACCTCTTGTTCAACTGGTTTTTCTTCATTTCATTTCATGACTTTTATTTGACCCCGCTGGGCTTTGTTCTGTTTCATTTCATCTCTTGCTAATCCTACTCCGTTCACTCTGCCCTTATTTCATTTAACTATTTATTATTTATTCATTAACTGACATTAACTGACTTGTTTCTGGTGTTGGGTGATTTTAATATTCCAAACACTACTTGGTCTTCAATTTATAATGCAAATTATTATATTCAGACAATTGATCACTATCTTTTTGATGAATTGTTTAACCTGTCTATGTTTCAGATTAACTCTATTTCAAACCATATTAATCGCACTCTTGATCTTGTGTTTGTTAATCATGATTCACGCATTAATGTCGGGAGATCAACTCCCCTTTGCTTACCTGAGAAAATACATCATCCCACTTTAGAGGTTTTATTAACTGTTGATAATCCTCCCACTAATACCTCAATGCCTTCTTATCTTAGTCGCTTTTATCGTAAATCTAATTTTGTTTTGATTAATTTATTAATTATTATTATTATTAATTCAACAGACTGGTCTATTCTATATGGTCGGTTGACATTAATTTGGCAGCATCGTTTTTTTATTCTACCTTAAATTCTATTCTGGATGTGTTTGTGTCCCTCTATGCCGTATTTCGCTAGTATCAAATAAGCCATCTTGGTTAACCAAAACTCTTTTGAACTTGAGAAATATTAAAACGAAATGTTTTAAAAATTATAAAAAGTCTGGTTCAAGTGTTGACTGGACCAAATACTCCATTGCAAAATCAAACTTCAATCACTTAAAATCCAGCTGTTATGAGAATTATCTTATACGTTGCAAACGTCAGGTTGCTCGAGATCCCAAACGATTTCACTCATTTGTAAACTTGAAGCGTAAATCTTCTGGTTTGACGTCCTCGTTTGTTCTTGATGGAGAAAAAGCTTGCAATGACCAGGATTCTTCTGATTTATTTGCTGATTTTTTTCAATCCACTCATTCTTCTGCTGATCTCTACAGCAACTCATATCCATATTCACTTCCTGCATATGGGTTTATAAATACTCCTAAAGTTACTGCAGCCTCTCTGGCTACAGCCATTAGGACATTGAAATCATATTTCTCTCCTGGTGCAGATAATATTCCTAGTTGTGTGATTAAAGAGTGCAGTGTTTCTCTTCAGTCACAATTACTAAAATTGTTTAGCTTGTCCTTGGATACTTCTGTGTTCCCTTCAATTTGGAAAGAATCTTTCATCATTCCCTTATATAAACAAGTAAGAAAGCTCTAGTCGAGACTGCTCGACTACGTGATCCCCTGAACCCTTCGAGCAACAGCAAACACACATACATAGACACACATAGGAGAGCACGCATAAAGACGTATGGGCTGCAGTGTGGGCTTACTATAGGAACTTAATTGTTTAATAACTTTTTCTTTGTGGACGTACGTTCTTCATGAAACTTTTAGATTGTGTTTATATCATTAATATGCGTGTATGTGCCGACGCTCAAGTCTCTAGTATTTGAAATACGCCTTTTACAAACTTAGGGGTGAAGGGGTGGATATAGGAGTGGAGGGTGAAATTGAACAAAAATCGAAATTCTATAACGTACATATCAATCTACATTTAAAATTTGGATACTCTAGCTCTAAAGATGTAGGAAATATAATTTTATAACTGATTTTCGATAAGGTTTTTTTTTTTATTTGAGAAAATTATAACATTGTCCTTGCAGCATTTTTGTATATCTATTATTCAACCATCTCAACATGGTTTTGTTCAAAATCGATCAACCTCCTCTAATTTACTTGAGTTTACTTCGCTTGTTGATGACAGATTTTCTAAAAAATTGCAAACTGATGTTATCTATTCTGACTTCAGTAAAGCATTTGACTCAGTACATAAACATAATCACATACTAATTCTTAAGCTTGAACGCTTAGGATTTTCATCTAGACTTGTGTCTTGGATTTCATCCTATTTAATGGGTAGAACCCAAAGAGTCTTGCTGAGAACAGCTATGTCTAAAGTTATCTTTGTTTCATCTGGTGTACCTCAGGGTAGCCATCTGGGTCCATTTCTCTTTTCGCTTTTTATAAACGACCTTCCTGGTTGTATCTCGTATTCTACTATATTTATGTATGCCGATGATGTAAAACTTTGTTTACCATACTCCAATGCAAATGAACATCATAACCTTCAAGATGACCTAAATGCATTTCAACTCTGACGAATTTTTACAGTCAAATATCTTGGAGTGTTCTTTGACTGTAAACTTAACTTCAATCTTCATATTTCTACCATCATTAATGAAGCCAAAAGTGTGCTTGGCTTTATTAAACGTTGGTCTAAGGAATTTAAAGATCCTTTTACTATCAAGCGCTTATTTACTTCTTGTGGAATCTTAGAGTATTGCTCTGTTGTATGGTCTCAGCAGCATAAACTGTATCAGGATCGTATCGAATCGGTCCAAAAACAGTTTCTTCTCTTTGCCTTAAGAGACCTTAGATGGGACAGTAATTTACGATTGCCGTCTTATCATAGTAGACTCCAGCTTATTGATCTTCCATCGCTAACCAATCGCAGAAAAATTTTAGGAATTGTTTTTCTGCATAAATTGATTAATGGTGATATTGATTCGTCCTCTTTGTTGGGTCGTCTACATTTTTCGGTTCCGTCCCGAGCAACTAGACACTATCGTCCGCTTCGTTTACCTGTGTGCACTAGGGATTATTCTTTGTACAGTGCGTTTCATGTTCTTTGTGTTAATTTTAATAAATATTATCACGTCTTTTCCTTAGAGCTCTCTCTTCCTAAAATAAAAACCTTATTATTAGCTTATCTTAGGGATGTCCAGGCATAAACATTGGTATATATTTTCGTTGCCAATGTTGTGTAGTGATTTCTCGATTCTATCCTATATTCTAATTTTTGGCTCTTCTTTTCTCTTTTCTTTTTATACCCTGAACCCAATGAAAATGGGAAATCAGGGTATAATGGTTTTGTGAAAAGTATGTAACAGGCAGAAGGAATCATCGCAGACCCCATAAAGTATATATATTCTTAATCAAGACGATGAGCTGAGTCGATATAGCCCTGTCCGTCTGTCCGTCCGTCCGTCCATCCGTTGTATGAGTGCATCGATCTCAGAAGTTATAAAAGCTAGAGAGCTGAAATTTTGTATGCATACTCGTGTATACCATACGCAGTACGAGTTTATCATATTTTTCGGATAACTCAATCGATATCTTTTTTATCGAGGATAATCGAGAAATCGATATTGTTTTTTCCGCCTTATTTGAACACTATAAGACCTAGAGACTTCAGATTTACTGATTGATGGATACACATATTTTGGATACAGATTTTGGATACCACGCCCCCTTCGCCCACAATTTGTAAAAAACCTATATCAATTACTGCTTGTGCTTTGGAATATACACATATTTACACATTATGATTACGTTCAGAATGTTTCATTAAGATTGTACGTCTACAAACGAAATTATTCAACAAATAAATTCTCATAATATTGCCCACACTGCAGCGCAGCCCAAGCGCAGTCGCTGCTTACTACGAAGTTAGCAGAGCGCGGGCCTATGCGTGCGGGTGGATGCATGTGTATGTGTGCAGAATGATTGGAACATCAGCATGGAGGGTTCAGGGTATCTCCTAGTCGAGCAATTTCGACTAGAGTCTTCTTACATGTTATTATTTCATATTCTTATATTTCTTTTAATACCTTCCTTTCTCCTTTTCTACTAAACGCGTTTGTATGAACGCGTCGATTTCAGAAGATATAAGAGCTAGAGACTTGAACTTTTTTTTTAATGACCGTATATACAGCGCGGATATCGAGTTTATCACCAAAAATCGATAACTCGTCCCGTTATTTTTTTATCGATAAAAAACCTTATCGAAAGACAGGTTTTAAATTATATCTCCCACATCTTTAGAGCTAGAGTCTCCAAATTTTAAATGTAGACTCAAATGTACGTTATAGAATTTCGGTTTTCGTTAAATTTTACCCCCCCCACCCCTAAGTAGTAGTAAGTAGTAAGCCCACACTGCAGCCCATGTTTATGCGTGCGCGCCTATGTGTGACTATGTATGTGTGTTTGCGTGTGTATGGCTGTTGCTCGAAGGGTTCAGGGGATCTCGTAGTCGAGCAGTCTCGTCTAGAGCTTTCTTACTTGTTTTTTCTTCTCATTAAGAAATATTTTTAAAAATATTTGTTGTTTTAACATTGTACTAAACCTGGACGAGTTAATTGAAAATTTAGGAAAATTAAAAGTGACTACGAATAATTCAAAAATGGCAAACAATCTAACAGTATATATTATAGCTCACTTGATAGCAACTCAAACCAGAGCACTTCAAGACCAAATTACAGAATTAAAATCACAATTAACATTATAATCTAATAATGAACAAGAATTTAGAGCAACAGTAATCAATGAAGCGATTCGATGCGATGAATCGTTCGATATAATTAAATCTTTACCTGAGTTCTCAGGAAGCCAAAACGCATATGTAAGCTGGCGCGAAGCAGCTTGCGGCGCTATGCGAATGTATAAAGAAGGCAGTAGAAGATACGTAGGTGCTGTAACTATACTTAGATAGGGTCACTGGTAGGGCAAACGATGCTCTAACCAATCACGGAACCGTACTTAACTTTTAGGCGATACTGGCTAGATTAGATTTTGCATATAGTGACAAGCTTCCGATGCATATTTTGAAACAAGAATTAAGCGTATTACGACAGGGTAACTTATCAGTTCTTGACTATTACAACCTGGTCAACAAAAAATTAACTCAAATAATAAACAAAACTATCATGACATATGGCGACAAAGCCAATAAAATTAATGAATCCTCAAAACCTATATTCTAATCATCATGCGTTTCGTTTATACACGCATACATACACATGCATCCACAAGCACGCACAAGCGCTGCAGTGAGCCAGCGACTGCAAGCGAATGCGTTTGGGCTGCGCTGCAGTGTGGGCAATATTATGAGAATTTATTTGTTGAATAATTTCGTTTGTAGACGTACAATCTTAATGAAACTTTCAGAACGTAATCATAATGTGTAAAATGTGTACATTCAAAAGCACAAGTCTCTAGTACTTGATATACGTTTTTGAAGTCTTTAAGTCTAATAGTGGCTGAAAACACAATATCAATTTATCGATTATCCTTGATAAAAAAGATATCGAATGAGTTATCGGAAAAATATGATAAACTCGTACTGCGTACGGTATACACGAGTATGCATACAAAATTTACGCTCTCTAGCTCTTATAACTTCTGAGATCGACGCACTCATAAGGACGGACGGACGGACGGACAGACGGACAGGGCTATATCGACTCAGCTCATCGTCCTGATCAAAAATATATATATTTTATGGGGTCTGCGATGATTCCTTCTGCCTGTTACATACTTTTCACAAAACCATTGTACCCTGATTTCCCATTTTCAATGGGTTCAGGTTATAAACATTGCGTTTATACGGACGGACGGACAACAAGAGGGACATTGCACATTTCACTTTCGTGAATGAATATAAAAATAACAAATACAATTATTAACAAATACGTCTAACCAAGAGAACATCTTTTTTTTTTCATGTAGGTCTACTGAAGATCTAAATTCCGGAGAAGACTTTACCGTTGAAATTCAAATCGCCAGTCCACCTTCAGCTAGATATTACCGTATAGTTACACAAACGAAGTTAGATCTTATAGGTAAGAAGGTGTTTGTATTTACATAATAATATTTATACACACATTTTCATTAAACTTGAAATGAGACAAGTAAGAAGGCTCTAGTCGAGACTGCTCGACTAGAAGATACCCTGAACCCTCCAAGCTGATATTCTAATCATCATGCATTTCTTTTATACGCACATACATACACTTGCATCCACAAGCCCGCATAAGCCCTCGCAGTAAGCCAGTTGGCAGCGACTACGCTTGGGCTGCGCTGCAGTGTGGGCAATATTATGAGAATTTTTTTGTTGAATAATTTCGTTTATAGACGTACAATCTTAATGAAAATTTAAGAACGTAATCATAATGTGTAAATGTGTGTACATTCCAAAGCACAAGTCTCTAGTATTTGAAATACGCCTTTTACAAATATAAGGGTGAGGGGTGAATATAGGGGAGGGGGCGATGTGAATTATAGCAAAAATCGAAATTCTATAACGTACTTTCGAGTCTACATTTAAAATTTGGAGACTTTAGCTCTAAAGATGTAGGAGATATAATTTAAAACCTGTATTTCAATAAGGTTTTTTATCGATAAAAAAATAACGTGACGAGTTATCGATTTTTTTTATAAACTCCGATATCCGCGCTGTATATACGGTCATTTAAAAAAAATTTCAAGTCTCTAGATCGTATATCTTATAAAATCGACGCGTTCATACATACGGACAGACGGACAGACATACGGACAGGGCTAAATCAACTCAGCTCGTCACCCTGATCAAGAATATATATACTTTGTGGGGTCTGCCACGCCTCCTTCTGCCTGTTACATACATTTCAACAAAACCATTATACCCTGATTTCCCATTTTCAATGGGTTCAGGGTTTAAACAAGTAAGAAGTCTCTAGTCGAGACTGCTCGACTAGGAGATATCCTGAACCCTCCATGCTGATGTTCCAATCATTCCGCACACATACATACACATGCATCCACCCGCACGCAAAGGCCCGCGCTCTGCTAACTGCGCAGTAAGCAGCGACTGCGTTTGGGCTGCGCTGCAGTGTGGTCAATATTATTAGAATTTATTTGTTGAATAATTTCGTTTGTAGACGTACAATCCTAATGAAACATTCAGAACGTAATCATAATGTGTAAATGTGTGTACAGTCCAAAGCACAAGTCTCTAGTACTTTATATACGTTTTTTACAAATTGTGGGCGAAGGGGGCATGGTATCCAAAATCTGTAAATTACGAAATGTGTGTATCCATCAAATGTATATACACAGTAAATCTGAAGTCTCTAGGTCGAATAGTTTTCAAATAGGGCTGAAAAAACAATATCAATTTATCGATTATCCTCGATAAAAAGATATCGAATGAGTTATCGAAAAAATATGTTAAACGCGTACTGCGTATGGTATACACGAGTATGCATACAAAATTTCAGCTCTCTAGCTCCTTTAACTTCTGAGATCGACGCACTCATACGGACGGACGGACAGACGGACAGGGCTATATCGACTCAGCTCATCGTCCTGATCAAGAATATATATACTTTATGGGGTCTGCGATGATTCCTTCTGCCTGTTACATACTTTTCACAAAACCATTATACCCTGATTTCCCATCTTCAATGGGTTCAGGGTATAAAAATTGCGTTTATACGGACGGACGGACAGCAAGAGGGATATTGCACATTTCACTTTCGTGAATGAATTTAAAAATAACGAATACAATTATTAACAAATACGTCTAACCAAGAGAACATCTTTTTTTTTTCATGTAAGTCTACTGAAAATCTAAATTCCGGAGAAGACTTTACCGTTGAAATTGAAATCGCCAGTCCACCTTCAGCTAGATTTTACCGTATAGTTACACAAACGAAGTTAGATCTTATAGGTAGGAAGGTGTTTGTATGTACATAATAATATTTATACACACATTTTCATTAAACTTGAAATGAGACAAGTAAGAAGGCTCTAGTCGAGACTGCTCGACTAGAAGATACCCTGATCCCTCCAAGCTGATATTCTAATCATCATGCATTTCTTTTATACGCACATACATACACTTTCATCCACAAGCACGCATAAGCCCTCGCAGTAAGCCAGTAAGCAGCGACTACGCTTGGGCTGCTCTGCAGTGTGGGCAATATTATGAGAATTTTTTTGTTGAATAATTTCGTTTGTAGACGTACAATCTTAATGAAACTTTAAGAACGTAATCATAATGTGTAAATGTGTGTACATTTCAAAGCAAAAGTCTCTAGTATTTGAAATACGCCTTTTATATATGAGGGGTGAATATAGGGGAGGGGGGATGAGAATTTGGAGACTGCATTTCAATAAGGTTTTTTATCGATAAAAAAAAATAACGGGACGAGCTATCGATTTTTTGTGATAAGCTCCGATATCCGCGCTGTATATACGGTCATTTAAAAAAAAGTTCAAGTCTCTAGATCGTATATCTTCTGAAATCTACGCGTTCATACATACGGACAGATGGACAGACAGACGGACAGGGCTAAATCAACTCAGCTCGACACCCTGATCAAGAATATATATACTTTGTGGGGTCTGCCACGCCTCCTTCTGCCTGTTACATACTTTTCAACAAAACCATTATACCCTGATTTCCCATTTTCAATGGGTTCAGGGTATAAAAGTTGGCATACTCATTTATCATATTGCCGAAAATCAGACAACTTTCTCCTTTCATTTCAATTAACTTTCTGTTCATGCATGAACATACAAGAATATGTGATCGTATATATGCCTTGACGAGCAGGTAGTGCAATGGATATGAATATAGACGAGTGCTGAGCCCTACAAGTAGGGCTGTCGAAAATTTTAAAAATATCGTACTGATGATATTTTCAGATTTAATACCAGTAAGAACGTTGCGGAATACTCATTCACATCCCATCAGCTATTAAGTAGCTACATTTAGTTCAAATAATGTAGAAAATGCAGTTTTTTGCGATTTGTCAGTTACCACATTTTCGGCCAGTTCTTAGAACAACCAAACGGTAACCTAATTGCAAAATTTGTATGCTTACGCTTTAAAAATATGAAAATTACAGGGTATTTTTCGATATGCTGTGCCCCTAAAAAGGCGTAACAATTATTTTTGGGGCATCGATAAAGGAGGTTACCAGTAACTCTACTATCCAAATTTCAATTTTCTAGATCTTATACTTAAGGAGAGATAAACTTTAACGGTTTGCCACGCACCCTTTGGGTGGAGATACATATATCCAACATAGCTCGTTGGACTTGGGCGGTCAACCCGCGTATAAATATCAAATTTCAGGATTCTAGCATCAATAGTGCTTAAAATATAGCCAAATTCGAAAAATCACTTTATGTTCAAGTCCTTTACGAGATACAGTTTTATCCGATTGCCACGCCCCCAATGGGCGTAGATATATCCACCATTGTTGGACTTGGGTGGTCGACACGAATCTACATACCAAATCTCAGCTTTCTAGCTAACCAACTAACATGATTTCTGGTCCATCGGAAAGTGCATTTTCCGATTTGCCACGACCCTAGTGGGCGGATCAGGAAAATTTTAACACTTTATAAATCGGAGATATACACGAGTATGTGTCCCAAATTTCAAGTCTGTAGCTTCAATAGCGCCGAAATGAACTGCGTTCATACGGACAGACGGACGGGCGGACGGACGGAAAGCAAGACGGACATTGCACAAAAGCAATATACTAATTCACTTCGTGTTAGTTAGAGGTTAAGTAACCATGCGACATAACCTCACCGATCACGCCTTCGCGCTCGCCCGAGGGAAGACGATAGCAATCGAGCTGCGCAGCTTGGCGTACTCAAGATTGCCTGGATCGTTATTATGCGGGAATGCGGTGGTGGAGTTAGTGAGGGCATTCAAACTACTTGTTGATTATTAAATTCGCTATCAGCTACTAATAAAGGGGAGTTATATTTCAACTTTCGACTTAATTTATAATAGGTTACTCAATTAACAATATTGTTCCACTGAGGTTTTTGTTTATACTTTTCCTTCAAAAATAATGTTTCTAAATGTAATTAAATTTCCTGAACAAATAATATTAACATTTAAGCAGAAAAGGTTTATGGCCTGTACTCTTAACTTTCACATGTAAATCACTCACACTTGTGTAAATACTGATATAAAATAAAGTGTTCCTTATAAATAAATAAAATAAAAATAAATATTGTTCCACTTCTTCGTGCTTAACGTCTATTCAGGGGCTCTGTTCCTCGCTAAACTTATAATTTACTCTTCGCCGTCTCGCTTCGAAACCGACTTCACAAAATTCAGTTAAAAACCGTCTTCATTACTCAAGCGCTCAACACTCACTCTCTTGGGACATATCCGCCCTTGTCAAACGTTCCTCACTAACTTGCGCTCTCAGCTTTCGTCACTCTCCTTCGCGCATCTCCTCACGACGTCGGCAATGCTACTTCACCACGGCGAGCTTTTGGGCTGCACGGTTGCATTGCCGATCGCGCCCGCCCAATATTCAAATTATCGCTATATCTCTATTGCTACGTGCTATACTTATTTACTACTATGGTTAATAAATACGCTTAATAACAATAAGAAACCCAAATTATAATTACATTCCATCATAATTACATCCTTATACCTAAGCCTTACTACAGCTGAGCAAACCAAAACTGTAACCATATTCTATCCTTACGCCTAAACCTTAATCGCTACCAATCCTACATCCAATCAAATCATGGGTCGCAGGCCGCCTTACAATATTCTCAAATTTTTGTATCAACTTAAGAATAACTAATTGAGAATGAATTAAGAATGAAAATTGAGAAAAATTACAGAATTAGATAACAAATATGGAATGGTAACAAATATATGCCACATTACAAGAAATTAAGACGAATTTTGATAATCGTATAAATGTATCACTCAAACAAAATATAAGTACGCAAGTTGAAACAATTAACAAGCATGCAAAGATATTAGTAGAATGTTTTAATGAAGCACGAACACTAATACATAATCACAGGGACAAACTAAATCAAACCCACTGGTCAGTAGTATCTCGATTACTGGTCAAACATCGAGCAAATCTAATATTACTACAAAGAAGGTATAACTTAGATATTTCGATGCCGACAATATTGAATACCCCTTTGAAGGTAACAACTAGTAAAGAATCGAAGAACGACCTAGTAAATCCCACCCAGCATTTTTGAGTTTAACAGAGCATAAGTTAGTCTTAAAAGATTCGCGCGACGATGGAAAATAGTCATATTTGCGCTCTGATCATGTCATGCCTTGCCCGTCTGTCTGTCCTTCCGTCTGTCCGTATGTATGAACGCGTCGATTTCAGAAGATATAAGAGCTAGGAACTTGAAGTTTTTTTTTAAAATGACCGTAAATATAGCGCGCATATCGAGTTTATCACCAAAAATCGATAACTCATCTCGTTATTTTTTATCGATAAAAAAGCTTATCGAAATGCAGTTATAAAATTATATCTTCTACATCTTTAGAGCTAGAGTATCCAAATTTTAAATGTAGATTGATATGTACGTTATAGAATTTCGATTTTTGTTCAATTTCACCCCCACCCCTATATCCACCCCCTCACCCTCAAAGTTATTAAACAATTAAGTTCCCACACTGCAGCCCATGCGTGCGCGCCTATGTGTGTATATGTATGTGTGTTTGCGTGTGTATGTGTGTGTTTGTGTAAGCAGAGAGACGCTAAAAATTATTGAAATGGCTGTTGCTTGATGGGCTCAGGGGATCTCGTAGTCGAGCAGTCTCGACTAGAGCTTTCTTACTTGTTTTGCATTGTTCTTTAAGTTTTTAGCCGCTACTCAGGCTTTGCTATAAGGCGTTGTAACAAGAATGTTATTTCGTTTTATTTACTGTTGTTCAAAGAAGGCGGTAGCGCTGCCGGCAGAGGCGCCGGTTAAATTCATGTTAGTTATTTTGACAAACATGCTATTTGGCTTGGGTGCGAGTTCAAATCCCGCGGCAAACTCTTTTTTGCAAATTGTAAATTTTGGTTATTTTAGCTTCTTCTATATATTTTAAATTTTATAAAACGTTTTTTCCCGTGTTATCAATGCCTATTAAGCCTATTTGTATATACATGTATATACATAGATGGCTCACGCATATAAATATCGCAATTTGATACTACAATACCGATTGCCACGCCCCTAGTGGCCGTAGACGCCTCATATTTGGCCAGTTCTTAGAACGACCTAACGGTAACGTAAATGCAAAATTTGAATGCTTACGCTCCAAAAATGGTAATATTACAGAGTATCTTTCGATATGTCACGCCCCTAAAAAGGCGTAACAATTATTTTTGAAGCATCGATAAGGGGGTTACCAGTAACTCCAAATTGGAAGCTTCTAGCTCTTAAACTGTAGGACACATATGCAATGTTTCTAGACTAGCGTCGCGACACTCAACATTACGATCGATGTTGCTTTTGCATGAGAATGAATTTCACAATGTTGCAAACTATTGCTATATGCTGCAACATGAGTGTTTCTAAACATGGTGATGAAATTCAATATTCAACACACCTCCTCAAAAGGAACATCGATATAATAAAAATTAAATTTAAAAAAATTATAATACATTAATTCAATTGTACATGATTTCTTAGCTTGATGTGTTGTACTTTACAATAACATGGTCCAACATTCGTTGCGACGGATTGGGGAAACCCAGACAAAACCTAAACAGACCATTCTAAATAATACTAATATTATTTAAATTTCAATTGAAAATTAAAGAAAAATTAATCATCCAATTATAAACTAAGATAAGTATTTAACATTTAATATGAATTCAAGAAACAAAAAGATTCCATACAAAAAGGAACAATTAAAGGAAAAATTAAATATTCAAATATTTTTCTTCAAATGTAGCTTCATAGAGCATTTTGTTAGTTAATCTTCAGTCAGACACATCTGATCACGCATCTGTAGAAATATATACATGTACCCAGTCGTACTTTTCCTGTCACTTTCACAACCTGCCCAATCCGAGTTAGCATATCCAACAATAACATTCTCAAAGTTTGAACTCTTTACATACGTTAATTTCAAATCAATCGTACCTTTCAGGTATCTTAGAACTCTTTTCAGGCATTGCCATAGTTCTTTGTTATTTTTGCTGGTATATCTGCTCAAAATGCTCACTGATGTACATAAATCAGGGCGCGTACATATCATTATGTACATAAGGCAACCAATCAAGTTTCGAAAAGGAGCATCGCATTCCTCCTCTGAGTTCAATGTCGCATAATTAAGTTTATTTGGTACTAACTGGCTTAGACTCATGTATATTAAATCTTTCTAAAACGTTTTTAATATAAGTTGACTGACAAAGACTTAACCTATTTCCACTCCTATCTATTTTAATTCCAATAAAAAATTTTATTTCCATTAAATCAATCATCATAAATTTGCCCTTTAAATATGATTTAAAATTAGATATAGTTTCAAGGTTTTTCGTTGCTATAATTATGTCGTCTACATATAAAATTACATAAATATTTTTTAAAATGTCTCCATTATCAATTATGTATATACAACTGTAAACTTCAGAGCTTACAAATCCAATTTCTTTCAGTGCCAGTTGCCTTATCAGCTCTATTCGTGATTTCATCAAATGACTTGGGAACATTATCGGGTAAATTCTGCGCATTCATTAAACAGCTGTTTAAAAATTTGTAAAATTTGAATTTTCACAATCCTTACTCTTATTAAGGGTATCATCATGACCTGTATGATTCCCACTATCACTGGGATTATCAATGAGGTCCAGGGCTTCATGTTTCTTATTCTCATTCAGGAACCCAGAATCTGCAACAGAATCTGCATCAGCTGTAGAATTCATTGTAGCTTCATCTACAATAACATCTCTTGCAACCACAAACTTACTTGCGCTTAAATCCCAAAGTCGAAAACCATTTGGCTCAAAGCCAACAAGAATGGCTTTAGATGATTTATCATCGAACTTTCTTTTTCTCACCTTTTGATGAACATACACAATAGAACCAAACACCTTTAAATATTTTAAGTTTGGTTTCTTGTTTGTGCCACATTTCATATGGAGTTTTATTGTGGCCCCTTAATGCACTACTTGGGAGTCTATTTATTAAATAAGTAGCTGTTAAAATAGCTTCACCCCAGAACATTTTATTCATTTGTGCGCCATTTACCATGGTGTGAGCCTTTTCAGTTAATGTTCTTATCATGCGTTCTGCAACACCATTTTGCTGAGGGGTATGAGGTACTGTCAAATGGTAGCTTATTCCCTTATCTACACAAAATTGTCGCATTTCGTTGGATAAATACTCCCTTTCATTATCTATATATAGCTTGGCAACTTTCAAACTGAAATGAGCCTCGCTTTTTGCTACAAAGTCTTTAAACATTGCAAAAATATCTGATTTATGGGTCAAAAGATATGTTACGCAAAATTGTGTGTATATTGATCAATAAATACAGCGTAATAACTTTTGCCATCTACAGTAGAAGGTGTTATAGGACCACATACATCGGAATGGATAATAAACAAATGTCTTCTAATATATTATTTATTTTTAGATTTTTCAAATGGAAGTCTACATTGCTTCCCATTTACACATGCTTCACAAATTTCATTATAAATTTGTACATTTTTCAAGAGATGAGTATCTTCAAACATATTATTTATCCCGAGTCTAAGCTGGGCTAGTTTCAGCCGACTGTGGATTCGTTGCCAACAAATTTATTTGTTGAAGCCCCTGCGATAATTAATTAGTCTTGTGGTTTAGGTTTTATAGCGCAGTGGTATATTTTCTTAAATAAATAATGAAATGTACACGTCACTTATGTAAATATATGCTGGCTCGCTGGTTTGCTTAGCGACGCACACCCACTGAGCGCTTGTTCAACGCACTCCGGCTGGGAGAGTGTTGTGCTAAACACGCTAGCTCACCGTAAGGATTTGAGAGACGCCAGGATCTGGATCTGTAAACTCTGACGGTTCGCCAGCTATGCAGATCTCTCCTACTATCTCGCTCACTCACAGCACAACACTAGCTTCGTTCACTCACAAGCACTTCTCTTACGCACGGCTACGCGAACTCACCCAGGTGTGCAGGCCTCGCTTACGTTGCTGATATGCACCGATGTCCTGATCGGCGCCTGCTGATGATCTGCAAGGATTCCCACTGGATGTCCTTGCTGTTCCCACGATGTCCTTGCTGTTCCCACGATGTCCTTGTTGTTCCCACGATGTCCTGGGAGTCCTGATTGCCACTCGCGTTGACTTGATTTCGACACTTTCTTCACTTTCACTTTGTATAATTTCGACAGCAACACTCTCTCGTATCGTATTTCGACTCGACCTTTTCTTTTTCCGTATGGAGTCGCTGGTGGCTTTTTATACCCCAGCCACAGGCCCTGCTTCGTGTGGTAACGGGGCCTGTTCGGCTCTGGAGCGGGGCCTTTCTGCCGTTATTGTCCATAAAACGGTAAAGTGGCGTGATTTTGGGGTGACGCCACTTTCCAGCCAAATCCGTGGCAGCCTCCCATTGGCCGAAGTACCGTTGGCGCCCTACGAGTGAAAGTGTCCACTACTATCACTCGGCCCAAACGGCACCTCGGCTAACGGTCCCCGATGATCGTCGTGCGTGCGACGCGAACCCATTGCTGAATCTGTAGGGGCGAAAGAGACCGCCTCTAAAAGGACTTTGACCCCCCTTTCCAGTGAGAGGGTCGCTCCTACAGTATTCGCGTCGCTGTGTGGAGCAACATGTATATGCACGTATATGCATATAAACGCACAGCAAATACATACGTTTATATACATTAATACGTGCATACCCATATTGCTCCTCACAATTTCTAAAAATTTACCTTTACTTAAATGCCCCAACCTTTCATGCCACAAACGATATTTTTTATTTGTATTATTTTTATGCATTACATATGCTCTATGGCATAGCTAAAAGCTTATAATGGTTATACTCACAAATACCTTCCAGAATCACTTGCCCATCTTTTGTGGCCTTCACACCTCCTGGATGAAACTCGATTGTTACTCCAGAATCTTGCATTCGCTTCACAGAGAGCAAGTTATGAGGAATTTCTTTACAAAACAAAACATCCTCCAGAGTGACATCGACTTGGCTAGTGCTGCGTAGCTTAACTATGCCTTTTGATGTGGCATATACATATTCGCCACACTTTGCCACTGCAATACCAATAGGTGGTTCCACATCAATATGATCAGCATACAGACTCTTGCTGCTTATGATGTGATCAGACGCTCCTGAGTCCAAAATAAATGACACACCGCCACATATGGTAGAGTGACTTATCGCCCGTCTTATCATGAAGGCGATTGCTTGCTGTGGTACAACCGATGCTGCTTGTACCTGCTTTTCGTTTTTTTATTATTACTTGACTTTAGCTTTTTAAATTTAAAGCAATCTTTCTGAAAGTGTCCCTTTTTTCCACAAAAATAGCAATTCATATTTGATTTTGATTTAGGTTTGTTTGAACGAAATGTTTTACGGTTTTTATTTGAACTTATATTTCTTTTATTTTTAGGAGAAACTTTACTACTTATAGCCTGTAAAACTTTGGTAATTGTGTCATTCGCCTCATCTCTCAATTTAACTTCATGATCAAGCAACAGATTTTTCACAAAAGACAAAGTTATATTTTCTTCGGACAACGTTTCAATAGCAGTTATGACTCCATTATAGCAAGGCGACAATGTCAAGAATAAATGGCTCACTTTGTCCACCTCCTCAACCTTTGCACCCGATGCAATTAATTCGGTGATTAAATCGTCAAAAATATTGAAATGGTTAAACAGAGATGTGCCACTTTTTAACTTTAAAGACAATAATTGCTTTCGGACAGACAATTGCGACGCTATGCCTTTACGCATCGAGATCGGAAAAAATTTTTTTCGCAGAATTTTCATTTGCCGAAAAGCCTAAAAATGCATCAGTTAGATATTCTATTATAATTGCTCTGGCCTTACTGTTCTTTCTTAAAAATCTTTCTCTGCCCTCTAGAGGAGCATCACTATCCACGACACTAAGTAAACCTTTTTCCAAAAACAAAGAACGTATTATAAATATCCAAATAGAATATTTTTCGCCGTCAAACGGCTTGATATTGCGCTTCACTTTTTCCATGCTGTTTCTTTTTCCATGAACTGCGGCGCCACTGATCTAGCTATGTTTTGTCTGTATACACAAAACTGTCCACTGGTCGCCGCGGAATTGCGACGCAATTTCTCTTGCGTATATGTATGTATATTTGTATGTGTATACCTATATGCACTGCCACTAAATTTTACACATATATTTATTTCGAACAACTAACAGAACTAATTATCTATTTATTTAACTTTTAATTTATTTTTACTTATTCGTGCCTGGGCCCATAACCTGTTAAAAACCAAGCCCGAAATAAGATCACACAGTAGTTGTTATACTTTGTATTACGACTTATATTTTGTTTTAAGCACGGCACAGCACATCGATCTACACAGCTCAAGAATCGCAACAAGACAGATCGCGACGCAGCAACATTCAATGCGTGCTAGTCAAATTCGTCAGACACATAATGTTTCTAGACTAGCGTCGCGACACTCAACATTACGATCGATGCTGCTTTTGCATGAGAATGAATTTCACAATGTTGCAAACTATTGCTATATGCTGCAACATGAGTGTTTCTAAACATAGTGATGAAATTCAATATTCAACAAAAACTCTAGGCGATACAGTATTATCCGATTTGCCACGCCCCCAATGTTGGACTTCGGTAGTCAACGCAGATCTACATACCAAATTTCAGCTTTCTAGCTCTTCAACTAACATGGTTTCTGGTAGATCGGGAAAGTTTTAACACTTTATCAATCGGAGATTTATATGCGAGTATATGTTCCAAATTTCAAGTCTCTAGCTTTAATAGCGCCGAAATGAACTGCGTTTATACGGACATACGGATGGACGGACATTGCGCAAAACCAATATACTAATTCACCTCGTGAATGAGTATAAAAATATGTAAAAAGAATATATATTATAAATACATGTTAAAGCCTAAAATACTTTGTTTTGAGAATACAACATAATGTATAACCACATAGAAACAAACAACAATCAGATATATATTATTTATCTTGCCTCTACGGTAGAAATCTGGAGTCTTACCAGATGCAAGATCTACTTGAGAGACAAATGGACAGTGGAATAGATGGACTAGGCTCTTATTATTTAGAATATACAATTTATATCAAGCATATATGTTATATACTTACTTTTATGGAGACCGTTTTTCTTATTACAAATTTGATTTCCACTGTGTATAGGCGAATCCAAAAATGCTTCACTGTGAAAAAATGGATTTAATAACGGATTGTCTGTTCTCGCTCATAGAAATCATATAGCCCTCCTATCTGATCTAGAATATCTTTTTTAATTATGCTGAATATATCAATATGCAACTATTTAGATTCTTTGGGCAGCCTAAAAAAACATAAAAATAAACGAAAATCATAAATTCCGTGCCCTCCGCATTGTTTGGGGCTGCTGTAGCAGCTACAGTTATCTGTATTTCTTGCAACCTGATAAGTTCGACTTGTGCTCGGCATGAGCCTCCTCTCCTTTGCACTTCCCTTCTCCCTATCTCTCTTTCGACGAAAGCTCAGAGCTGAAAGTCAATCATTATGCGAATTTTGCGGACAGACAGGTTTGAAACTTTTCCAACTTTGGCATCAACTGGTTTTTGGCAGTTTTTTTTTACCCTGAACCCATTGAAAATGGGAAATCCGGGTATAATGGTTTTGTTGAAATGTATGTAACAGGCAGAAGGAGGCGTGGCACACCCCACAAAGTATATATATTCTTGATCAAGGCGACGAGCTGAGTCGATTTAGCCCTGTCCGTCTGTCTGTCTGTCCGTCTGTCCGTATGTTTGAACGCGTCGATTTCCGAAGATATAAGAGCTAGAGACTTGAATTTTTTTTTAAATGACCGTATATACAGCGCGGATGTCGAGTTTATCACTAAAAATCGATAAATCATCCCGTTATGTTTTTATCGAATAAAAACATTCAAGTTCAAATCAGGCGCCAGTATAGCCAATTGTCAATGATTTATCATTTTTTAAAATTTGTTACATATTCAATGGAATCTGTAGATCATATGCTGAAAGTTTCATTAAATTCCGTTAGTTCTATCAATTTTTTAAAAATCCTCAAATTTTTGGCCAATTAACAAACCCACGTGAAACAGTCACAGCAGTTTTCCTATACTTGTGCACACACACATTAAAATAAACAATTAGTTTAGTTTCGATTTACTAGATCGCGCTGCAGCAGCGAATGTATTGCTGTTTTGCCATTAGTCTGTCAACAAGTGAAGTGGAGTTATGGAAAGCAGCGTGTCGCACGATCGAGAAGTCTCGGGTTCGAATCCCAGAGCGGGCGCAATTTATGTTCACTTTTTTAATTGTTCTAAAATATTCAAGTATTTAATTAAATGAGTCTTCTATTTCTCTTATATTTTTTAAATACATTTAAATTGAAAATTTAACCACACTAAATGTACATTTTTATTAGTTTGGTTCAGGGTAGTATCTAGTCGAGCATTCTCGACTAGAGTTTCCTTACTTGTTTATACCCTGAACCCATTGAAAATGGGAAATCAGGGTATAATGGTTTTGTGAAAAGTATGTAACAGGCAGAAGGAATCATCGCAGACCTCATAAAGTATATATATTCTTGATCAGGGCGACGAACTGAGTCGATATAGCCCTGTCCGTCTTTCCGTCCGTCCGTATGAGTGCGTCGATCTCAGAAGTTATAAGAGCTAAAGAGCTGAAATTTTGCATGTAGACTCGTGTATACCATACACAGTACAAGCTTATCATATTTTTTCGATAACTCATCCGATATCTTTTTTATCGAGGATAATCGATAAATTGATATTTTATTTTCAATTTAATTGGAACACTATTAAACCTGGAGACAGATTTACTGTGTATATACATTTGATGGATACACACATTTCGTAATTTACAGATTTTGGATACCACCCCCGTCTTGCCGCCATTTTGTAAAAAACGTATATTAAGTACTAAAATCTGGTGCTTTGGAATGTACACATTTACACATTATGATTCCGTTCTGAAAGTTTCATTAAGATTGTACGTCTACAAACGAAATTATTCAACAAATAAATACTTATAATATTGCCCAAACTGCATCGCAGCCCGAGCGCAGTCGCTGCTTACTGCGCAGTTAGCATAGCGCGGGCCTATGCGTGCGGGTGGATGCACGTGTATGTATGTGTGCAGAATGATTGGAGCATCAGCATGGAGGGTTTAGGGTATCTCCTGATTATAATAATTATACACTAAACCAATTGAAAATGGGAAATCAGGGTACAATGATTTGTGAAAAGTATGTAACAGGCTTAAGGAGGCGTGGCAGAACCCATAAAGTATATATTCTTGATCAAGGCGACGAGCTGAGTCGTTATAGCCCTGTCCGTCCGTATGAGTGCGTCGATCTCAGAAGTTATAAGAGCTAGAGAGCTGAAATTTGAAACGTATTTCAAATACTAAAGACTTTTACTTTGATTTCAATCACACACATTTACACATTATGATTACGATCTGAAAGTTTCATTAAGATTGTATGTCTGCAAACGAAATCATTCAACAAATAAATTCTCATAATATTGCCCACACTGCAGCGTAGCCGTAGCGCAGTCGCTGCTTACTGCGCAGTTAGCAGAGCTCGGGCTTATGTTTGAGTGTGGATGCGTGTGTATGTATATATGTGTGCATAAAAGAAGTGAAGAATGATTAGAATATCAGTTTGGAGGGTTCAGGGTATCTGCTAGTCGAGCAGTCTCGACTAGAGCACTCTTACTTGTTTATTATTAACATATCAAGCTTACACAAGAGCCATATTTTTAAAAAAATTATCGATGATCAGAGTATATTGCATTCTATCACCAATTTCTTAATATAATAACTTTTTCTTTTTATTTTAAGTATCGATTGGAGGCGTTATCGGACTTTTTATTGGAGCATCTTTACTAAACATTATAGAGCTAATATCAATTTTTAGCTATAAGATATATAATTGTATAAAATAAAGTAATTAAAATAAATGTACCGGCTTGTATTTATAAAAAACTAAAATGATAAAATAAATATCTACTTTTTCTTACCCTAATATATTGTAAATATTGTACCGGTATCACCACTATTGACGTGAAACTTCACTTCCGGAAATGTCAGAAATCATATAGAGCTACATTTACTACATTTCAACACGCTCCATAAGAACTTCAACAAAACAGCGTGACAGACTTATCAAATTTGTTTAACAGAACTTTCTAACTTTCTAAATTTCCCACCGCTTAGCCTTCAATTTTTATACCCTGAACCCATTGAAAATGGGAAATCAGGGTATAATGGTTCCGTCCGTCCGTATGTTTGAACGCGTCGATTTCAGAAGATATAAGAGCTAGAGACTTGAAATTTTTTTTAAATGACCGTATATACAGCGCGGATATCGAGTTTATCACCAACTTTGATCAATAACTCATCTAGTTATTTTTATATCGATCAAAAACCTTATCGAAAGCCAGTTATAAAATGGTTTTGTGAAAAGTATGTAAAAGACAAAAAGAGTCATCACAGACCCTTTAAAGTATATATATTCTTGATCAGGGCGATGAGCTGAGTCGATATTGCCCTGTCAGTCTGTCCGTCCGCCCTTCCGTATGAGCTAGCCCATTTCAGAATATAGATATCTTTTTTAACGAGTATAATCGATAAATCGGTATTGTTTTTTCATGCTAATTTGTATATATTGTAAAGAGCGTTCAGTTTATCCCAAGGCTAAGGTGGACTAGTTTCAGCTGACTGTGAGTTCGTGCCAACAAATTTATTAGTTGAAGCCCCTTCGATAATAATTAGTGACTTGTGATTTATGGTTTAAAAACGCAAAGTATATTTTCTTGAATAAGTTAATATTTTGACACTTAGAGTAAAATTTTATGCTGATTCGCTTTCGCAAGGCACACCTGCCACAGTATACCGAGTGCTGGCTCACCGTACTCCGGCTGGGAGAGTGTTGTGCTAAGACACGCTAGTTTCACTCGAGCGATTCCGAAAACGCCAGCATCTTGATGCGTCCACTTCTCATCGTGTATGTATCGAATTATTGTTTTTGTTATTTATTTTCATTAGAAATACATTTAGCAAATATAATGCAAAAAAAAAAATTCTAAGAAAAAGTGCCTTTCCTAATAAAATATGATGTTAAAGTTGAATTTGTACGACTATTTTCTTTTGCAAACAATTAATGGACATAGTGTATAACAATTTTAATTTCACATATAAATTAATTGTTGTCCTTCCAAAAGGAGTCTGGTCCGTCGAAAAAGGTCCAGAGTATAAAAGCAACTTGCGGCCTCTCAAGAATAAGCACGAAGTGCTGGCACCGGTGTTTCAATTTGTACTGCTTTATTAAATTTAACATCAACGCAAGCGCAGCTTGCACATTAGAGAGCGCACATATGCGCATCTAAGCGAGAGCAGCGGGAGAGCAATCTTTGGAGAGCGACACTCCCGTGCTAGGCCGTAAATACAGCGCGCATATCGAGTTTATCACCAAAAATCGATAACTCATCTCGTTATTTTTTTATCGATAAAAAAGCTTATCGAAAAGCAGTTATAAAACAAGTAAGAAAACTTTATTCGAGAGTGCTCGACTACGAGATCCCCTGAACCCTTCAAGCAACAGCCATTTCAATCATTTTTAGCGTCTCTCTGCTTACACAAACACAGACATACACACGCAAACACACATACATAGACACCCATAGGCGCGCATGCATGGGCTGCAGTGTGGGCTTACTATGGGAACTTAATTGTTTAATAACTTTTTTTCTGGACGTACGTTCTCCATGAAACTTTCAGATTGTGGTTTTATCATTACTATGCGTATAATTGCCAAAGCTCAAGTCTCTAGTATTTGAAATACGCCTTTTACAAACTTATGGGTGAGGGGGTGGATATAAGGGTGGGGGGTGAAATTGAACAAAAATCGAAATTCTATAACGTACATATGAATCTACATTTAAAATTTGGATACTCTAGCTCTAAAGATGTAGGAGATATAATTTTATAACTGCATTTCGATAAGGTTTTTGATCGATAAAAAAATAACGGGATGAGTTATCGATTTTTAGTGATAAACTCGATATCCGCGTGCTATATACGAGCATTTAAAAAAAAAGTTGAAGTCTCTAGCTTCTATATCTTCTGAAATCGACGCGTTCAAACATACGGACAGACGGACAGACAGACGGACAGACAGACGGACAGACAGACGGACAGACAGACGGACAGGGCTAAATTGACTCAGTTCGTCGCCCTGATCAAGAATATATATACTTTATGGGGTCTGCCACGCCTCCTTCTGCCTGTTACATACATTTCAACAAAAACATTATACCCTGATTTCCCATTTTCAATGGGTTCAGGGTATAATTATATCCCCTACATCTTTAGAGCAAGAGTCTCCAAATTTTAAATGTAGATTCATAAGTAAGTTATAGAATTTCGGTTTTTGTTTAATTTCACCCCCCACTCCTATATCCACCCCCTCACCCTCACCTTTGTAAAAGGCGTATTTCAAATACTAGAGACTTGAGCTTCGGTACATAAACGCATATTAATGATATAAATACAATCTAAAAGTTTCATGAAGAACGTACGTCCACAAAAAAGTTATTAAACAATAAAGTTCCCATGGTAAGCCCACACTGCAGCCTATGCGTGTTATTGCGTGCGCGTCTATGTGTGTCTATGGATGTGTGTTTGCGTGTGTATGTGTGTGTTTGTATAAGCAGAAAGACGCTTAAAATTATACAAATGGCTTTTGCTCGAAGGGTTCAGGGGATCTCGTAGTCGAGCAGTCTCGACGAGAGCTTTCTTACTTGTTATCGACTCGACTTCGACCAGCACGGTGGCCACCTCGTCTTGCCGTAATTGAGCGCTGCCCATCGCCTTCAGCAGCAAACACTTGGCCACCAAAATGCGGCGCTCGAGGAGGGATGAACACAAACTCCATGCCCCGCTCCGCAGCAAACGTTTCCATCTCCGCTGTATTGTCATGAAAGGCTGCCTTGAGGTCCAGCGTGCGTGCAGCACCCACGAAATTGGTGGCATTGTCGAAATACTGCTGTTGACAGCAATAGAAGCTGTAGTGGACTTAAGCGCAGCCTCAATAGCAGACGGTCTCTTCAAAGTCATCTTAGCAGATGCATCAACCATCAGTTTATTTTGGCAAATAGTGCCAGAAGCTTCTGATTGTCTGATTTTTTAAATTTGTCACATATTCAATGAAATATGTAGATCATATGCTTTCATTATTGCTGTTTTGCCATTAGTCTGTCAACAAGTGAAGTGTGTAACGAACCTTCGGTTTATCCCAAGTCTAAGCTGGGCTAGTTTCAGCCGACTGTGGATTTGTTGCCAACAAATTTATTTGTTGAAGCCCCTGCGATAATTAATTAGTCTTTGTGATTTGGGTTTTATAGCGTAATGGTTTATTTTCTTAAATAAATATGAAATGTACACGTCACTTATGTAAATGTATGCTGGCTCGCTAGTTTGCTTAGCGACGCACACCTACTGAGCGCTTGTTCAACGCACTCCGGAGAGTTTTGTGCTAAACACGCTAGTTCACCGTAAGGATTTGAGGAACGCCAGGATCTGGATCTGTAAACTCTGACGGTTCGCCAGCTATGCAGATCTCTCCTACTATCTCGCTCACCACAGCACAACACTAGCTTCGTTCACTCACAAGCACTTCTCTTACGCACGGCTACGCGAACTCACCCAGGTGTGCAGGCCTCGCTTACGTTGCTGATATGCACCGATGTCCTGATCGGCGCCGCTGATGATCTGCAAGGATTCCCACTGGATGTCCTTGTTGTTCCCACGATGTCCTTGCTGTTCCCACGATGTCCTGGGAGTCCTGTTTGCCACTCGCGCTGACTTGATTTCGACACTTTCTTCACTTTCACTTTGTATAATTTCGACAGCCACACTCTCTAGTATCGTTTTCCACTTGACTTTTTCTCCCCGTATGGAGTCGCTGGTGGCCTTTTATACCCCAGCCACAGGCCCTGCTTCGTGTGGTAACGGGGCCTGTTCGGCTCTGGAGCGGGGCCTTTCTGCCGTTATTGTCCATAAAAACGGTAAAGTGGCGTGATCTGGGTGACGCCACTTTCCCGCCAAATCACGTGGCAGCCTCCCATTGGCCGAAGTACCGTTGGCGCCCTACGAGTGAAAGTGTCCACTACTATCACTCGGCCCGAACGGCACCTCGGCTAACGGTCCCCGATGATCGTCGTGTGTGCGACGCGAACCCTTTGCTGAATATGTAGGAGCGAAAGAGACTGCCTTTAACCGGACTTTGACCCCTTTTCCAGTGCGAGGGTCGCTCCTACACTATTCGCGTCGCTGTGTGGAGCAACATGTATATGCACGTATATGCATATAAACGCACAGCAAATACATACGTTTATATACATCAATACGTGCATACCTATATTGCTCCTCACACTCCCCTCTTCCTTCGGGGATACGCGAGACCATCATGTTTGAACTTGGCGCCCGCCTCCGCTGCGCTGCTCCGTTTTGCGTCGCTCCATCCCTCGATGCTCAATTTTGCGCTGATCGCTGCTGTTAACGCTCTGCTAACGTTAACAGCTGTATTTTCCCCTTACCGCTGGCAATGCTGCACTCTGCCGGTAAGTGAATGGGATTAATATTTTTATAAGTCTCGGCAAAACCTTAATAAAACAAGTAAGAAAACTCTAGTCGAGAGTGCTCGACTACGAGATCCCCTTCAAGCAACAGCCATTTCAATCATTTTTAGCGTCTCTCTGCTTACACAAACACACACATACACACGCATACATAGACACCCATAGGTGCGCACGCATGGGCTGCAGTGTGGGCTTACTATGGGAACTTAATTGTTTAATAACTTTTTTTCTGGACGTACGTTCTCCATGAAACTTTCAGATTGTGGTTTTATCATTACTATGCGTATAATTGCCAAAGCTCAAGTCTCTAGTATTTGAAATACGCCTTTTACAAACTTATGGGTAAGGGGGTGGATATAAGGGTGGGGGGTGAAATTGAACAAAAATCGAAATTCTATAACGTACATATCAATCTACATTTAAAATTTGGATACTCTAGCTCTAAAGATGTAGGAGACATAATTTTATAACTGCATTTCGATAAGGTTTTTGATCGATAAAAAATAACGGGATGAGTTATCGATTTTTAGTGATAAACTCGATATCCGCGTGCTATATACGAGCATTTAAAAAAAAAGTTGAAGTCTCTAGCTTCTATATCTTCTGAAATCGACGCGTTCAAACATACGGACAGACGGACAGACGGACAGACGGACGGACGGACAGACGGACAGACGGACAGACAGACGGACAGGGCTAAATCGACTCAGCTCGTCGCCCTGATCAAGAATATATATACTTTATGGGGTCTGCCACGCCTCCTTCTGCCTGTTACATACATTTCAACAAAAACATTATACCCTGATTTCCCATTTTCAATGGGTTCAGGGTATAAATATTGTTTTCCAGGTTGGGCATCTTTTCCTCCATGCCCCTTGACCCGATGGCCTGCCGCTGCCAATGCCCACGCCGGGCGCTGCTGCAAAACTCGCCTATCGGTTTGCAGCATTGGCGCATGTGCGCGCGGTAATGGCCATTTCGCCCACTTGGCGCATGTTGTTCCTCGCCGTTGGAGACATCTCTCTGCTGATTTCCGCTGCTCCTTGGACCCTTGGGGATGCTCCGGTGGGGCATCGCAGTCAATACATGCACTGCTGCTAGGAGATTGGGCCACAGACGTCGTTCGCAAATGGGCACCGGCGTCGAATCTTTGGTGTCGGTGTGCTTGCTGGCCACTCCTCGTTCGCGCACAGCTCACAGCGAAGTCGCTGGCCAGTGCACGAGGATTCGGCAGCCAAGCTTTTCCGACACCTGAGGATCCATAGCTGGTGGAGCCATCCGCGTGGCATGCGTCTGTAGCCACACTCTCCCAGCAAACAGCCACCTATCCGACTGCATGCCCGTGTGCACGATGGGCCGCCGCTGCCTCCGCCCACGCCGGACGCTCCTGCACAACTCACCTGTTGGTTCTGCAGTCCCCGGTGGCTTTGGCACTCGTGCGCCGGCCATCTGCCTCACCATATCCCTCGTCGTTCTCTCCGCTGCTAATGAATCCGCGTCGCTGATAGTTGCTGCAGTGTCTCCGTTGTTGCTGGGACTCCGTTGTGTCACTGTAGACAAGTGTTTGGTTTGCTGTTGGAAGTTGGCCACCTTGATGTCGTTCGCAACGGCCACCGGTGCCGAACTTTGACGCCGACTGGCATTTGCGGCACACTCCTCATTCGCGCACAGCTCCAGCGAAGTCGCTGGCCAGTGTGCGAGGATTTTGCCAGCAAACGCGTCTACGCCTCCATACGGACAACCGGATGGACTCGTCGCGTGGCAGGCATCAATAGTGAACCGCTCTCAACCCCAAATTGATGTAAATATTTGTATCTCTCTTTTTTTTTATACACTGAACCCATTGAAAATGGGAAATCAGGGTATAATGGTTTTGTTAAAAGTATGTAACAGGGAGAAGGAGGCGTGGCAGACCCCACAAAGTATATATATTCTTGATCAGGGCGACAAACTGAATCGATTTAGCCATGTCCGTCTGTCCGTCTGTCCGTCCGTCCGTCTGTCCGTCTGTCCGTATGTATGAACGCGTCGATTTCTGAAGATATAGAAGCTAGAGACTTCAACTTTTTTTTAAAATGCTCGTATATAGCACGCGGATATCGAGTTTATCACTAAAAATCGATAACTCATCCCGTTATTTTTTTATCGATCAAAAACCTTATCGAAATGCAGTTATAAAATTATATCTCCTACACCTTTAGAGCTAAAGTCTCCAAATTTTAAATGTAGACTCGACTGCACGTGATAGAATTTCGATTTTTGTTATAATTTACCCCCCACCCTTATATCCACCCCCTTACCCTCATCTCTGTAAAAGGCGTATTTCAAATACTAGAGACTTGAGCTTTGGCAAATATACGCATAGTAATGATAAAACCACATTCTGAAAGTTTCATGAAGAACGTACGTCCACAAAAAAAGTTCTTGAACAATTAAGTTCCCATAGTAAGCCCACACTGCAGCCCATGCCTGTTAATGCGTGCGTGCCTATGGGTGTCTATGTATATGTTTGCGTGTGTGTGTGTGTTTGTTTAAGCTGAATGACACTAAAAATTATTGAAATGGCTGTTGCTCGGAGGGTTCAGGGTATCTCGTAGTCGAGCAGTCTCGACTAGAGCTTTCTTACTTGTTTTTTTTTTTTTTCATTATTCTGCCCAATAATGTACATACATCTCTCTACAATTTCATTTCGCAGCCGTATCTGAATGCTCGGCATCCAGAGCGTGCCCGTAGCAACCGATATTTTATGCCGCCTGCCCAGACGATGAGGGCGGTGCGCCCGCTGCCTCGGGCTTCCATCCGGGCGGCGTGTTGTTCCACCTCTACTGGTCAATCCTCGCGCACTTACCCGCGGAGGTTCAGGTGTTTCCTCGTTCTCGGTGTCCGAGATAACGATGGTCTCGAACCCCTCTTCCTCCTCGTCCTCGTCGCTGTCGCTTATGGTGATGACCTCTTCCTCTTCCTCGTCGCTGCTCCGGTGCGCTCGGTGAGGCGTGGGCGGACGTGGTGGGTGCCATAACGGTCGCAACGGCTAATATCGGCCGTTGCGGACGTAGTCGCTTACCAGCGTGCGTCTCGTCCCACCGCTCCTCCTCCAGCCTATCCCAGGCTGACGTCGGCCTGAGCGCCGTCGCGGCACCGGGCGAGCTCACCGGCGACCATATCCTGTCCTGGTCCTCGTTGCCGCTGGTCCAGCTATCCGGTTGTCGCAGACGAATGTCCTGGGTACTCTGAATCTGCTGAGTATACGTTCCCGGAACGCTAGCTGCAGCAGCGCGGTAGTGGCCTTCTTCAACGGCACTAGCTCCACCCACTTAGCGAAAGCGTCGTGGAACACCAACAACATTGTGTTCCCACGCTTGGATCGAGGTAAAGATCCCACGAAATCTGCGCACAAGACCGCCATTGGCTCTGCTACCTGCCTTGTCAGCATTTGCCCGGCCGGCTTTTGTTGGCACGTCTCGCAGCGCTTCACGTACTTGGCGGCATCTCGGAACATGCCCGGCCAATAGTATCTCTGCACCAGTCTAGTTGCCGTCTTTCTCACCCCTTGATGTCCTGCTGTGGGGGCATCGTGACATTCATGGAGGGCCCTGATCCTTTGGCCTTCGGGGACGCACAGCTTCCAATGGATGTAATCCTCGTCGTCCGTCCGATAGCCCAAGCTTCTATATATCTGGCCATTTTCCTCTACGTAGTCCCTGAACTTCTCTGGGTCGTTAGCAATACTCTCGCGCATCTTCGCTATCCACCTTCAAGGGGGGCACTCCTCCACCGCTTGTTGGCAATTCTCCAGGGGTTGGCGAGACAGTGCGTCGGCCACCACGTTTAGGCTTCCCCGGCGATAACGGACGTCGAACTGGAATTGTTGTAGTTCTAACGACCATCGGGCGATTCTGCCCGTGGCGCTCTCTATCGAGTTCAGCCATTTCAACGCCAGGTGGTCTGTGATTACGTCGAACCTGTAGCCTTCTGGATGGCAACGCATCTTCCAGATCGCCCAGACGATCGCGAGGGACTCTTTCTCCGTGGCCGAATAGTTCACCTCCGTTTTAGTCAGTCTTCGGCTGGCGTAGGCTATGACTCGTTCCTGACCCTCGATCTCCTGAGTTAGCACTGCGCCCAGCCCACAGTCGCTGGCGTCGGTTTGCAGCACAAATTTTTCCGAGAAGTCGGGGCACGCCAGGACTGGTGCAAATCGCCTGTACCAAGACGCCATTCCCAAGCATTGTCGTAGCTCTTTCAGGTTCTTCGGTGTGGGGAAGTCTCGAATCGCTTCGACTTTCGCGGGGTCGGTGCAGATCCCTTCCCCACTAATTACGTGGCTAGATATGCCATCTTTTCTCGGAAAAAGCTGCATTTTTTATACCCTGAACCCATTGAAAATGGGAAATCAGGGTATAATGGTTTTGTGAAAAGTATGTAACAGGCAGAAGGAATCATCGCAGACCCCATAAAGTATATATATTCTTGATCAGGACGATGAGCTGAGTTGATATAGCCCTGTCCGTCTGTCCGTCCGTCCGTCCGTCCGTCCGTCCGTCTGTCCGTCCGTCCGTATGAGTGCGTCGATCTCAGAAGTTAAAGGAGCTAGAGAGCTGAAATTTTGTATGCATACTCGTGTATACCATACGCAGTACGAGTTTATCATATTTTTTCGATAACTCATTCGATATCTATTTTATCGAGGATAATCGATAAATTTATATTGTTTTTTTCAGCCTAATTTGAACACTATTAGACCTAGAGACTTCAGATTTACTGTGTATATACATTTGATGGGCACACACATTTTGTAATTTACAGATTTTGGATACCACGCCCCCTTCGCCACAAATTTGTAAAAAACGTATATCAAGTACTAGAGACTTGTGCTTTTGAATGTACACACATTTACACATAATGATTACGTTCTGAAAGTTTCATTAAGATTGTACGTCTACAAATGAAATTATTCAACAAATAAATTCTCATCATATTGCCCACACTGCAGCGCAGCCCAAGCGCAGTCGCTGCTTACTGCGCAGTTAGCAGAGCGCGGGCCTATGCGTGGGGGTGGATGCATGTGTATGTATGTGTGCAGAATGATTGGAACATCAGCACGGAGGGTTCAGGGTATCTCCTAGTCGAGCAGTCTCGACTAGAGCTTTCTTACTTGTTTCTATTAACCTTGAGGTTAGCCGCTCTCAGTCGCCGGAAAACATCCCTCAAATTGGCCGTATGTTCTTCCTTTGAGGCTCCGATCACCACTATATCATCCAGGTATGCGAACGCGTGGGGCTCCATCTCGGGTCCGATCACCGTATCCAGTGCTCTCTGGAACGTTGCCCCAGCCGAATACAGTCCGAAGGGCATTACCCGCCACTGGAACAAACCTCTCCCCGGGACGGTGAAAGCCGTGTACTCCCTGCTGTCCGCCGCCATCGGGATCTGCCAATAACCTCTTTTGAGGTCCAGCGTAGATATGAACCGGGCTTGCCGCAGTCTTCCCAGGATGTGGTTAATCCTGGGAACAGGATAAGCGTCCGGAATCGAGTGGGCGTTGAGCTGCCGGTAATCCACGCACATGCGCCATTCTCCGGTCTTCTTCTTCATCAGGACTATGGGCGCACTGTGCGGGCTCCTCGACTGCTCGATAACTCCAACCCTGAGCAGTTCGTCAAAATGCACGTTGATTATCTTCTGCATCGCTGGGTTCTTGGGGTAGTATCCCTGTTTGAGGGGTTTATCGTCCCGCATTCTGATGCTGTGTTCCGCTATGTGGAACACTCCTTCGAGCTTCTCGAAGAGTGCTAGCTCGGTCTCCAGATCTCCTTTAGGCTAGGATCCAGATCTTCCGGCCACACCACGGCTCCGAGGGCCGGCTTTGCGTCGCGTTCTTCTTCCGGATCTGTTGCGTCTCGCATCGTGGGGTGTTCTCCCAGCTTTCGTTCGAGCTGCTCGTCTCCCTTCCTGTCGGCCCTTGCGCAAATGTCCGGTGCCCTCTGCGATTCTGCATCCGCCCGAGCTCTCCGTTTCTTCGACGGTGGAGTCCAGCTTGGCGCCTCGGGGTTCAAGCACCTGACATTAGCGTAGCTCGAGCGTCGAGCGAGTGACCCTTCGTTTTCAACGCGACTGCTCTCTTTTGACGTTTCTTCCATTCTCATCGTCAATTCCGTGTCGCCACAGCGCAGCGTCGCCCCCACCGCGCACAGGAAATCCATCCCTAAGATAACGAGATCTAACATAGTCGGCATGATGAGCACCGTCATCTGCACTACCTTCTCCTCGAGGGCCACGACTACCTTCATTGTTCGCGTTACGTCCAGCGACGACCCGTCGGCCAACCTTATTCGAGACCGTATCCCCAGCGACTCCCCTTGAACCGCCTGCTGGCGCACGCAGTCCTCACTCATGAAGCTGCGGGTGGCCCCGGTATCAATCGTAGCGGTCATGATCTGGCCCCCGATCCTCACCGTCGCGACGATCCTTCCTTCTTTTACCCTTAACGGGTATCCGCCTCTCTCTCTTGGTGTTAATCGGCGCCACCCGCTTCATAGGACGGCGCCCCTATCCGTTTCCCGCTTCCGTCCGAAGACAACACTCTTGTGTGGGGAAGAGTACCCTTTCTGCCGCATCGTCGGCAAAACAGTACCTGCGCGCCGCGACATTCGCTTGCGAAATGTCCCACCTGCGCACATCGATAGCAAACCCGTCGCGGATCGAAATCGAAACCGGCATCTTGGGCCACCATGCGATGCACTGCCTCCGCTGGTGCCGTTGCTGTCGCCGCGGTATGACCTGCGCCTTGCTGCTCGTTTCGCGGCTCCGACGTTTGCGCACGGAACGGATTTCCAGGCCGACTGTCCGTCGGCATCGCCCAAGGCGCCCTCGAATGGCTCGCCACGGATTTCCTCTCCCAAATCCTTTTTTGGCCCTGGACATTTTCGTACTCCGTCGCCATCTGGGTTAGTTGCGTCAACGTTGTGAAGTCGTGGCGTCTTACGTACAACCGATACTCAGGCGCGGCGCTCTCGTACACCCTGTGTAGCTTTTGCGCCGCGCTGTATCTGGCCTGACGTATCAGCAACCTGAGCTCGAGGAGGTAATCCTTGAAGCTTTCTCCCTGTTGCTGATGACGCGCCCGGATCTGGTCCTCCAGGCGCTCGAAGTATTGCAGCGGCAGGAAAAAGTCCAGAAACTCTCTTTTGAATTCGGTCCAGGTCGCGTCTCTCAGCCCGCTGGTTAAAAGCCACTTCGCCGCCTTGTCGCTGAATATCTCGCTCATCGCTCTCGGCATCCGGTCCAGCTCTATGCCATATGTTATGGCCCGCTCTTCTACCACCTCTACGAATCCTAACGGGTCCGCCTGGCCGTCATACCTCATGCCCCACTTCCTCACCTGTTCAGCCACGCACCAAGGTGTGTGTCTCTCCGGTGGTGATGAGGGCATGGGGTCGCGTAAAGGGGTTCTTGGCGTAGGTGGCGCCGCTCTCGCCTCGTCTACGCTAGGCACTTTTAGCCTCAAGTTTGCCATCGGGGCCGACTCTGGCTCTTGCAATTTACGGAGGTCAGGTTCCGACTTCTGATAGGCGCGTCCCCGCATACTTTCCGCTGCCGGTCCTGGAAGTGTATCTGTCCCTTTAGGGAAACGGGCCTCTATCTCGTCCAGGCGCATCTTCATCCCTGCAGAGTGTTTACCATTCTGTATGTTTGCCGACAGCCTCTTTCGTAGGTCGTCCATCTTAATCTGATTTGTACTTCTCTTCTCTTCTCTTCTCTTCTCTTCTCTTCTCTTCTCTTCTCTTCTCTTCTCTTCTCTTCTCTTCTCTTCTCTTCTCTTCTCTTCTCTTCTCTTCTCTTCTCTTCTCTTCTCTTCTCTTCTCTTCTCTTCTCTTCTCTTCTCTTCTCTTCTCTTCTCTTCTCTTCTCTTCTCTTCTCTTCTCTTCTCTTCTCTTCTCTTCTCTTCTCTTCTCTTCTCTTCTCTTCTCTTCTCTTCTCTTCTCTTCTCTTCTCTTCTCTTCTCTTCTCTTCTCTTCTGTGCGCTCCACTTTTATGGCCCAGTGACCGCTAATCTATTCCGTCGTGTTGAACCGTGGGGTGTATCCGCTCACGGGGCCGCACACTTCATTAACATTTGTACAATTTTTTTTCCTTTTACATTAATTTTCGACCTCTCCTTTATATTTCCTCGTTTTAAGCAGTTTTACTGCAACTTATTTTGTCTAACTTTTCTCTTGTTTCCGACCCAATGTGCGCCGCACTTTTATAACTTGAGAACCGCTAGCTTATCCTGTTACAACGT
The DNA here is from genome assembly GCA_035047565.1 of Drosophila mulleri. Classification (NCBI taxonomy): domain Eukaryota; kingdom Metazoa; phylum Arthropoda; class Insecta; order Diptera; family Drosophilidae; genus Drosophila; species Drosophila mulleri. The sequence goes on from JAWNPK010000172.1 coordinate 1,715,939, forward strand.
GCCGTGAGGTATATCCGCTCACGGGGCCGCACACTTCATTAACATTTGTACAATTTTTTTTTCCTTTTACATTAATTTTCTCTTCTGTATATATATGTATGTATAAATATGTATATATATATAGGTCGTCCATCTTAATCTGATTTGTACTTCTCTTCTCTTCTCTTCTCTTCTCTTCTCTTCTCTTCTCTTCTCTTCTCTTCTCTTCTCTTCTCTTCTCTTCTCTTCTCTTCTCTTCTCTTCTCTTCTCTTCTCTTCTCTTCTCTTCTCTTCTCTTCTCTTCTCTTCTCTTCTCTTCTCTTCTCTTCTCTTCTCTTCTCTTCTCTTCTCTTCTCTTCTCTTCTCTTCTCTTCTCTTCTCTTCTCTTCTCTTCTCTTCTCTTCTCTTCTTCTCTTCTCTTCTCTTCTCTTCTCTTCTCTTCTCTTCTCTTCTCTTCTCTTCTCTTCTCTTCTCTTCTCTTCTCTTCTCTTCTCTTCTCTTCTCTTCTCTTCTCTTCTCTTCTCTTCTCTTCTCTTCTCTTCTCTTCTCTTCTCTTCTCTTCTCTTCTCTTCTCTTCTCTTCTCTTCTCTTCTCTTCTCTTCTCTTCTCTTCTCTTCTCTTCTCTTCTCTTCTCTTCTCTTCTCTTCTCTTCTCTTCTCTTCTCTTCTCTTCTCTTCTCTTCTCTTCTCTTCTCTTCTCTTCTCTTCTCTTCTCTTCTCTTCTCTTCTCTTCTCTTCTCTTCTCTTCTCTTCTCTTCTCTTCTCTTCTCTTCTCTTCTCTTCTCTTCTCTTCTCTTCTCTTCTCTTCTCTTCTCTTCTTTTCTCTTCGTTTACTTTCTATATCGTTTTTATTTTATTTTAATTTAATTTAATTTAATTCAATTTAGTTTAATTTGATTTAAATTTTTTTTTTTATTTAATTCAATTTGGTTTTATTTTAATTAAATTTTATGTTAATTTAATTAATCTTTACGGCCCCATGATCTCGAATTTACTATGCTGAGCTGTGGGGTATATCCGCTCACGAGCCCGCGCGCACCAAGAATTAAAAATGAACAAAATTCCCCACTGTATTTACTCTATTATAATTTTTATTTTATTATATTTATTTTATTTTATTTCATTTTATTTCATTTTATTTTATTTTATTTTATTTTATTTTATTTTATTTTATTTTATTTAATTTTAATTTATTTTATTTTTATTTTATTTTATTTTATTTTATTTTATTTTATTTTATTCTATTTTATCTCCCCTTTGGCCCACTGTGCGCTCCACTTTTATGGCCCAGTGACCGCTAATCTATTCCGTCGTGTTGAATCGTGGGGTGTATCCGCTCACGAGTCCGCGCGCACCAAGAATAAAATAAACCAAATTTCCCCAATGTATTTTTTGTTTTTTTATACCCTGAACCCATTGAAAATGGGAAATCAGGGTATAATGGTTTTGTGAAAAGTATGTAACAGGCAGAAGGAATCATCGCAGACCCCATAAAGTATATATATTCTTGATCAGGACGATGAGCTGAGTCGATATAGCCCTGTCCGTCTGTCCGTCCGTCCGTCCGTCCGTCCGTCCGTCCGTCCGTATGAGTGCGTCGATCTCAGAAGTTAAAGGAGCTAGAGAGCTGAAATTTTGTATGCATACTCGTGTATATCATACGCAGTACGAGTTTATCATATTTTTTCGATAACTCATTCGATATCTTTTTTATCGAGGATAATCGATAAATTTATATTGTTTTTTCAGCCTAATTTGAACACTATTAGACCTAGAGACTTCAGATTTACTGTGTATATACATTTGATGGGCACACACATTTTGTAATTTACAGATTTTGGATACCACGCCCCCTTCGCCCCAAATTTGTAAAAAACGTATATCAAGTACTAGAGACTTGTGCTTTGGAATGTACACACATTTACACATAATGATTACGTTCTGAAAGTTTCATTAAGATTGTACGTCTACAAATGAAATTATTCAACAAATAAATTCTCATAATATTGCCCACACTGCAGCGCAGCCCAAGCGCAGTCGCTGCTTACTGCGCAGTTAGCAGAGCGCGGGCCTATGCGTGGGGGTGGATGCATGTGTATGTATGAGTGCAGAATGATTGGAACATCAGCACGGAGGGTTCAGGGTATTTCCTAGTCGAGCAGTCTCGACTAGAGCTTTCTTACTTGTTTTGTTTTATTATAATTATTATTTTATTTTATTAAATATTATTTTATTGTATTTTAATTTATTTTATTTTATTTTCATTTATTTTTATTATTATTTATATTATTATTATTATTATTATTATTATTATTATTATTATTATTATTATTATTATCATTATTATTATTTTTATACCCTGAACCCATTGAAAATGGGAAATCAGGGTATAATGTTTTTGTTGAAATGTATGTAACAGGCAGAAGGAGGCGTGGCAGACCCCATAAAGTATATATATTCTTGATCAGGGCGACGAACTGAGTCGATTTAGCCCTGTCCGTCTGTCTGTCCGTCTGTCTGCCTGTCCGTCTGTCCGTATGTTTGAACGCGTCGATTTCCGAAGATATGGAAGCTAGAGACTTCAACTTTTTTTTAAAATGCTCGTATATAGCACGCGGATATCGAGTTTATCACTAAAAATCGATAACTCATCCCGTTATTTTTTTTATCGATCAAAAACCTTAGAGTATCCAAATTTTAAATGTAGATTGATATGTACGTTATAGAATTTCGATTTTTGTTCAATTTCACCCCCCACCCTTATATCCACCCCCTCACCCATAAGTTTGTAAAAGGCGTATTTCAAATACTAGAGACTTGAGCTTTGGCAATTATACGCATAGTAATGATAAAACCACAATCTGAAAGTTTCATGGAGAACGTACGTCCAGAAAAAAAGTTATTAAACAATTAAGTTCCCATAGTAAGCCCACACTGCAGCCCATGCGTGCGCGCCTATGGGTGTCTATGTATGTGTGTTTGCGTGTGTATGTGTGTGTTTGTGTAAGCAGAGAGACGCTAAAAATGATTGAAATGGCTGTTGCTTGAAGGGTTCAGGGGATCTCGTAGTCGAGCACTCTCGACTAGAGTTTTCTTACTTGTTTTTATTTTGTTTTATTTTATTTTATTTTATTTTTATTTTTTATTTTATTTCATTCTATTTTATTTCGACTTTGGCCCACTGTGCGCTCCGTTTTTATGGCCCAGTGACCGCTAATCTATTCTGTCGTGTTGAGCCGTGGGGTATATCCGCTCACGGGGCCGCACACTTCATTAACATTTGTACAATTTTTTTTCCTTTTACATTAATTTTCGACCTCTCCTTTATATTTCCTCGTTTTAAGCAGTTTTACTGCAACTTATTTTGTCTAACTTTTCTCTTGTTTCCGACCCAATGTGCGCCGCACTTTTATAACTTGAGAACCGCTAGCTTATCCTGTTGCAACGTGCCGTGAGGTATATCCGCTCACGGGGCCGCACACTTCATTAACATTTGTACAATTTTTTTTCCTTTTACATTAATTTTCTCTTCTGTATATATATGTATGTATAAATATGTATATATATATATATATATATATATATATATATAACAGCGCTAGCGGCGGTAAATAACGGCGTGAGCGTAACGACGCTAAAGTGCATTGCACCGAAGGCGCGTCAAAAGCATAGCTAAACTTATGTAATTGTGTATACATATATTCATATATATATATATATATGAATATATGTATACACAATTACATAAGTTTAGCTATGCTTTTGACGCGCCTTCGGTGCAATGCACTTTAGCGTCGTTACGCTCACGCCGTTATTTACCGCCGCTAGCGCTGTTCTTTCGTTATTTCGTTGCGCAGGTCGGGTACACGCGGGTATGCTCGACACCTGGATTACCTGGATTTGGGCAAGTTTGCGGGTCTTTATGCCGCTAGCTCGCCGCACTCTCCTCAGCCCCTGGTCCCTGCTCGGGCGCCACTTGTAAAGTACCACTATGGCCGGGGCAGCGTCAGTCTGCCCAGGGTGGTTGATCACAAGAAATTTGTGTTTTGCCGGGACAAGAGTGAGGAGAGGGGAGGGGGAAAAATACGGGAAACACTAGTTGACGACAGCCGGGGCTTGTCCACTCGGCGAACGGGCGCGGCCGCGTTCTTTATAGCCAACTCCTTTTTACAGTCGGGCGTTGCCGCGACAGGTTGAAACGAACGGAACAGCGGGGAGCGGGGGAGGAATAGGGAATCACTACTGTTGTTAGTGTTTAACTTGCAAAATAAACAACACGCCGAGTTTCACTTCCATTTCTCTTTTAATTTATTTAAAACATTCCACTCTTATTTCTACATCCCCTTCTATTTCTACCGTCGGCTCAAATTCATTACATGTTACTTAAACTCTAATAAGTCACTTGCGCTCACCCGCTATTCTTCGCTGTCCGAAAACTAATAATCATTTCGCTCTCAGTCGACCGCCTCCAAGCCTCTGCCGCGATCCGCCTCGGCGTCGGCAATACAACTCACCACGGCGTCGGCCCTTCGAACTTTCGCCGCGAAGGACAGAGTTGCATTGCCGATCGCCGCGACTTGCACACGTCCCTTGGCCCATTTAAAAATAACAAAAAAATTATGTTAGGCGGTTCAGTGAGCCGCCTTACATATATGGCGCTGCAGCATTGAATTTATTTCTCCGAAAGGCTGTGTGGTGCTTTAATTGGAAGTCAGGCACTCGAGACAAGTAACCCTGGGTTCAAATCCACCTCCGGTTCGCAGAGCAAGGAGGGAGTTTTGTATTATATATTTTATACCCTGAACCCATTGAAAATGGGAAATCAGGGTATAATGGTTTTGTTGAAATGTATGTAACAGGCAGAAGGAGGCGTGGCAGACCCCACAAAGTATATATATTCTTGATCAGGGCGAAGAGCTGAGTCGATTTAGCCCTGTTCTTCTGTCTGTCTGTCCGTCTGTCCGTCCGTCCGTCTGTCCGTATGTTTGAACGCGTCGATTTTAGAAGATATAAGAGCTAGAGACTTGAATTTTCAAGTTCAAATCAGGCGCCAGTATAGCCAATTGTGAATGATTTTTCATTTGTTTAAATTTGTCACATATTCAATGGAATATGTAGATCATATGCTGAAAGTTTCATTAAATTCCGTTAGTTCTATCAATTTTTTAAAAATCCTCAAATTTTTGGCCAATTAACAAACCCACGTGAAACAGTCACAGCAGTTTTCCTATACTTGTGCACACACACATTAAAATAAACAATTAGTTTAGTTTCGATTTGCTAGATGGCGCTGCATCAGTGAATGTATTGCTGTTTTGCCATTAGTCTGTCAACAAGTGAAAGTCTCAGGTTCGAATTCCAGAGCGGATAAAATATTCAAGTATTTAATTAAATGAGTCTTCTATATTCCTTATATTTTTAAATACATTTAAATTGAAAATTTAACCACACTAAATGTACATTTTTATTAGTTACTAGCACTGGAAGGAATTGGTACCGCGTGGCTTGCTGCTTTTGGATGACGGCGTCTTTATCTGGAAGATCGGATGAGTTGGAGGTTGAATTGCTTGCTCGTTAGAACACAACATGGAGGTTAGTTTGACAACACAAGGAGGACGAGGATCGGGTTGGAACGAAGAATATTATTCAGGCTGTCATTTAATGCTGGACGGAGAGCATTGAAACCGACCCTCACTTTCGGAGTGGTGCTGTCGGGAGCTCGGAATGGAATAGCTTCATCAGATGATACGGTTGGCAGAGATTCAAGTTTCGCCTCATCCGAAACAGAAACCTGAGTTGTGAAGGAGGAGACCGTTCCTGGTATCGCCTGTGAAAGTGGGCCTGTCAGTACCCAACCGAAAATAGTTTCCAGACCTATAAGAGGCCCAAAAATATTAGGGTGATAACCTCCCTGAATGATAGTCGGAAGGATATCCGCGCCTATCAGGACTTCCGCACTCTTGTAAAGTCGGGGTCAGCTAGCTGAACTTTCGAAAGTTTGTTTAACAAGAGTTGCGGAACTGGGGACAAAGGAATGTCACCAGCCAGATTAGGAACGACGAGAGCAGAAGCTTTGATTCGCAGTCTCGACTTCAACGGAGAACCAATATCAAAATTGCATAGCTTGTGTGCCTCAGCTGTCACTGCTTGATTCAGGCCGGATACCTGAATATGCACGGATTTGAAGGGCAACTTGATATTATGGAAGAGTCGCTCAGAAATGAAAGTCACTTCTGTAGTATGTCTCATGTAATAATATATATACCCGGCACTCAATACTCTAAAATGTACACATAGTGACACTTTGTCGCTATGTAAATATACAACCAAATATATACAATAATGTAAACATAAATGCACTTGAGATGATCGGACATATATACATATATACCGCTTATATACAAGAGGCGTGAGAATAGCCGCGTCAGCACTTGACCGCTTCACAAGCCAACGGCTGCCGCTTGCAAACATATATATATATGCTCACATAATATATATATATATATATATATATATATATATATATATATATATATATATATATATATATGCTCATGAGCAGAGGCTCATATAGCAATTCTAATGTATATGCCCTTTGCATATACATACACACATACTACGCTCTCTCGCTCTGCTGCCTTCTGCGGCAGAGATATATATAATAAGAAATATATGTATCTTAGCTTAAGACTTTATTTCATTTTTCATTTTCACATTATTCAATAAACTGAACACAAACCAAACGGATGCGTTCCCGTCTTTACCTTCTTATTACATGGCGACCGTGACATAGTCACGAACATGTGTTGCGAAATAGAAATTATTAACTATTAACGAGCTGTGCAAAGAAAAACTTTTAAAATATGTGTTGAGAGCGGAAGTGTGCGAATATGGAAGGGACGTGTGTTGTACGTAGCGTGAAAATATAAATATATATACATATATTACCAATTTGTGAAAAGCATTCCATTGGCCAAATGCAAAGTTAAACTAATTTTTCAACCGAAAACGTAACACAACGCACCCTGCAAACCCGCTACCAACCAAAAACTCAGCAGCAGCAATAAATGACACCGAATCTACGTCGCTGGAGGAAGCTGCTCCTATCGAGCAAAGGGACGCACCGACACTCCAAGAAGCGTTGGAGGTGCATCCCACCGATGGACCACGCCCACTCACGATAGCTGAGTACCGGGAAAGTCAAGCGAAGAAAGAAAAAAAAAAGACATAACGCGGAGGCAGGATTAGGAAACTTCTTCAACAAAGATACCTAGAAAGGGATCTGTTGAAGACATACACAACAGACGAGGAAAAAACAAAAGGACTGGAGCGGATCGCAAAGATTAACCAGCAACTTCGCCAAAGAGCGCAGTAACGCAATCGGGCTGCAGAAATGCATATGCCTTGTTTGCCTTTATAATAAGACCTACCTCAAGTTGAAGCACTTTACAGTGCAACTTGAAAACACTAATCACTGTTAGGCTATATACTAAAACCACACGATTGGACAATTAATTGTATAAATAAAAAAATGTCAGCCAATCGTGTGTAATAACACACTAATATTTTCCATGTCTGTGGCGCTATGAAAATGACGAGCAAAACAAAAACTTTTCTCTTTAAAAAAAAAAAAATTTTTTTAATAATAATTTTTATTAAATGAAAGCAAAGTAAATTAACCATTAAAAAAAAAAAAAAAAAAAAAAAAAAACAAATATTCAAAATAATTTGAAGAAAAACAAATTTTTTCTTCTTTTTCACACCGATTTTATGAAACAGTATGATAGTAATATGAAATAGTAGAAAGCAAGCATAAGTTATACAAAATTTTTCTCTAAAATTTTTTTTTTCATTATTAATTCTTCTCTTCAAAATGGGTTGGTTCGGAAGCGACGATACCCAGTCAAAAGACAATACGGCCAATGTCGTCAATAATGTCAAAATAGTGGATCACACAGATGATATCCAATCATTGTGGATTCTACTTCTGATCTTAACAATTGCTTCAGTTGGTCAATTCTTATTGACTCTATATATAAAACACAATAAGATCATAAAGAAGAGATATATAAGTAGAGCAAACCATTTGGATCAGATATAGACAATGAATGTCAATCGAATAGATTATATTTACGAGAACTATCCTAATTTTCGAATTAACGCAATTAGAATTTTACACTTGCATAAAGAATACATATCTATATACCAGTTTGAAAATGAGTATATAGAAGCATTTAATGAAGAATTTAGTCCATTAATACACTGCAATACAGCAGAAAAGGCAATGGTATTAACCACACTGCCATACGTTAGAGTTAAATTAGTTAAGGAATACAATCCAATATTAGGAATAGCAACTATATGGTTAGTTCGTTTACAAAAGTGAAGCTCCATTAAAGAATGGAATGGAACGAAATAGCGAAAAACATAGACGCATTTCGCTATAAATTTGAAAAGTCATACAAATGCATCAATAAAGATGCAGTAATAAAAACGAACACATTAATACACCATATAGATATAATTGTAAGAGAATACAATAATATAGTAACGCTAGTAAATAAGTACGAGAATAGATTTACAGCTGAACATAGAGAGAAATGTTTAAGAGTCTTAAAATCTCTAAACACAAGATTAATTTCTGTCGCCAATAGACGACACATTCAAATATCAGTACCAAAAAATCTAAATCAATTGGCAGACTTTAATGCCAGCCCATTAAAAGATTTAGACGAATCTATACAGTCAAGCGACGCTGAATCTGATAGTGACATAGAAACACTAGAAGACAAAACAAGTGAATTAGTAGATACAAAACCTAATTTACTAACAAATACAAATATGGCAAATCAAGTATCTGCTTCCGTTCCTTAATTCGATGGTAAAAAATTATCATTGAATAGATTCCTAACAGCCTTAAGACTCGTAGAAAGAACTAAAGGCGATCAAGAGGATATAGCGGTCGAAGTTATCAAATCAAGGATAACTGGCCCGATCCTGTACAAGGTTCAAAATGAAACCACAATAACAGGAATAATCAACATACTAAAAGGCAACGTAAAAGGAGAATCTCCCGACGTAATAAAAGCCAAATTGTTGAACAATAAACAAAAAGGAAAAACAGCATCTCAATATACAGTTGAAATGGACAATTTGCGGAAGCAATTGGAAGCAGCGTATATTGATGAGGGACTTGACCCTGACAATGCAGAGAAATTCTCTACAAAAGAATCAATCTCTGCCATGACCAAAAACTGCGAGCATGACAAGCTACTAGAAGCAGGTAACTTTGTCACTTTCAATGATGTAATGGGTAAATATATCCATTGCAGCACTGAAATGACTGGAAGTTCTAGCACAGTGTTATTCCAGCACAGTCGCAACAATAGAGGAGGTGGTTACCGATACCAAAGAGGTAGAGGCAATGGCCGCGGTAACCACAACTCTTACAACAACAACAATAACTATAACAACAATAGAAACAATAATAGAGGTGGAAGAAGCTATAACCGAGGTAGGAATAATTCCAACCGAGGCAACTATTCAGACAGAAATAGTAACCATAACAGCAATAATAATGTCCGAGTTACCCAAAGCAATTCGGGAAACGGACAGAATCCTTCAGATACTCAGAGCAATTAGGTAACAAAATATACACACTCAATCTCAGTTTTAGCATATTTATAAAGGTTAACAATGAAAGTACAGGTAAAACGTATACCTTACTAATTGACACAGGTGCAGATATATCAATTCTAAAAGAGAATATAGATATATTTGATAATATAAATAATAAATAAAATAATAAATAATAATATTTCAACACAAATATCAGGTATTGGTAAAGGTTCAGTTTTTTCAAAAGGTTTAGCATTCGTAGAATTATCTACAGGTAAACATGTCATACCACATGACTTCCATCTAGTCGATAAAGACTTTCCAATTCCAAGCAATGGCATTATTGGTATAGATTTCATTAAAAAATATAATTGCCAATTAGATTTCACACCATCAAGTAATTCTCTAATACTACGGCCAAATAATCTAAATTATCCAATACATATACCAATTATACACACATGTGATAATAATGCCACAATACTCCCAGCTCGTGCTGAAGTAGTCCGTCAAATTAATATAACTTCCAAAGAACAAAATGTTCTAATTCCAAATCAGGAAATTGAAGAAGGAATTCTTATTGGAAACACTATTTCCAATAAAAATAATACATTTGTCCGAATATTAAACACAACCAATTCAATTAAATTAATAAACCTTAACAAAATAAAAATAGAAAAGCTAAATGACTACGAGATAGCCCAAGAAATTAGCGAAGACAGACAAAAGACTGTCATGAAGAAACTAAATCAGAACTTTCCAAATTTATTCAAACAAATTTTAACAGACCTGTGCACAAAATATACAGATATATTCGGACTAGAAACCGAATCAATATCTACAAATAATTTTTATAAACAAGAACTGAGATTGAAAGATAAAGAACCAGTGTATATACAAAACTATAGAATACCACATGCTCACAAAGAAGAAGTAAACAAACAAGTCGATAAACTCATTCTTGATAAGATAGTAGAGCCCTCAGTTTCTGAGTATAACAGTCCGATATTACTGGTACCTAAGAAAGGTTTACCAGGTTCAGATAAGAAACGATGGCGATTAGTAATAGACTATCGTCAAATTAATAAAAAACTGTTGTCCGATAAATTCCCCCTTCCAAGAATCGACGATATTCTTGACCAGCTCGGAAGAACAAAATATTTTTCATGCCTGGACTTAATGTCTGGATTTCACCAAATAGAGTTAAAAGAACACTCTAGAAATTTAACGTCTTTTTCGACCAGCAATGGTTCATATCGTTTTACACGATTACCTTACGGTTTAAAAATAGCACCCAATTCTTTTCAAAGAATGATGACAATAGCTTTTTCTGGATTAAACCCTTCACAAGCTTTCTTGTACATGGATGACTTAATTGTCATCGGTTGTTCTGAAAAGCACATGATCAAAAACCTAACAAATGTTTTTGACTTGTGCAGGAAGCATAACCTTAAACTGCATCCAGAAAAATGCTCTTTCTTCATGCACGAAGTGACATTCCCAGGTCATAAGTGTACTGATAATGGTATTTTACCAGATGACAAAAAGTAGATGTCATTGAAAAATACCCTGTCCCCTCGGACGCGGACAGTGCTAGAAGATTCGTTGCATTCTGCAATTACTACAGACGTTTTATCAAAAATTTCGCCGACTATTAACGGCACATAACTAGATTATGTAAAAAGAATATCAATTTTCGATGGTCCGACGAATGCCAAAATGCATTCGATTACTTAAAACAAGCTTAAATTAAGCCAACATTATTGAAATACCCAGATTTCAATAAAGAATTTTGCATAATTACAGATGCAAGTAAATACGCCTGTGGAGCTGTACTAACACAAAATTATGGAGATAAACAACTCCCAGTTGCATATGCTTCACGCTCATTCACCAAAGGTGAAAGCAACAAATCAACAACAGAACAAGAATTAGCAGCAAACTACTGGGCAATTACACATTTCAGACCATATATTTATGGCAAACATTTCACTGTAAAACCGGATCATAGACCGTTAACGCATTTGTTCTCAATGACAAATCCAAGCTCGAAACTAACAAGAATGAGATTAGAATTGGAAGAATATGACTTTACTGTCGAGTATCTGAAAGGAAAAGACAACTTCGTAGCTGATGCACTATCACGCATCACTATAAAATAATTTAAATAACACAAAAAATACTTAAAGTCACTACTAGATTTCAAAGTAAACAGAAAAACTCCTGCGCAGGAAATGTTCAAGATTTGCCTAGGCAAACACTTGACAACGCTTCTAAGCCCAACGTATATGAAGTCATTTGTAATGACGAAATACGAAAAGTAGTGGCCTTGCACATAATAAACAATACATATTTTTTGAAACATGGAAAGAAAATTATTGCAAGAATTGATGTTGACGATCTGTACACCAATGGAACCCTTGACTTAGGTCAATTCTTCCAAAGGCTTGAAAAGCAAGCCGGTATACTTGGGATCAGCCAACTCAAAGTGGCACCGAGCGAAAAGATCTTTGAATTAATTTCAATAGAATCTTTCAAAAATATGGGCAACAAAATATTGAAAACCATAAGAGTAGCGCTACTCAAGCCGGTGACCGTAATAAATAACAGAAAAGATCAAGAAGCGATACTGTTTACATACCATGACGATCCAATTCAAGGAGGTCATACAGGCATTACAAAAACTTTGGCCAAAGTAAAAAGACATTATTATTGGAAAAATATGACACGTCATATCAAAGAGTACATTAAGAAATGTCCAAAATGCCTGATGTCGAAAACGACAATACATACAAGATCACCAATGACCATAACTGAAACACCACAATATGCTTTCGACAGAGTGATAGTAGACACAATTGGTCCACTACCACGATCGGAAAATGGCAATGAATACGCAGTTACGCTAATATGCGATTTAACAAAATATTTAGTAGCCATTCCAATTCCGAACAAAAGCGCAAAAACTGTTGCCAAAGCTATATTTGAAGATTTTATTCTGAAGTACGGTCCAATGAAGATGTTCATTACGGACATGGGAACAGAATACAAAAATTCTATTATAACTGATCTGTGCAAATATTTAAAAATAGACAACATAACGTCTACAGCACACCATCATCAGACATTAGGTACCGTTGAAAGAAGTCATAGGACATTCAATGAGTACATTCGTTCATATATATCAGTAGATAAAACTGATTGGGACATATGGTTACAGTATTTCGTGTATTGTTTTAACACAACACCATCAGTAACTCACAATTATTGTCCATATGAATTAGTATTTGGTAGACAGAACAATCTACCAATTCAATTTAATAGCGTAAATAGCATAGAACCTATATATAATATAGAAGATTATTCTAAGGAAGTTAAGTTTAGACTAGAACACGCGTATAAGAGAGCGCGAATACTTTTAGAAAACAATAAAATTAAACAAAAAGAAAAAAATGATAAGAAAGTATTAGATTTTAAAATAGAAATAGGAGACCAAGTTTATTTAAAGAACGAAACAGGTCATAAACTAGAATCTTCATATATAGGACCATTTGAGGTCATTAGTATAGAAAAAAATAATAATATAATTATCAAGAATAAGAAAAATAAAAAACAAATAGTACATAGAGATAGGCTAAAAAAAAAAAAAAAAAAAAAATCATAATTAAAAGGTTCATAAAATCGGTCTGATCAACCAAATATAATAAAATTAAAATAAAAAAAATTTATATACTAAGAATATATATTAAAAAATATATATATATATATCTAATTAAATTTAAAATTAAATAAATAATTAAATAACTACATATATTACGTATTTTTTTCAAAAAGGGAGGTGTAGTATGTCTCATTTAATAATATATATACCCGGCACTCAATACTCTAAAATGTACACATAGTGACACTTTGTCGCTATGTAAATATACAACCAAATATATACAATAATGTAAACATAAATGCACTTGAGATGATCGGACATATATACATACATACCGCTTATATACAAGAGGCGTGAGAATAGCCGCGTCAGCACTTGACCGCTTCACAAGCCAACGGCTGCCGCTTGCAAACATATATATATGCTCACATATATATATACATATATATATATGCTCATGAGCAGAGGCTCATATAGCAATTCTAATGTATATGCCCTTTGCATATACATACACACATACTACGCTCTCTCGCTCTGCTGCCTTCTGCGGCAGAGATATATATAATAAGAAATATATGTATCTTAGCTTAAGACTTTATTTCATTTTTCATTTTCACATTATTCAATAAACTGAACACAAACCAAACGGATGCGTTCCCGTCTTTACCTTCTTATTACACTTCGGACCCTGAGTCGACTAAAGCACGGGCGGGATAGGTTGCGCCGAAATGGCATATATTAATCACCGCCGTGCTGAGGAGGACACCTCGCATGTTGGCAGCCAGTTACGTTTGGACGTTGGACA